>CALYLW010000803.1:398328-593328 GCA_944989445.1 Ampullaceana balthica | reverse complement strand
ATGAATTGATAAAATGGGAAACTAACTGGAGTATGTCTTTCCATCCAGAAAAGTGTCAACTGTTAAGAGTAACAAAGAAAAAGAAACAAATAAATTCAAAATATTACATTCATGGAAAAGAACTGACCCAAACTAAAGATGCAAAATACTTAGGAGTCTTAATAAATGAGAAACTATCATGGAATCCCCATGTCAATGAAGTTATTAAAAAATCAAACAAAACCTTAGGCTTTATTAAAAGGAACTTTAACAAATGTAATAGAGATATAAAACTAAAATGCTACCTCACTTTGGTGAGACCTGCACTAGAATATGCATCTTCTGTATGGGACCCATCCACCAAAGAAAACATTGATAAACTAGAACAAATTCAAAAAAGAGCTGCCAGATTCATTACTGGAGAATATTCGAAACTGACAAGAGTAACACCATTAGTTAAATCATTAAACCTTGAAACACTAGAGGATAGAAGAACCAAGAGCAAAGTAGTAATCATACATAAAGCAATTAATTCTAATTTAGAAATACAACACAAAGATAACTTAATACAACCCTCAGATAGACATAAGGATAAAAACACCTTTCTTATTCCGTATGCAAGAACAAACACATACAAGTTTTCCTTCTTCCCGTCCGGAATTCGGGCGTGGAATGGGTTGCCTGAAGAATCCAGGAAAACCAACACTTTATCAGAATTTAAATCTCTAATAAAAATGCAGGACTAAACACAAACCATAGATAAGCGTAGGACGCAATAATCTTCTGTATAGAAGGAGCGTCTGTAAACAGATAAGATAAGATGTCTGGCCGCTAGGGACTATATATACTTCACGTCTTCAAGCTCTTTCCAATACCCACATTCTGATGTATCTGCTGTGTGTGGGTGCACTGCCATCCACTGGCCAATGTGGAACAGAAATATTGGTACAAACATCGAAACTCGTACGGTCTCTCAGAAATATTGGTACAAACATCGAAACTCGTACGGTCTCTCAGAAATATTGGTACAAACATCGAAACTCGTACGATCTCTCAGAAATATTGGTACAAACATCGAAACTCGTACGGTCTCTCAGAAATATAGGTACGAACATCGAAACTCGTACGGTCTCTCAGAAATATTGGTACAAACATCGAAACTCGTACGGTCTTTCAGAAATATTGGTACAAACATCGAAACTCGTACGGTTTCTCAGAAATATTGGTACAAACATCGAAACTCGTACGGTCTCTCAGAAATATTGGTACAAACATCGAAACTCGTACGGTCTCTCAGAAATATTGGTACAAACATCGAAACTCGTACGGTCTCTCAGAAATATTGGTACGAACCTGGAGACTTGTACCGTCACTCGCTGCCGTCCCCGACAGCATGATGAAGACAGGGGCCTCAACTTAACACGATTGTTCCGTCTTTTATTGCTGGGTGCGGGCTTGTCTCCCCCGAGGGCAGGCCGGGGTGTCACCTGGGTTAATGGCACCCTGTGTGGTAGACTCATATCTCCCCCCCCCTTCTGAGCAGACTATTTTCTTCTTTAGATCACCCAGAAACTATTCAAGTGTACATTATATTTTATACGTTCTGTAGTGACGGAACGTGTAGAGCAATAATGATAAAAATAATAATATAATAATAATAATGAAAAAACATATTAATGATAATAAATATAATAATAATAATGATAAATATTTATATTAATGTTTCTGTTATTTCAATGGTTAAAATGCAGACATTTTCTTGGCAAATTTCAAAATTTCGAAACATACCATTAACTGTTTTATTTTCTGACCACATGTCCTTCACGCCATTAGAAATACGATCCCTCATCTGACCACCGGTCACAGTTGAAGACCACTATAAGTTTAAACTGATAGCAAAGAGAGCTCAACTCACCATACATGATGATGGTCCTTTGAGACGTAATGATATTTCAAAGTAAACATTTTTAGCGTAAAAAAATCCCCCGCAAAAAAACAAAGTTTTTGACTATAAATCCTTTATTTACGAGACATAACTAAAAGTATGTTAATTACAATACGCATCACATGACAATCCAAAAATAGAAAATTGTAGTTATGTCTCATACATAAAGGATTTATAGTTTTAAAAAAAAACTACTACAGCCTGCCTGCAAAATTTCAAAACATGTTTAATACAGTGCGCATTTGCAGATCGGGAATATATTTTTTAAAAATTATCTTCAATATAATACGCACCACACTGCGCGACAGGAAAGTATTAAAAAGGTTGTTCAATATAATACGCGCCGCTACACTCTTGCACAAAAATTAACATGCTGCATAGATATAAATAAAGATAATCTAAAAATTAATGTATTTAATTACAGTACATTCGATCGATCTGAAATTTTGATACATCATTTATATCGTCTGCACAATTCTGCCTGCAAAATTTCAGATCGCTAGCATACGGGGAAGTGGGTTAAAATCGATCCAAAGTGTTTTTGGCAAACAAGCAGACGCCACGAGTTAATATAAAGGATTTAATGAAGGCAAGTATTAGTAATAGACGGTTGACTCATTTTTAGAAAACTGAATGTAAAAAAACAACAACAACAACAACGAACAACTTCATTATCGTAATGATGCTTTACGGTGATTAAAAGAAAGATTGTTTGAGCGCTTCATAGAGCCACATCTTTCTAGTGAATATACCAGGATAGAAACAAGGATGATTGATCCTTGGAGGAAATAAAGGAAGACAAAGTTTATGGCACATATATGAGCACATAAACCTATTACTGTTGGAATAGCTACGAAGATGAAACCTCTTGGACCCAGGGCACTGCTGGAATTGGAGGCCATAGTCTTCATCAGCTTACGAATGTATAGTAGTCTAAGTCAAGACCGGGGGTTGGGGGTGGGAGATGGGTGGGGGGCGGACACCTCGTACGAAATAAATCCAATGATGGAAGTTTTTGCTAAGCCAGCAAGGACAATCGAACCTTTCCTTCGTCTTATTTCCTCTGACGAGGTAAGCGCTTGAATGTCTTATCTTATCTTATCTGTTTACAGACGCTCCTTCTATACAGAATATTATTGCGTCCTACGCTTATCTATGGTTTGTGTTTAGTACTGCATTTTTATTAGAGATTTAAATGTTGATAAAGTGTTGGTTTTCCTGGATTCTTCAGGCAACCCATTCCACGCCCGAATTCCGGACGGGAAGAAGGAAAACTTGTATGTGTTTGTTCTTGCATACGGAATAAGAAAGGTGTTTTTATCCTTATGTCTATCTGAGGGTTGTATTAAGTTATCTTTGTGTTGTATTTCTAAATTAGAATTAATTGCTTTATGTATGATTACTACTTTGCTTTTGGTTCTTCTATCCTCTAGTGTTTCAAGGTTTAATGATTTAACTAATGGTGTTATTCTAGTCAATTTTTGGCACTCTTCAAATCACAATAGGACCCAAAGCCTCTATAGCAACACCATCGCATGCCGTCTCACACCCTAACACTGCGTTAATATAAGTTATTACAAGAGAGCTCTAGATCCTAGGGCGGCGCCCTGCTCATGTTGCACCCCGTTCCTGCAATACTTTCACTCGGTGCCCCTCCCCCTGGTCTTATGTTAAACTGGGTAAATAATCAACCCCGAGCCATCCATCCCCCCACCACACTAGACCCAGCACAGAGGGGGTTGCACCCGGTGCGTTAACTTAATGACGTCACTGTCCCAAAAGGCCTCCCATTTTAACGTGATTTTCTGCCACACATTGCGCCCCCTTGACTCGCTACTTTCAATATATTCTAACAAAATTGAAAACAGAGAACATTACAAGTAAGTCCCGGTGAGATATTTAATCAGTTTGAATATTTCTCGAGAAAGAAAATTGAAGATTTAGATTAAACATGTTTCTTCTAGAAAGTTAAAAGAAAAATTAATCTGAAAAGAAAAGAAGTAAAATATAATGTCAATTATTTATTTCAATCGGTCTTATTTAGACGAACGGAAGTGTGCAAGACAGCAGACGTGGAAAGAAAAAGAGAAAATTACTTTCAACTGTAAATTTTAAATGAGACGCATTGTTCTAAAGTAGTTGTGTTTTCTCGAGCAAAGAGTGTGAATACGTTAAAAATGTGCATTGTCAATAGCATTCTTCCGTCGTACGAAAGAACCTTTAACCTGTCGGCTGTTTAGTTGTAGCTTAGGTTGCTGCATCGTTGTGTCCGTGCGATGAGACAAGGTCCTTGGCTGCTGTGCCCCTAGAGCTGAACTCCAAGATTGGTCTTATGTCAATTGTGTATTTGGAAATTGTCATTTCGTATTGTGTTTCCTGTCTATTCAAATTATTTTGTTTCTAGCTAAAAGAATTTTCCACCAAAAGTGAAATTTGAAAAAAAAACTGTAAAAAAATTATATTTTCTAAATTTTAGTGAATCCTTGAAGCTTAATTAAAACAGCGACAAACTTTTGTTTGTGATCTGGATGCGGTACAACAAAAGGTCACCTAGTTCAGCCAGTCATCTAAGCAATTGAAAGATCTCCTTTTAAAGAAGACACAAACAAATATGAACTACTGCTGTGACTGCAGTGTGAGCTGAGCAAATATGAACTACTGCTGTGACTGCAGTGTGAGCTGAGCAAATATGAACTACTGCTGTGACTGCAGTGTGAGCTGAACAAATATGAACTACTGCTGTGACTGCAGTGTGAGCTGAACAAATATGAACTACTGCTGTGACTGCAGTGTGAGCTGAACACTGTGGGAATTGATTTTCATTTGCTATTTACCGACCCTTGGTCTCTCCTGAATCATGTATTTCGCTACTGTATATTTTCTATTTGATTTGACGCCATAGACAACTTCTAAGATTTCTTATTATAATTCTAATATTCTTTTATTTATAAATATACTTCTAATATTCTTTTTATTTAAAAAAGGTGCTTCTAAGATTTTTGAAAAGTAATGTAATTCTAATTAAAATAATAATATATATATATTTTTTCTTCTTTTTTTTTCGTTTCAACTACAATTGTTTATTCATGTTTATTAATTGATAAAAACCATAAAATAATCCATAAATGACGTCATGCGATTTTGGCTGATTTTTCACCCCCTTCCCCTCGTCAAAAAAACTTAGACCCCTTCTTCAATATAAGACATCACAAAGCATTTACATAAAATCCGTATTTTCTGTTTGAAAATGAGCATGTTTCAAATAAAAATGTTGTCATTTAAGTATGTTTTATTGTAACGCTGCATTCTAATATCATACACGCGTTTTACATAAACGTCATTAAATAAAGGGTCAGTAATCCAATATGTAAGTGGAGATTTTATTTAAAGTTGCTCGTTTTGAACGTCTCATATCGTCACATGTGTGACTCCTCCCTCCCCGGTGCGTGAAGTCATTTATGGACGGCCCCTAAGAGGGGCGGCAAAGGTTCTAGCTACGCCACTGGCGCTGTACCTCAGCAAGTACATAACAACAGTTATACACATTACATTTAAAGTCGATTTTTTATGCATATTTGTTACAATTACGAATCAAGTCATGTAACTTGAATATGATGCGAACGAAAGGAATTAAGTATTTCCTCAAAGTATGCTAATAATATTTTATGAATCTAATTTTAGATTCCTTTTATTTAAAAAAATAATTCTAAGATTCTTTTTATCTCGCATGTAATTCTAAGACAGTTTTTATTAATAAATTTCGTAAAGATCTTTTAATTTATAAATTTAAATCTAATATTCCTTTTATTATTAAATGACATTCTCTCTATTTACGAATGTAATTCTGAGATACTTTTTATTATCTGTTTATTAATCTGTTGTTTTTTGTGTGAATAATACAAATAATATAATTTTTTAAAATTTTTATTCATTTATGGATAATTATGGATTGCACAATTGTATGTGGAACGTTCGAAAAGAGTTCTTTTTTTGGTGCAGTAATTTGGTTTGCTGCTTTCTAAAATTAGTAGCGTCACGGACAGACAGATGGGGCAGAAATTGCAAATCGTCATATATATATGATGACCCTCTTTCCAGTCCATGACGGACTATGTGTGGCCACGGGCTTTGCCAGTACCTGGGCTCGAACCGGCGACTCGGGATCTGCCTCGGATCGATAGTCCAGTGCGCTACCACTTAGACCATCGCGCCCCTTTGGTTTCCAGATTAACATTAACCAAACAACGCACGAACCTTTGCGGTCAGCATTTGTGTTGTAAACAGTGCTGGCTGACTCAAAGAGTTATTTTTTGTGCAGTAATTTGGTGCGCTGCTTTCTAAAATTAGTTAAAAAATCGTGTGGTGATTAGCACAGTAAAAAATATATTATATAAATACTTTGTGTACATTTCAGGAATATTTCGAATTTATCATAAAAGGATAAGTTACTTGGGCTTTTGACCAAAAAAAAAGTCCGTAGGTGCCCTACAGCCCCTATTATAAAATACTTTGTGTACATTTAAGGTAGTTTAATATTACGTATTTATCATACAAGGACATGTTAGTTGGGCTTTTGAAAAAGGTGGGCGCCGTAGGAACCCTAAAAAATGTGTGTGCCCTAAAAAAAGTTGGTGCCGCATGCGCCACGGCGCCGCAGCACAACCTAGTTATGTATATTTATAATAGTCCATGTCATCGGATGTGGAACGCTGAGGAGCGATGTACAACAGTCTATAGCAGTTAAAAAAATCGCGTGGTGATTATCACTGTAAAAAATATTATATGACGTCATTGTTTGATCTTATATTTTGAAATACAAGGTATGCATCGGTGCGCAAAATGATTATAAATTAAAGATGCGCTGTAAAAAATATTATATGACGTCATTGTTTTAGCTCATATTTTAATTTTGGAAAAGGGAACAATGTAATAAAAACAACCCGTAAAAAACCAAGTTTTTGACTATAAATCCTTTACGTATGAGACGTAACTAAAAGAATGTTCATTATAACACGCAGCGCAAGACCATCCAAAAATACAAAATTGCAGTTGTGTCGTAAAACGTGTTTAATATAATGCGCACCGATCAGGAATAGGTTTATAAAAGTGTTGTCAGTAAAATACGCGCCTTATTGCGCGACAGAAAGGTTGTTCAATATAATACGCACCGCGACGCTCTATCTCAAAAAATAGCATGATACATAGGAATAAATAAAATAATCTAAAAAATCAATAATTTAATTACGGTACATGCGATCGATCTGAAAGTTTGATACATTGTTTTTATCATCGGTACGAAACTGCCTGCAAAATTTCAGCTCGCTATCTTGCGAGCAAGTGGGTTAAAAATCGATCAAAAGTTTTGGCGACAAGCAAGCAAGCAAGGTCGGCCGCAGACACCACGAGTTAATATAAAGGATTTAAAAAGAGGATTTGATGATGGTTAATTATAAAATACTTTGTGTACATTCCAGGAAGTTTAATATTTCGTATTTATCAAACAAGGATAAGTTACTTGGGCTTTTGACAAAAAACAAAGTGGGTGCCGTAGGCACCACGGCGCCCCAGCACAATCTAGTTATAATAAAATAATAACAATATTAATAATGAAATGTGTTGTATTATAGGTGTTACTATTCTGATTATTTTATTTATCAATGTTCTTCAAAGATTATTTTTATTTGTTTATGATTGTATTTATAAGATTCTGTTCATTAAAAATAAAAACAACCCGTAAAAAACCAAAGTTTTTGACTATAAATCCTTTACGTATGAGACGTAACTAAAAGAATGTTCATTTATAACACGCAGCGCAAGACCATCCAAAAATACAAAATTGCAGTTGTGTCGTAAAACGTGTTTAATATAATGCGCACCGATCAGGAATAGGTTTATAAAAAGTGTTGTCAATAAAATACGCACCTTATTGCGCGACAGAAAGGTTGTTCAATATAATACGCACCGCGACGCTCTATCTCAAAAAATAGCATGATACATAGGAATAAATAAAATAATCTAAAAAATCAATAATTTAATTACGGTACATGCGATCGATCTGAAAGTTTGATACATTGTTTTTATCATCGGTACGAAACTGCCTGCAAAATTTCAGCTCGCTATCTTGCGAGCAAGTGGGTTAAAAATCGATCAAAAGTTTTGGCGACAAGCAAGCAAGCAAGCAAGGTCGGTCGGTCGGCCGCAGACACCACGAGTTAATATAAAGGATTTAAAAATGAATGTACTTCTAAGGTTACATTTATTTTATGTGAATCCTGGACTTAATACTTCCGGTACAAATAGTCCCGGAAACCATGACGACGAACATGAAAATCCTGTTGACGTTTTTGAACTTGACCTGATGCGGGAGACATTAAAATATGAAGTCCCTTCTCGGCATGGCGGAAGTGACGCATAAGAATGGAAGGGAGAGGGGGGGCAGGACAAGACGTAGGGAACTATTTACGTTTCATTACTTAATCGGTAAAAATGTTTGTTTTTTTCTCTGGCAAGAGAGGGGGGTCAGGGGTGTGAGGGAGATTGATTGATTGGCCCACCCCTCCCCCGATATCAGTAACCATATATCTCTTTGCAATGTGTACTCAATTTAAATTTGTAATGATGTCAAGCAATCTGCTACAGCTGTTTCTTATATATATTTTTAAATTTTCATCTGACGTTCATCGTCACCAAAAAGGCAGAAACTAGAACCAAGATGTTACGTCTGCTGTATTCCCGCGGTGCAGCTCATGGGGTACGGTCGTTCCAGGGCGAGGTGTCTCACAATCATGTGAACTGAAGGCCCCATGTACCACCAAAATGGTTCCAGGCGAGGTCTCTAACAATCATGTGAACTGAAGGCCCCATGTACCACCAAAATGGTTCGCTTGTCTCACCAACGTTGGACGTAGTTCTATGATCGCAGTCCAAACAACAACAACAACAAAATTTTAAAACTCCTGGCTAGCGCATTTGTATTTTATGAAATGAACTACGGACAGCAGCAGCAAAGATGAAACCGATGGCTGACACTTTCTGAATCAATCGAATGCTGCCGCGCATTCAGATCTCGTTGGATTCTGTTTTAGAAAAAACAAAAAATGTGTAAGAGTTATTTCACAACATACTTTTCTATATAAGAACAACTATTTCACAACATACTTTTCTATATAAGAAAAAATATTTACATCAAACAAATATTCAATTAAAATGCACGACTCTTGTCAGTTCTTGTATTTTGCTCATTCCTAATAAACTAAAAACAAAATTCGTTCAACCTAATAACGTAAAGCTGATGAAAAACATTGAAAACAAAAACCATTGACAAAATAGTTAAAAACACATTTAAGGAAAAAAAAACCGCACAACAACAACAAAGAAACAAACAAAAAAAACCAAACTATTCTATTTGTGAGTTTTCTATGTTATCTTTTTAGCTCGTGATTAAATTAAGTTGAAGATCAGTTTTTTTTAAAAAAAGGGAAAAAACAACACAAAAAAGATAACATTTATAAGTGGGTCTGGTCTTTAATTAGAGATACAAATTGCAATTCTCAGTTCTAAAGCTTAGAGTATACATTTTGGCCGTCCATAAATGACGTCACGTGCCTGGAGAGGGGGGGGAGGGGGCGCGCATTTTTGACGAGATTGAGGGGGTGTTTAAGAAATATTACGTCACATCAAAACGCACAACTTTAAAATTAAGTTCCACGTTTTTATTCGATTTGCAACATGCTAATTTTCAATTAGAAAATACAGCTTTTATGGGGAGGGGAGATCTAAGTTTTTGTAACGAAGTGTGACGAGGGGAGGGGGGGGGGAGGTTGAAAATCGACGAAAATCGTGTGACGTCATTTAGAGACGGCCCCATGGCTGTAAATTGTCCGGTGTCTGATTATACAGTACTGTAAATTTTCTATTGTCTGAGTATACACTGCTGTAAATTGTCTGGTGTCTGAGTATACACTGCTGTAAATTTTATGTTGTCTGAGTATACATTAGTGTAAATTGTCTATTGTTTGAATATACATTACTGTAAATGTCTGTTGTCTGAATATACATTACTGTAAATTGTCTCAGTATACATTGATGTAAATTGTCTCAGTATACATTGATGTAAATTGTCTCAGTATACATTGATGTAAATTGTCTCAGTATACATTGATGTAAATTGTCTCAGTATACATTGATGTAAATTGTCTCAGTATACATTGATGTAAATTGTCTCAGTATACATTGATGTAAATTCTCTCGCACCTGACGATACTTTGCTGATTGTCTTTTTTTTGAGCATACATTGCTTTACATTTTCCGTTGTCTGAGCATACATTGCTGTAAATTTTCCTTCGTCAGAGTTTACATTGCTGTAAATTGTCTTTTTAAATCCCGTATATTAACTTCACCGCCGTCTCTGTCTCTCTGTCTCTCTCTCTGTCTTGGGCGGACGGAAAAACAAAAGTAAAAAATGACCCACTTGCCGTGAAGCCATCGAGCTGATATTTGGCACATGGACCCGTGTCACCTAACAATGCATCGTATAAAAATTTCAGATAGATCGAACGTACCGTAATTAAATTAATGCATTTTTAGTTTATCTATATAAAACTATATGTAGCAGTCACTATTGTTTACATTTTACGGGTCACTTGACTTCACGCCAGCCATCGATGACCACATCTGGTGTTTTAACCAGGAGAAATTCACTCAGTTTTAGACTGTAAATGTTTGTCACTATGGAGCATAATCAATACTTTAAGTTCTGTCTCATATATAAGGGATTTATAGTCAAAAACTTTGTTTTTACGTTTTTTAAAAAAATTTATGAGTTATAATTGCTGTAATTGTCTGTTTTTAAATCCCTTATATTAACTTCAAAATCTTGTCTCTCTGTCGTCATATCTTTGTACGTCGGTCGGGCGGAAAAACAAAAGTAAACAAGAGCAGACGGATAATACATATGCTAATATATAGATAAATTAAAAATTTCAATAATTTAATAAAGGTACATTCGATCGATCTGAAATTTTGATACAATGCATTGTCTTTTAAGATCTATCTGTTGTAAAATGTTGAGTCTCTAGAACCTTCAGAAGTGGTTTAATTTTACGTTGGCAGATTTGAAAAATTGTGGACAGACAAACAAACAGGAACGAAAGTGAGTTTATAAAAACGTGGTAAAAACTGACACACTTCCCGTTATTCGATCGAGCTGAAATTTTGCACATAGACTCGTGTTACCCAACAATGCATCGTATCAAAATTTCAGATCGATCTAATGTACCATAATTAAATTAATGCATTTTTAGTTTAACTCTATATAAGTCAATTTAGAGTCTGTTGTTGTTTGAATTCACGTGTCCCTTGCTTGAGTTCACGCCACCCATCTATGTCCACAACCCCTCACCCCTTCCCCCGGTTTTTAAAATCAGGGGAAATTATTCGTTTTCAGTCTGCAAATGTTTGGCGCGTGTTGCGGAATATATGAAACATATCAATACTTTGAGTTCTGTCTCGTATATAAGGGATTTATAGTCAAAAACTTTGTTTTTAGGGGGTTGTTTAATTTTAAGTATTTTTAAGTTTATCCTTCGTCGGAGTATACTTTGCTGTAAATTGTCTTTTGTCGTAGTATACATTGCTGTAAATTATCTTTCGTCGGAGTATACTTTGCTGTAAATTATCTGTTGTCGTAGTATACATTGCTGTAAATTATCTTTTGTCGTAGTATATATTGCTGTAAATTATCTTTTGTCGTAGTATATATTGCTGTAAATTATCTTTTGTCGTAGTATATATTGCTGTAAATTATCTTTTGTCGTAGTATATATTGCTGTAAATTATCTTTTGTCGTAGTATATATTGCTGTAAATTATCTTTTGTCGTAGTATATATTGCTGTAAATTATCTTTTGTCGTAGTATATATTGCTGTAAATTATCTTTTGTCGTAGTATATATTGCTTTATTACTTCTTAAAACTCAAGTTACGGACGTCATTTTATGTCACTAATTGAATCGAATGCAACAATTAAAAGTGTAGCATAAACAAAAGAATGGCAGTCTTACAGGAACGATATTGGATCTAAATTTAATGTCTTTTCCTCCCCTTAGTACATGCGTGACGAAGCCATTTGAAAGCTTATTATAAAGGCACACTGACACAACAAATTTGGAATCCCTGGATACAAGGCTAAACCTTTTACCAGCTGCGCCAGAGAGCAGACGACAACTGGGGCAGTGTAACGTACGTCAGTGAGATAGCTCCAACAAAGTGAATTGTTTGATTGTTTCTTTTCTTTAAGGTTTGAAACTAGACACAGGAGAAAAGAGATGAAGTCTGGCTGTGTCATCTGTGTTATTGGATGTGTCTTCTTGGTGAACTCTGTCTTGGGGCAAGTCTTAGGTACTGTATTGTTTAGGGCATCGTTCTAGTTGGTGGGGAAACTCATAGGTATTGTATTGTTGGGCATCGCTTTAGTTGGGGCAACTCATAAGTTTTGTATTGTTTAGGGCATCGCTTTAGTTGGGGCAACTCATAATTATTGTATTGTTTAGGGCATCGCTTTAGAATCGAATGCCATCGTTTTTCAGGGGCAGCGCTATAAAACATAGTGATCTAGACTCTAGAGTCTAGAGACCATGATGCAGCAGGGCGAGTAACATGGGAAAAATGAAGTATCTGAAACATTGAGACTTTTATGTTAGCTGAGGTTGCTACTTGAAAAGGGGTGGGGGGTCAGGGGTTAAAGTTCTGCTATGAGGTTCAAGGCCGCGAGGCATGTCATTTCAGTGTCCATAAATCTCAAGAGATGTGCTTAACAACAAAGATTTGATTTGTGCATACTGGTCAATATAAGTAATAATCATCAAGGTTTATCCTCTGAGTGGAAAAAATCTGGCCCCACCCACCATAGTTAATAGAAACAAAATGATCTGAACAGATCTGGAAAGAAACTCTACACAACGATTGAAATATCCGCCATGTCACAATTAGCTGTTATAAACCAATGACGATGCGTAAACAGTTCCAGGAAAGAGTGACCGTAAGTTTAATATTATGACCGTCATTTTTATTTTGCAGCTTTCACCGACTGCCCCCCACCCCCACCATGTGCCCGGCCCCCCGCAGGTTGCCACCATATCACCGATGAGAAGGGATGTATGACATGTCAAATTGTATGTGCCCGGAAAGTGTGCCCTCCTGTGTGTGACAACATGTGCACCAATGGGTAGGTCAGCTAATAGTATGTGCACCAATGGGTAGGTCAGCTAATAGTATGTGCACCAATGGGTAGGTCAGCTAATAGTATGTGCACCAATGGGTAGTTCAGCTAATAGTATGTGCCCCAATGGGTAGGTCAGCTAATAGTATGTGCACCAATGGGTAGGTCAGCTAATAGTATGTGCACCAATGGGTAGGTCAGCTAATAGTATGTGCACCAATGGGTAGGTCAGCTAATAGTATGTGCACCAATGGGTAGGTCAGCTAATAGTATGTGCACCAATGGGTAGGTCAGCTAATAGTATGTGCACCAATGGGTAGTTCAGCTAATAGTATGTGCCCCAATGGGTAGGTCAGCTAATAGTATGTGCACCAATGGGTAGGTCAGCTAATAGTATGTGCACCAATGGGTAGGTCAGCTAATAGTATGTGCACCAATGGGTAGGTCAGCTAATAGTATGTGCACCAATGGGTAGGTCAGCTAATAGTATGTGCACCAATGGGTAGGTCAGCTAATAGTATGTGCACCAATGGGTAGGTCAGCTAATAGTATGTGCACCAATGGGTAGGTCAGCTAATAGTATGTGCACCAATGGGTAGGTCAGCTAATAGTATGTGCACCCAATGGGTAGGTCAGCTAATAGTATGTGCCCCAATGGGTAGGTCAGCTAATAGTATGTGCCCCAATGGGTAGGTCAGGTCGTCTTGTGTGTCGCAATGGGCACGTCAGCTCATCGAATGTCTTTACCATTAATTGGGCTTGGAATCGGAATGGAATTTCCAAACCGTGATTAGATTTCACTTAGATCTAGGACACGGTTTAAAATAGAATTTAAATACAAATATTTAAGAAAATTAATCATATTAAAAAAATATTATTTTTTTTCTGTATAAAATGTAAAATATGAGTTTAGGTCATGTCCAATATATCTCCCCCCCCCCTCCAAAAAAAATATTAAAAAATCACCAAACGCGAAAGCTGCTGTCCTTTTCAAATGAAAAAGAATCCACTAGAAATTCAGATACACTTTGAGTTATATTTCTTTTTTTTTATATGTGCCGTTAATATAATTTAGGATTTCCAAAGATCTTAACTTGTTTACTTTAACTTCTTAATGTGAATGCAACCTTGAAAATGACACAGCAGCGAGTCTAATTTATACTGATGATTAGTATAAATCTGTCATTCTATTGGCCCCGTTAAAAAATAACGTAACAAGAAAAATCAGTTTCTTTGATAGACAGCTGTGCATGTCATTACGTTGAGATCTCCCGATATATTTTAAGAACACTACATAAGCGTGACCCAAATGCAGTGGCATAGCTAGGGATTTGGGGGCCCGTGGGCTTGGCCTCTTTGAGGGGGGGGGCTGCATTTTAACATTTGACATCATGATATGAGACACTTCTTTTGGGGGCCCCCCTCAAGTGTGGGCCCGGGGGGGGGCTTTCAAATTTGGACCCCTTCCTTAGCTACGCCTCTGCTCAAACAATCAACTTAGTTATCATGCACAACCTCCGATGTTAAAACAATAAAACAGAGGCGAATCTCTAACACTCACTCGAAAGATAAGCAATACGTTTTTAAAAATAAGATTTCATATTTGATGATGATAATACGTAAAACATTTCACATTCTTAAAATGAAAAGATTAACTTTAATGTAAAATCGCATCATTCGGGACGATGGGAGCGTTCGAGTTGATGATAAAGTTGCAGTTTTAGAAAATTATTTTACAAATTAACAAAAAAAAATATTTTTTTACAGAAAATATATTTTTTATAACTTGTACACTAACCGAGGACGAGATATATCTCATACATTGGAAATATCATACCTATCCTATCTCATACCTATCCTATCTCATACCTATCCTATCTCATACCTATCCTATCTCATACCTATCCTATCTGATACCTATCCTATCTCCATAGTAAAACAGGGGACTTGCTGAAAAATTAATAATGAAAAGATTTATACGAAATCTAAATATAAAGCTTTAAATAAAAGTAAATATGTTGTAGAGTTATTGTTTGCAGACTAAATGATCTACGAGAACTTAAATCAGGCAAGGATGCTTTTACGCGCTTCTATGCGTCCTATGCTTATCCATGGGTTATATCTAGTCTTGCATTTTTAATGTAGATTATCAAATGTTGATAGTGTAACACACATTTGTAATTAGAGTTTCAAAGGTTGTTAGTGCCACACACATTTGTAATTAGAGTTTCAAATGTTGATAGTGCCACACACATTTGTAATTAGAGTTTCAAATGTTGATAGTGCCACACACATTTGTAAATAGAGTTTCAAATGTTGATAGTGCCACACACATTTGTAATTAGAGTTTCAAATGTTGATAGTGCCACACACATTTGTAATTAGAGTTTCAAATGTTGATAGTGCCACACACATTTGTAATTAGAGTTTCAAATGTTTGATAGTGCCACACACATTTGTAAATTAGAGTTTCAAAGGTTGATCGTGCCACACATATTTGTAATTAGAGTTTCAAAGGTTTATAGTGCCACACACATTTGTAATTAGAGTTTCAAAGGTTTATCGTGCCATAACCTTTTATGAGATAAAACAGCAAGCAATCATCCTCATAGTCATTGATTCAGTGGTTCTCATATTCCTATCTCGTCCCACCCCCTAAACCCCTAGTCACGTGCTGGACGCTGGCGGATGTGAGACCTGCGCGTGCAACCCCGAGGTGCCCTTCCTTGAGTGCCACACGTGGATGAAATGCGCCCAGGGCGTTTGTCCCTACACCTGTGGCTGCCAGCCAAACTGTTAATAAAACAACCAGTTTAAAACTCGACTTGTTTGTTTTTTCTCTTTCGAAAATGTCAATAAATCAATCTGTCAATTAAAGGACCTGTCAATAAATCAACCTGTCAATAAAACAACCTGTCAATAAATCAAACTTTCGATAAAACAATCTGCAAATAAACAACATGTCAATAAAACAATCTGTCAATCGGGAAAATATTATAAAAGTAAGTTCAATATAATACGCACCGCTTTACAGACTAGCACAAACATATACATGCTAAGTAGACATACATACAGATAATCTAAAAATTCATTAATTTAATTACAATACATTCGATCGATCTGAAAATTTGATAGAATGCATTGTTAGGTGACAAAAGTCTAGGTTCAAAATTTAAGCTCGATAGGATCCCGGGAAGTGGGCAATTTTTACTTTTGTTTTTACCGCGGTCGGGACCACGACAGAAAGAAAGAAAGAAAGAAAGAAAGAAAGAAAGAAAGAAAGACAAGACGGTGAAGTTAATATAAGGGATTTAAAATTAACCCAGCCACACGCAAACTTACGTAATAGTAATAGTTAAGAAGAACCCGCAACCCCAGCAGGAACAACAAAAAAAAAGCTACGTCCACCAAATTTAGTGACTAATCTTTTTTTTAAATGTCGCCCACCTTCGTTACTTCAAGTCATCTGCAAGCAGAGCATTAGAGCACCGGCCATCTTTAATCCATTATTGGATGAAAGATACCGAAACAACATGAAAAGTTGGATTATAAATAGACCCGGTGATTAAGTTTCAAAATGAGTCCCGGTTTAGCAGCTATAAATTTTTTTTTAAAAATTGGTGTTATCGTTGGTGAAGAACCAAAATAACCACACTTCAGTTTATAGGTACAAATAGCGCACTTCAGTTTATAGGTACAAATAGGCACACTTCAGTTTATAGGTACAAATAGGCACACTTCAGTTTATAGTACAAATAGGCACACTTCAGTTTATAGGTACAAATAGGCACACTTCAGTTTATAGGTACAAATAGGCACACTTCAGTTTATAGCTACAAATAGGCACACTTCAGTTTATAGGTACAAATAGGCACACTTCAGTTTATAGGTACAAATAGGCACACTTCAGTTTATAGGTACAAATAGGCACACTTCAGTTTATAGGTACAAATAGGCACACTTCAGTTTATAGCTACAAATAGGCAAACTTCAGTTTATAGGTACAAATAGGCACACTTCAGTTTATAGCTACAAATAGGCACACTTCAGTTTATAGGTACAAATAGACCAAAAAGATGATGTAAATTGCGTCATTGCAGGTCATGTAGAAGGATTCTTTGTGCAGTTTTTACTCTAACAGAATTTTTCAGACAGTTAGAGAGACTTGGAGAGATTAATTTGATGTTTTTTTTTAAAAAGGCCCGTGTGGGGGGGGGGCGTGGGGTGATGACATTGAGCCCAGTGTCTTGTACCATCAATGGAAGACATTTAATTAAGACATTGGATGGTGGCTATCATGAAATTAAGACATTGTATGGTGGCTGTCATGAAAATAGTACATTGTATCGTGGCTGTGATGAAATTAAGACATTGTATTGTGGCTGTCATGAAATTAAGACATTGTATGGTGGCTGTCATGAAATTAAGATATTTATTGAAAGATATCAGTGAGATGAAGGCACGTTTTTTGAGAGATATAACTCAACGATACAAGCGAGTAAAGGCGGTTTGTTTATGGTACAACTAAAATAATGGAGCTTTATTGAACGATGCATTAAAAGAGCACAGTATCACATGGATAAGCGCATGACCCAATAATCTTCTGTATAGAAGCGTCACACAAACAGATAAACGAACACACACTCACACACCGAGAACCACTGATGTAACTTCATTTGTCTTACATAATATAATAGTTGATGAAAATAATAAATATTAGGAGATAATAAAATGTTCCATTTGTTGATCAAGTTTGAGAACTACTTTTTCAATCCATCACATCCGGTGTTCTATATTTTTGTACACGCTTTTATTTAAGTCACAATGTTTGTATGTTGTATCCATCCACCCTTCCATCCATCCTTCCTTCAAAACTTGAAACGTAAAATTATACCACTTTTGATGGTCATAGAGATTTAAAAATTTTACCACAGATAGATCTTGGATGACAATGCATTGTATCAAAATTTCAGATCGATCGAATGTACCGTATTGAAAGTATTGCACTTTTAGTTTTTAGTTTTTGTCTATATAAAATGTTATCACTTGCGTCAATGAACCATGCCTCAATTCGCCCTAGAGGGATACAATTATTATAACTTTAAAAAGTACTATCAACATCAAGTCTTGCTGGCCGAAATATAAGCGTTATCGATTGTCGACATGGGGGTACGAGGTTCAATTTTCAGTTAGGGGAAAATGTTTTTTTTTATTATACATATTTAGTGCAATTTCTATATGTAAATAAAAGCGTGTCCTTTAAAAAAAAATATTTTTTTACATTTTACTTATTGCTTTACAAATAAATTCTTTTTGATAAAAATCATTCTTTTTAATTATTTCCAAATACATATTACATATAAATATATTTACTTCTATAATGAACTCTTACACCAAACTTAATTCTTTCGTGTGTGTCTATTTAATTGTCATAAACTGACTTCACCAGTCATTATGGTATTCAATTTTAGCATTGGCTTAGCTCACTATGAACGAAGATGCTGCCTCTCTTAAGTCTCACCATACATTACCAATCCATGTTCACGGGCTTTATCTTGAGATGTGGAACCGGATATCCATTTCCATGGAGAGTCGTTCACAGTGCGTGTCATTGAAAATCTACATGCATTATGACAAGAGACATTTTTGGATTAGATGTAAAAGAAATATTTTTTTCACGGCATATTTTGTTTCTTTGAGATAATGTCGGCGGCTTCTTCTATAAGGCGATCGTTGGGTTGGTTTCATGTCCCTCGTGTGAGCTTAGTTGTTATTGTATGGAGCGGGGCGGGTGGCATCTTGCAGACGATGTTCAATCGATTCGTTTCAATGTGAGATCTGAGACAATGGAACTTTCTGGTAGGAAAATGAATTAAAAAAACCCTTGCATTAAGTTCTTATCTTCTAAAAAAAGCAGAGTTAATTTAGGATCAAATGGAGATTAAACTTACAAGAAAAGGGATATTTTTTCCTCGAGGTTCTCATCAGTCTTATAGGGTCGTAAACAAGAGATGTCTGAATATGAAAATCTTATGTGAGATCATGGCGAGTGCTCCAACACTAGCGAGTTGTCATGTATACCAATGTAAGTGATGGACTAAAGCGGTGAGTGGCTCACTTTATAGATATCGTGTCATTGTGCTAGGTTCTTTGCTTATTCCCCCTTCCTAATTTATTGAGTAGTTTTTTTTTAGGCAATTGAAATCTGGACATAATTAAACAGTGACGTAGCAATCTTCTTGGCTGAACGGCGATGAATTTGCTCTAAATTCTAAATCAAGCTGAATCTGCATAATTATATATATACTAGAGTATTACCCGTCAAAAATGAAGGAAGTTTTCAAAATGGATATATTTCAGTTTTTTGTAATTATCCCTTTTGCCTGAAAGCCGCATAGTAAATAATCAGAAAATGTAGAGACCAAGAGAGAAAAATTAAATCTCTTTACCATATTGAACAATTTTATGCGGACGTTTCAAAATAGCCTTGTTCTTTTGTGTGTTTTTTTAAAAGTATTTTTTTCAAGGCTATTTTTTTAGCGGTGCGCTTTCTAAAATCTAGCGTTAGGAACGGACATAGTAGAGTATATATTTTGATTATATATACGAATGTATTTGTTATGAGAAAACCTCCAAGCTTAGGCTTCGCGTTATATAAGTTTGCATAAATAATGATGATATAATCATGATAATAGTAAATGCATAGTGAATTACACACAGCATAAGGTGATACCGCGGCAAAAAAGTTTGAAGTTCGAAGTATTAACAAATATTGCTGAGGAGTCAGCCGGACGTTAACTTGCGGCATTGAATAGTGCGCACCAATTATGAGTGCTCCAATAATACAGCACAGAGCGTTAAAAATAAATTATGTGACTGTAATGTGATTCACATCAAGCACATCTGTGATTTGAAGCAGTTTAAGCTTCATTGATGATTATGACTTGTCAGTTTATTCGCCCATTTGTCCACACATTATTACCACAACATTACCAAAGCATGTAAAAAATAAAATGTAATTTTTACACATGTTAATAGCAAAGAACTATTCATTTTGCATGAAACGTTGTAAGCAACGTTTGTCACAGGATAACAGAAAAGATTAAATTATCAACTGCTAATCATATTTACAATTTAATATACACGTGTTAGTAATTCACATAAACGTTTTTATTATTGTAAAGTCAGCACCTTTTCAAGATCTATTATGACTTGTCAGTTTATGCGCCCATTAATCCATACATTATTACCTTTACATTATCAAAAACATGCATTACAAATATGAATAACAACGAACTATTTATTTTGCATGAAACCTTTGAAGTAAAGTTAATCACTGGATAAAAGAAAATATTAAAGTATCAACAGGTAATCGTATATGAAATTTAATATACACGTTTTAGGAATTCTAATAAACTTTTTCATTCTTGTCAAGTCAGCCCCCCTTCCAGTTCTATATTAAAAGCAAAGATGTTTTTTTTATTCCAAATTAGTCTAAGACGCATTTAATTATTACATGTACATAACAATCAAACAAAAACTATAGTGGGGAGGAGTCCGATTTTTAAATATGTTAATTTTTTAAACATACAAATATGCAATCTCAAAGTGTATAAAAGAAAAACAAACGCTAAACTGAAGCATAATTTGGCAAATTTCATTTGCAGTAATAAATAATGGCTTTGTAGTTCAAAACGCATCGAAACTTGACAACCAAACGACAACCAATTGTAAATTTCATAAAGCGAAAAACGGATGTTATATATTAATATAGAAAATTAAATTTATAATTACGTACGTAATATTGACATGGACACATACACAAAAACGGACATTTAATACAAAAAAATAATAATATTAATCACATCAAATAAAAAATGGCTCTTTTTACTTCGTTCCCTTCACACATTAATAACAGCTCAAATAATGACGCCACGTCACAATATTTTATGGTGAGAAACACATTTTGTTAATCTCGAAAGCAACATTTTTACTTCTATATATTTTTTTATCGGAAGTTACCTCGCATAGCGTCACGGACAGACATGACAGACGTGACATAGATTGCAAATTATGTATATTGATTTTTTGTTACTGGCGAGTTTTAGAGCATCGTTTGCTGGTATTGGTGTTCTTGTTAACCATTTAACTATACGTCATCAAAGGAAATGAGAAGCCATGAATCTTCTATTATTAACCTTTGATTAGTTGATGACGTGTTGCCCTGTTTCATACCACCACCACCCGGTGTCTCATATCAATTTTTTCCTTCGTTTTGCACGTCACGATATCTAGAGAAAGTGCAATTGATAGAAAATAGCAACTTTTTATATTTTTAGATATAGCTGTGTCCTTTCAGGGACGGATCAAGATTGCATAGGGCCCCTTGCTTTAGCCCAATCAGTACCCTCTTAATCCGCCATATTGTCCTATGAACTGTTTTTTGAATTGACGGTAAATTAAACATACGCCAAGTGTCGTCCAAAACTTTGTCTGCTTAACATTCAAATTAAACAACCCCGTAAAAACAAAGTTTTTGACTATAAATCCCTTAAGACACAACTTAAAGTATTGTTATGTTCAATATAATACACAACGCGCGACAAACATTTACAGACTGAAACTGACTGATCTCCCCTTGCTGTAAACCTGGGGGGGGGGTCGTTATCGATGGCTGGACTGAACTCCAGCAGTTGAGGCGAACAAAGAAGACGGCTACATTGAATTATATAGAGATAAACTAAAAATGCATTAATTTAATTACGGTACATTCGATCGATCTGAAATGTTTATACAATTCATTGTTGGGTAACAAAAGTCCAGGTGCACAATTTCAGCTCGATAGCATCATGGTAAATGTTTTCATTTTTTACTTTTGTTTTTCCGCCCGACCGTGAACGACAGAGACCACGACAGAGAGAGAGAGGGACAAGATTTCGAAGTTAATAAAAGGGGATAAAAAACACTCTTCCCTCTCCCCAAGCAGAGAGTAAAAACAAATAAAACAAACCCGTAAAAACAAAAGTTTTTCACTATAAATCCCTTATATATGAGACATAACTAACAGTATTGATTATTTTCATACGCGACAAACATTTACAGACTAGAATCTGTCTTAACTCAGCTTTGCTTCATAACCCTGGGGTGGAGGGGGGGGGGCTGGGGGGAGAGGAGAAAAGTCTGGTCACCGATCGATTGACCGAGCTCAGCGTGACACGTAAAATGTAAACAAAAGCACGCCGGTACTTCGCTGGGTCGCGTCAACGCGTCAACTTAAACTCTCACGTGGAAAAAACAACAAACATTGAACTTGAATTACATACGTTATATAAGGATAAACTAGAAATGCATTAATTTAATTACGGTACGTTCGATCGATTTGAAATTTTGAAACCACGCATTGTTAGGTGAGACGGGTCCGTGTGCCAAGTTTCAGCTCAATCGAATCACGAGAAGTGGGTCATTTTTGACTTTTGTTTTTCCGCCCGCCCAAGACAGAGAGACAGAGAGAGAGAGAGAGATGACGACAGAACGACAGAGAGACAGAGAGAGACGGCGGTGAAGCTAATATAAGGGATTTAAAAATGCCACTTTCAGTGACCCGGTCGCCCCTTCCCTCCGTCCTAACCAACTGGCTATCTTTAGCCACTGTAATAGAAGCCCGAAGCTTCATACATTAACTGCATGCTCGTAAATAAACGCAAAGTGGTGGCCAAAGGAGGGACCACCCGCTTTATGGCCGGACGTCTGTTTCCGAGGGATTTTTACGGACACCTGAGGCTATCGTTGTCACACTCGTGTTTACAGCGTAACCCGGATGTTAATGAAATAAAAGCTTCTTTGATTACCAAATCTTGGATTTACAATTCTTTATTTCGATTTGAGAAAACCAGACACATTTGAGACAGCCAGGAACATTCGAGACAGCCTGGAACATGCAACACAGCCAGGAACATTCGAGACAGCCAGAGATGTTCAAAATAGTCAGGGACATTGGAGACAGGAACATTCGCTGTAGTAAAAAGAAAGTACACTCATTCGTAACGTGGGTGAATAATGCATTAAATAAAATAATAATGGCTTGATCTGTCAGAGGTTTCATGATGTAACGGTCAAACGTCCAGAGGTACACCAGGTCAATGACCTTACCACCACTACCACGTGGTAGTACATTGAGATATTCCCATGTAGAAGGTGATGCAATAGTTGAATGGAAATGTCATTACGGACAACAGTTAGTGGACAGGGGTCAATGCGTCAATTTGATGTTGGACTGGAGTTTGCAAGACTCGTTCTATTTTTTGTGTTTTTATCTCCGCATCCGTTTCATTTACACTCCGATACTCGTCTAAAACCTCGTTTTCATTTCTCTAGCCAAGGGGCGTCCAAACTTTTTGCATGGCGGGACATATTCCTTGAAGTAAAGATAGATATTCGGGGGCCATATTAAAATAATAAACTAAAATGACATGTTGAGAAGTTTTTAGCAAAATTTTAATGTGAAAGATGAAACTGAGATCTTGAATGCAGTATATTAGGTGACATCATGCTCAATGCACTGGTTTTGATACTGACAGTTCTGCTCGCACAAGTATATCGAACCAAACAAGCTGAGCATTCTCTTAGCAAATTTTCGAATCTCTTGGTAGCTCTCTTTTTCCAGCTGACTATAAAAGTCAATGAGAGAAAGCTGTTGTTGTCTTCTGCGACATTCAGCATCACTTTTGTAACTCAATGAGTTCCAGCTGTAGATGGCCTGGATTATCCGGGTCAACAGAGAAATGTGAAGAAAAAAACATGATTTCCTTTTCAATAGTTGCAAAGTCCTGAAATTAATCAGCTAGGGATGTGATATCTGCAACATACCTCTGCATTTTCTCATTAAAGCATTCTTTTTGGAAAACTTGTCATGAGTTCCTGTAGTGAGGGGAAATGTGTGGTATTAGGCTGCATTTGAGACAGTTGTCTTTGAAAAAGTAGCAGCTTGTTCCCAAAGACCTTGGTATGTGCACATAACTGGCTCATCACTGCATTGTGCCCTGAAGATTTATTTTAAGAACGTTTAGATGTCTTGTCACATCAACTAAAATGCAAAATCCTCCAGCCAAACAGTTTCAGATAGTTCTGGAATTGGTTGTTCCTTCTATTCCATGAATTGTCCAATTTCTTTTTTAAGTGAGTGGGAACGCTGAAGTGCTGTCCCCCGACAGATTCATAATACATCATTGTGATGAACAACATCTCCGCATTCTCTCTGGATGTCTAGAAAAAAACTGCTTAAAGTGACGGTGAAACAGGGCTTTAGAACGAATAGAGTTTATAGCGAAAAAAAATATAATTTCGTACACTTTATAGCAAATAACTTAAAGGGGTTAAAAAAATCCATTTCCACGTTTTTAAAAAATAAAACTTTGTCGATTTTCGCAATCATTTGAGATACTAACGACATTTTAAAATTTCGACGTTTATTATAAACATAATGTCATTACAGAAAAAATATTCAGTCAATTAATTATTTTAGATGAGACCGTGGGCCAGTTAAAAATGCATGGTGGGTCTCTTTTGGCCCGCGGGATGGACTTTGGACACCCCTGCTCTAGCCACAAACACTGAGCAGCCAAAAAAAAATGCACATAAATATAATCTAAATACAAATGTTTCTTTAAATGAAATATGAAAAAATATTCAGTGTCATTTCTAAACGTTATATCTGTATATATTTTGATTACTCCCCCTCTTATCTTATCTTATCTTATCTTTTCTTATCTTATCTGTTTCAGACTGCCAAACATCTCCCGAGTATTTGCCTCTGTTATTCTGTTCTCCGCTCTGTAAACCGGAAGTACAAGAAAAGAGATTAAATTGAAACTAACACCAGTCAATATTAACTTTGTTAGACTCACTGTCGGTCTGCCCGCGTACAACCACACTTATGGCTGCGGTCAGTCTATTGGCCCTACATCCTGGGGAGGGAGTGAAACTGCGGTAGTCGACCTAATGTAATCCCTCGTCATTAATCCTAGAGTTAGATTAACCTAAAACACGTGCTATAAACTTCAGCTTCCTACCCCCCCCCCATACCCGCATAAGTAGGTTCATCATCTTGGCGGTAACACTTCCGGCACCAGCTAGATAAGGGCATTAACTCTAGGGATCTGATTGGAGCTCTCGTGCTTATGATCTTATACCAGGCGAGATTTAACGAGGGGGTTTCGCCATTGGAACACCGACTTTTAGGCAGATTCCTTTATAAGTAATAAAATAAATTAATGGAATCCGCGTCCAGATTTTATGTGTTTGTGGATTGCATGCAAGTTTATTTTTCTTTAAAAATTATGAACTAATGAAACTCACACCATCGGGAACACACACATGCACGCACACACACACATGTACGCGCACACACACACACACACACCACCACCACACCCAAAAACCCGAACAGCTCAAAGACAGCCCTGTTCGGCTGTTGCAGGATGACCCGAGCTCATCATGTATAAACTAATCTCCAGTGCTTCTCACTCAGTCAACTCTGGGGTTAGTATTTTATTCGAGGTCACAAAATATTTGAGGGATGAGATTACACGAGAGCAGATTTAGACGTGATTGCAAGTTAGCGGTGTCTCTGTGTCTTGGCTTGAATGAACAATAAACACTGTTAATAGATATTAAATAGTGGACATTTTCAGATTAGTCTTTTTTTAATTAAAAAAAAAGTATTTTCTGATCCATTTTGTAAGTTTATGATGTTTTTAAATCCCTTATATCAACTTCACCGCCGTCTCTGTCGTCATTTCTCTCTCTCTCTCTGTCTGTCTCTCTGTCTTGGGCGGGCGGAAAAACAGAAGTCAAAAATGAACCACTTCCCATGATCCGATCGAACTGAAATTTGGCACACGGACCCGTCTGACCTAACAATGCATCGTATCAAAATTTCAGATCGATCGAACGTACCGTAATTAAATTAATGCATTTTTAGTTTATCCTTATATAACGTATGTAATTCAAATTCACTGTTTGTTATTGTTTTTTTCCCACGTGAGAGTTCGAGTTGACGCGTTGACGCGACCCATCGAAGTACCGGCGTGCTTTTGTTTACATTTTACGTGTCAAGCTGAGCTCGGTCAAGCGATCGGTGACCAGACTTTTCCCCTCCCCCCCCCCGGGTTATGAAGCAAAGTTGAGTTAAGACGAATTTCAGTCTGTAAATGTTTGTCGCGTTTGAAAATAATCAATACTGTTAGTTATGTCTCATATATAAGGGATTTATAGTAAAAAAAGTTGTTTTTACGGGTTTGTTTTATTAAAATTTGACATACAGATGTTGCCTTTACATAGCTACACATCATGTCAGCTATGAAAATATCCTGTTCAAATGGTCGGGTGTTCATGTCTTTTATTTTGGTATATATTGTCAATCAACTTTGCCATCCCTGTATACGTTCATATGTACGTTCCCGTAGACAGTTCAATATGTATATTAGCTTGGGTTCTTATGGTTTGCTCATATTGGGAATATTATGTTCCTAGTCTCTCCTCCTATTGCATATCTAACATGCCTGTCTGTAATTTCTGTATAATATCTTTTAATGTTCAGATACGAAACTGCGATGGTCTTTTGGTAACTTAACATTTACAACCCTACTCTCAGTAACTTAACATTTACAACCCTACTCTCAGTAACTTAACATTTACAACCCTACTCTCAGTAACTTAACATTTACAACCCTACTCTCAGTTACTCTGTTTCACAAAGCCTCTTGACCCTATGTCCAGAAACTATATATGGACACATAAACCCCACTTAGGTTAATTGGTCAGATTAAACCTACAAGACTGACTTTTGCCAAACTAGACACCACTATCATGTCCAGTTTGGACTCGTGTCAATGAAACTCTGTGCAAGGTTGTGTCCCATTTTCAAATCACCCCAAGCACCCCCCCCAACCGAATTCCCAACGACTTTAATATGTGCAGACAATGTTTGATTGTAATCAACTTCCGGGTATTAGCTTGACGCCATTACAGACAAGATGGCGTCATGTACTAGAAGATCTCTATCGGTGGTCCGAATGAATTACAGACAAGATGGCGCCCTGGACTAGAAGATCTCTATCGGTGGTCCGACCCCCGGTGTAAGCTGTCCGTATTCAAGGGAAACAAGTCAGCAGTATTCATCCGAGTCAAGGGCCAACCATTAAATCTAACCCAACCTAAAAACCTACTGAGAGTCATCGGTTCTTAAAGTAAACGCAGCGGAGCTGAAATGACCAGTGCCTCCCACATGTAGGTGCACCGACTTATTCTTTTTTCTGTTTCAATTTAATGTTTTTTAAACAACCGGAAATGATCGGAAAAATCCAATACGTAAATAAATGATCAATACTGGTTAAAAATACTGTGTGAGTGGGGTGGTGGGGGGTAGGAGGAGCGGGGGCAGATGAGGAGAGGAACCAGTTTTTTACTCAAATTTTTAAAAACAAATTTTGCGTTTTTCCGATTTGAGTGTGGGTTCATTTAAAGCACTGTCCAATTCATTGTGGTTTATATGTATTAATGACTTGTCCAGACTCTTGACTATTTGTCTGATGTGCTTCACATGGTTGTGTCCAATTCAATATCAAGATCTGTAAGGTGTGCAAACATCATCAAAGAAATGCTCCACTTTTTGTCACATAATGATTTTCTTTAAGGCCAGTTCTCGGAACATTAAAGCCGCATTTTCTTTTAAGAATTAAGATTCCGTGTCTCAAAATATTTTTACGAGAATTCGACTTTACTTCGGACGCCACCTGTTTAGGTTGGGGGGGGGGATTAATTCCTCATTTGAGCCTCAAATATCAAGATGTGAGAACCATTGCCCTGTGACCAAATTTGTTGAAAAAAATGGGGATAAGGGGTGGGGGGGGGCGGGAGGTGGCAAAACAATGTAATTGATATCAATGTTATTTATTGTAATGATGTTGATTGAAGTGTACTGATTATATATCTCATAGCGCCCCGCCCTTAGACAGTATTTGTAGCAGACTTGGTATTGGAGGTAAAAGACAGTGTACGAGATGCAGATGACCAGATGTACACAGTGGAGACTTTAGCGAGTCCCATCAAAGCTTATTCAATCGATAGTTTGTGTGACGTTAAAGGCAATGTGGTGATCTAAAAATGTTGCAGTAAATTTGTGGGAGCGTGGTTAGGGCGAATGGCGGAGAATGAAGCTGTCATTTGGTCCTGGGGAGTTTAAGCCGCGTTTTGAAAAGTGAATTATGTGACGTCATGTGTCCGTGGACTTCATCTCACTTCGACACTGACACAATTTAAAATACTTTAATCTCTGTCGTACTTGAAAAAATTGGGGTGGGGAAAGAAAAAATAAGATATAACACGAAACATTGAGTTTTTTCCTCCCTGTAGCTTACTCGTAACTTTGTCTTCTCGCTAATCTTCTAATTTTGCAGTTTTAAACTGAATCGCCCAATGCACCAAAACTGAAATAAAATGAAATTGTGATGGCCGATGTTTAAAACATTGAACTATGTCCAAATATGGCTAATTTAAAAGGATTTCTCTTTGTAATTTTTATTTAATCAGAAGGACTGTGCAACCACGGGCACTACATTTGTAATACTCCGGCTACGTGACGTTGATAAAGTAATGGGGGTGAGACTGCAACCAGGCTTTTAAATTAGTAAGTTTATAACATATAAACAGGGTATTAGTAAGCCTGACAGGACGTAACAAAACAGCGAACGTTTCGGCAAAGAGCCTTCCTCAACGAACAAATAGTACACAAATAAAACGAATATAACGAAAGAAAAAAACCCTTAGCTGCGGTGAAATCCAATTAGTCCAGTAGAGACTCCAATATCTCTACAGGACTAATTGGATTTCACCGCAGCTAAGTATTTTATGCACTAAAAAGAAGAAAATAAAATTTTTCTATGATAACAGGTGAAATGACTGAACCTATCCACTGCACATAAAAGCGTGGGGCGCTCATCACAACTCTATATCATGTACAAGGCTGCGAAACATAAATACACATTTGTATGAATATTAATAAACATTAAAAGTTTCAAAACTTTGATCATAATTCATATACATTCTACTATCATATTAATTAGAAATATTTATCTATATGCAAAAGAATAGTTGCAAGAGAAATTATTTGTCAAACAATTTTTTGGTCAACTGAACTTAGCTTCGCAATTGATTTTAGTTACAGATTACAATTGATTTTAGTTACAGATTACAATTGATTTTAGTTACAGATTACAATTGATTTTAGTTACAGATTACAATTGATTTTAGTTACAGATTACAATTGATTTTAGTTACAGATTACAATTGATTTTAGTTACAGATTACAATTGATTTTAGTTACAGATTACAATTGATTTTAGTTACAGATTACAATTGATTTTAGTTACAGATTACAATTGATTTTAGTTACAGATTACAATTGATTTTAGTTACAGATTACAATTGATTTTAGTTACAGATTACAATTAATTTTTAGTCAGAAAGATTAACAGTATCAGTTGACCAAAAAATTGTTTGACAAGTGCAAAAAGGCCACTATAGAGTTACTGGATAACTTAACTCTATGCAGCCTCTGTTCATATGTAAAAAAATGGATATTCTGGTGTGTATATATCTGTATGTAATGTAGATATTTACAGTAACGTTTTTCTCATATTCTGTGTTGTGTATTAAAAGAAACTTGATGTAAGTTTATTACTTTGTATTTATTATGTATGTATAAATATTTACTTCCTTTTTTATTTTAATCTCATCCTTGGCTTATGGACCATGGGGCGACTTGTGCCAGAAAAACTGAAGAAAGAAAGAATTCATTATACAAACGATGACCCGAACTCTATAGAAGACCCGCTTTCTCATTTTATTTGAAACGATTAAAAAGTTCATCCCCCACGCTTCCGCCTCCCCCCCCCGGGAAAACGGACATGCACTCTATTACCAAACTGGTCTGGTTATCATTGTTTATCTAAGTGAACAACGACCTTTGTTTTTTTTACCTTTTTTTTATTTGAAAAGTCTTAATAACAAAACACCAAAACCAAAAAAAAACCAACAACAACAACAAAAAACAACAACACACCATAGTAAAACGCTATAGGAAGACGCTATAAGGAGACATTTAGGAAGACGCTTTTTCAAGCTTCAACAATCTTATCACTCTACTAGTGGATGTATTTATTCAAAGAATTTGCATGTGTCTGACTAACAATATTGTTAAGCTGTGTTTCCCCGTGAGACGATTAAAGGTAATCAAAAGCTACAAACGCCATCTATTGAACGTGGTAGTTACGCCATTCCTACAGTACATGTGGTGGGTGGGGGGGTTAATACCCCCACAAGCGTTAGGAGTTGAACTTTACCACAAATAGGAGAGTGTCTTTGATTTAATGTGAAAACTTGTCTGTTGGGGCTTTTTTGACCTGTCAAAATCGTCTAGACTATAAACTATTATGTGGTAGGAATCCAGAGCTGAACTCATAGATCCGTTGGTTGGAGAAGAATTAAGATGGACATGTCAATCTTTGACCGGAAACGAACAAGTCTGGACTGGGATGGTTGAACACAACGTGCTATTTAAGCATATTGGGGTAAACACATTTTGAACATATTTAGTAACATTTGAGTGGTTAACTAATTGATATATTTAAAGAGATGTTCATAGTCTATGACAGTTAAATATAAAATGATTGTTGAAAAGATTGCGTTAGATAAACACACTTGAGTGTGTCGTAATTACCTCCCTTTCATCCAGAAAGAAGATGGCTACCAATTAGCCGGGATTAGCCTCATCTAACTCCTGATTAATTTGGGGGAGGGGTTACAGGGGCATAGCTAGCGAGTCTTTACTTGGAGGAGGTTACAGTGGCGTAGCTAGATACTCTTTACTTGGAGGGGGTTACAGTGGCGTAGCTAGCGAGTCTTTACTTGGAGGGGGTTACAGTGGCGTAGCTAGCGAGTCTTTACTTGGAGGGGGTTACAGTGGCGTAGCTAGCGAGTCTTTACTTGGAGGGGTTACAGTGGCGTAGCTAGCGAGTCTTTACTTGGAGGGGGTTACAGTGGCGTAGCTAGCGAGTCTTTACTTGGAGGGGGTTACAGTGGCGTAGCTAGCGAGTCTTTACTTGGAGGGGGTTACAGTGGCGTAGCTAGCGAGTCTTTACTTGGCCGTGATATCAGCACCGAACTGAGTATGGAAATGTATAGCTTCCACCACACCAATAAGACAAAATAGTAATGTGGCGATATACCATCTTTCCATCTAAAGTCGACAAAATGTTGATCAGGTCGGCTCAACCCCCCCACCTGACACACTTCTTTCTACGCCTCTGGTTATAAGTTACATAATCTCGTTAAAGGGTTTCATAATATTGTTGTCTACCTAAAGAGAAAACCAAAAGCACAGCGGTGCAGCGAGGGTATTTGCCGCCAGGAGCAAAAGCAAGGTTTCAACAGTTTTCCTACATAACATTTCTACATATTCGCTTTGAATTTGCTCTCTCGGTGTTCGACTGGAATGTTTAATTAAAATGATAAGGTGTCCACATAAAATTGTAGCAAAAAGTCAAAGCATCCTTTAAGTATTCCTTTACTTTCTCTGTGTATAGCCTCGGTAAAGCACTCTTAGCACTATAACTTCGGGCCACATTGTCTTCATAAAGTAAATGTGTCCAGATACTACATAATTTCAAATGTAAAAAATAAAATTAGAAAAGAACCAAACAATTTCAAAGTGACTGTGTCTGTGAGTGTAGCTCGTCGTCTGCCTCTGTCAATATTTATTTAGCTTTCAAAATAACCTCTGATCGGCTCCATGGTATATTCCCTATTTTGTATCCTGACGTCTGTTGAAAGCCTGGCCTGTAGCAACAATTAGATTTTTTTCCAATGGTTTTGTTGACATCGAAAAGAAAGCGTAACACCTTTTTAGTGTAACAAAAATTGTCGGAGGGTTTGTTTCAATTGGAGCGGCACGTACATAAATTAGGTTTAATGAACTGTTTGAGCGAGATTTGACATTGAGATTTGACATTGAGATTTGACATTGAGATTTGACATTGAGATTTGACATTGAGGTTTGTGTCTTTGAGATTTGACATTGAGATTTGACATTGAGATTTGACATTGAGATTTGACATTGAGATTTGACATTGAGATTTGACATTGAGATTTGACATTGTGATTTGACATTGAGATTTGACATTAAGATTTGACATTGAGATTTGACATTGAGATTTGACATTGAGATTTGACGTTGAGATTTGTGTCTTTGAGATTTGACATTGAGATTTGACATTGAGATTTGACATTGAGATTTGACATTGAGATTTGACATTGAGATTTGACATTGAGATTTGACATTGAGATTTGACATTGAGATTTGACATTGAGATTTGACATTGAGATTTGACATTGAGATTTGACATTGAGATTTGACATTGAGATTTGACATTGAGATTTGACATTGAGATTTGACATTGAGATTTGACATTGAGATTTGACATTGAGATTTGACATTGAGATTTGACATTGAGATTTGTGTCTTTGAGATTTGACATTGAGATTTGACATTGAGATTTGTGTCTTTGAGATTTGACATTGAGATTTGACATTGAGATTTGTGTCTTTGAGATTTGACATTGAGATTTGACATTGAGATTTGACATTGAGATTTGTGTCTTTGAGATTTGACATTGAGATTTGACATTGAGATTTGACATTGAGATTTGTGTCTTTGAGATTTGACATTGAGATTTGACATTGAGATTTGTGTCTTTGAGATTTGACATTGAGATTTGACATTGAGATTTGTGTCTTTGAGATTTGACATTGAGATTTGACATTGAGATTTGTGTCTTTGAGATTTGACATTGAGAATTGACATTGAGATTTGTGTCTTTGAGATTTGACATTGAGATTTGACATTGAGATTTGACATTGAGATTTGACATTGAGATTTGACATTGAGATTTGACATTGAGATTTGACATTGAGATTTGACATTGAGATTTGACGTTGAGATTTGTGTCTTTGAGATTTGACATTGAGATTTGACATTGAGATTTGACATTGAGATTTGTGTCTTTGAGATTTGACATTGAGATTTGACATTGAGATTTGACATTGAGATTTGTGTCTTTGAGATTTGACATTGAGATTTGACATTGAGATTTGACATTGAGATTTGACATTGAGATTTGACATTGAGATTTGTGTCTTTGAGATTTGACATTGAGATTTGACATTGAGATTTGTGTCTTTGAGATTTGACATTGAGATTTGACATTGAGATTTGTGTCTTTGAGATTTGACATTGAGATTTGACATTGAGATTTGACATTGAGATTTGTGTCTTTGAGATTTGACATTGAGATTTGACATTGAGATTTGACATTGAGATTTGTGTCTTTGAGATTTGACATTGAGATTTGACATTGAGATTTGTGTCTTTGAGATTTGACATTGAGATTTGACATTGAGATTTGACATTGAGATTTGACATTGAGATTTGACATTGAGATTTGTGTCTTTGAGATTTGACATTGAGATTTGACATTGAGATTTGACATTGAGATTTGACATTGAGATTTGACATTGAGATTTGTGTCTTTGAGATTTGACATTGAGATTTGACATTGAGATTTGTGTCTTTGAGATTTGACATTGAGATTTGACATTGAGATTTGTGTCTTTGAGATTTGACATTGAGATTTGACATTGAGATTTGACATTGAGATTTGTGTCTTTGAGATTTGACATTGAGATTTGACATTGAGATTTGACATTGAGATTTGTGTCTTTGAGATTTGACATTGAGATTTGACATTGAGATTTGACATTGAGATTTGACATTGAGATTTGACATTGAGATTTGTGTCTTTGAGATTTGACATTGAGATTTGACATTGAGATTTGTGTCTTTGAGATTTGACATTGAGATTTGACATTGAGATTTGTGTCTTTGAGATTTGACATTGAGATTTGACATTGAGATTTGACATTGAGATTTGTGTCTTTGAGATTTGACATTGAGATTTGACATTGAGATTTGACATTGAGATTTGTGTCTTTGAGATTTGACATTGAGATTTGACATTGAGATTTGTGTCTTTGAGATTTGACATTGAGATTTGACATTGAGATTTGACATTGAGATTTGACATTGAGATTTGACATTGAGATTTGTGTCTTTGAGATTTGACATTGAGATTTGACATTGAGATTTGACATTGAGATTTGACATTGAGATTTGACATTGAGATTTGACATTGAGATTTGTGTCTTTGAGATTTGACATTGAGATTTGACATTGAGATTTGTGGCTTTGAGATTTGACATTGAGATTTGACATTGAGATTTGTGTCTTTGAGATTTGACATTGAGATTTGACATTGAGATTTGACATTGAGATTTGACATTGAGATTTGACATTGAGATTTGTGTCTTTGAGATTTGACATTGAGATTTGACATTGAGATTTGTGTCTTTGAGATTTGACATTGAGATTTGACATTGAGATTTGTGTCTTTGAGATTTGACATTGAGATTTGACATTGAGATTTGACATTGAGATTTGTGTCTTTGAGATTTGACATTGAGATTTGACATTGAGATTTGACATTGAGATTTGTGTCTTTGAGATTTGACATTGAGATTTGACATTGAGATTTGTGTCTTTGAGATTTGTCATTGAGATTTGACATTGAGATTTGACATTGAGATTTGACATTGAGATTTGACATTGAGATTTGACATTGAGATTTGTGTCTTTGAGATTTGACATTGAGATTTGACATTGAGATTTGCTTGAGATTTGACATTGAGATTTGACATTGAGATTTGACATTGAGATTTGTGTACATTGAGATTTGACATTGAGATTTGACATTGAGATTTGTGTCTTTGAGATTTGACATTGAGATTTGACATTGAGATTTGTGTCTTTGAGATTTGACATTGAGATTTGACATTGAGATTTGACATTGAGATTTGTGTCTTTGAGATTTGACATTGAGATTTGACATTGAGATTTGTGTCTTTGAGATTTGACATTGAGATTTGACATTGAGATTTGACATTGAGATTTGAAATTGAGATTTGACATTGAGATTTGTGTCTTTGAGATTTGACATTGAGATTTGACATTGAGATTTGACATTGAGATTGACATTGAGATTTGACATTGAGATTTGACATTGAGATTTGTGTCTTTGAGCAATTGACTTAAGAGATATGCCATTACTAATAGTGCCAAGATCTTTGTGACAAGTGCGACATATGCCCATTGTGACGATATTGCACATTGGCGAATTTGACGTAAGAGCATAATATAAGTGTCATTATGCAGATTTGACCATGCGAAAATCGACAAAAGGCTCTTATCTACATAAGCAGCATGTGTGACAAATAGAGAAAATAATGCCCATAGCGAAATGCCCAAGAGCTTTAGCCATTGAAATAATTGTTAGATCCAATGCTATTTGACTTAAGAGCTATTATGACCAGAGCCGCTTATAGACATTTGCAATAAAGCCCTAGTGCCAATATATATTGAACCATAGCGCGTAATGAGTCTATCAGCTGATAAAGCCCCTATGAAGCTAAGCCCTAGCGCATAGCCAAAGTGAGAGACAAATGAGTCATATGAGCGTTACTAGCCCTTGCGCATTAGCCATTGAGTAAATAATGTGACCCATATGAGCATTAAGGCCACTGACGAAAAGTGTACATTATTGCTCTATGACATACTGTACGCTTATGAACATTATGCGAAATATAGCCCATGCGCATTATGAGACTTATGAGAAGAATAGCCCTAGTGCGATATTGCACCTAGCGCAAAGCCCCATAGACGTCTTTGGACATAGCGCAAAATGTCCCTAGCGCTTCGGCCAAAGAGCTAAAGCCTAAGCGCAATGAGAGACTTAAGCGCATAAGTGTCCATAAGCTCTATATCCATTAGCGCCAAAATGTAGTCAAAGCGCTATATGCCGCTTGCGCTAATGAGCCAATGAGCGGCTTAATGCCCAAGTCGTCTTTAGTCCCAAGAGTCATATATGCCCAGTAGCTAATGCCCCTAGTGCGCAAAATATAGTTATATAATTGAGCTATTATGCCCTTGAAGATTATATCGCCCTTATGCCAAATGTGTCTTATAAGGCTAAGATATCCTAGCGCTATGCCCAATGCGCATTATGCCAAATTGTGCCAATGCCCATGCACTAACCAAGCGACTTTATGCACGTTGAGTCAAATTGACTAAATAGCGATTAAGCCCATGCGCATTTAGAGCCCTAGCGCAAAGACACCTAGCTCAATGACAAAAGTGTCTCAAATGACCCATTGTCATCAATTGCCAAATTCGCATAAGCCATAAAGCCAATTAGACCCTAGTGCGATTTGCCCAAGCGACATGAGCCATATGCGAGCAAATGCCCTTGCGCAAATGAGACGAATGCCGCTTAAATATGCCCAAGCGACAAAGTAGCCCAAGCGCTTTAGCCACAAGTGATGCATAGCCCCCTAGTGCGACTTTCCCAAGCTCAAAGCCCTTGTCGCAAAGACCAAGCGCATAGCCCTAATTGAGATAATAGACGGAGAGCAATTGGTGTACAAACGTGTACATTAGCCAAAGAGAAAATAAGCCATGCTGCTAAGTACCATGTCGCAAAGTGTACAATAGAGCTTATGACCATGACGCTTAGCCTAGCGATTTAGCCCATATAGTGCTATTAGTTAGTCAATGAGAATATGCACCATTGCGCAATGACAAAAGTGAGCCAATATGCCAAAGCTGCTTAAGCCATAAAGAGAAGCATAGCCCTAGTCTTCATAGCCCAATGCTACAATGACAACCCCTAATACTTAAGCCCCCAAGACGCAATAAGACCTAGCCATATGATAGTGGACAAAGCGACATAGACCCAAGGGGGCAAAATCCCTAGATCAATAGTCCCTTGATCATTATTCCCGAATTGTCGCTATGACCAAGCGCAATAGGCACGTGTACGCATAATTAGACAAAGTTGCGCATTTAGTGCCAGTAAGCGCCATATGTCCCAGCGAGACAAAAGCCAATATGCGACTAAGAGTCAAATTTAGCTAATGCCATTGCGCAAATGTCCCATGCGACCAATAGACCCTTGCGCAAATAGATGACATAGTGAGTGTAATGCGCAATGCCCTAGATCATAAAGAGCGCCCAATGCTCCTTGCCCAATGTGCGCTAGCCCTAGCGCAAAGTGAATCCTAAAGAGAGGTAATTACGAATGAGCACCATGATCCTAATATCTCCGCCATGCCGCCCAACTTTGCCCCAAGTTGGACTTACAGGGACATTCCAGACCATCCTATCTATAAACTAATCTTCCAGAACTGACTATCAGCAGAATCAAAATTGTTTTCAAAAAAAATCTATTTATGAAAGATTCTATGTCTATTTTCAATCTTTACACATAACACAACTGGAATTGTTTGATATTTATGTGAAATATATGAAGTTATCGAGTACCATGTAATAATTCTTGGCTTCTTGTACCTCAAGGATGATTACAGGCGAAGCGTATCTCCAAAAACTGCGATGAGCTCATTTAGAATTGGATCGTAGATGCATCAGCTCCAGAATAATTCCTATATTTGCAATATCATTGTCATCTCTTTGACCCCATATTCTATTTTGCCAAAATTTAATAATGTCAAACATTCTAACAAGAACACCTCGCCACTTTGTTTTGTTTGCTTTTATAAAGTATTTTTGTTCTTTTTACGTGGTGTATTTTAAAAAAATCCGATTTCTGATTCCTTCCATTCGCTTTGGTGATGCTGAGCACTTGGTTCACTACTGGCTACTTTTGGAATTATTTTATGCTTGTTTTTAATTCTGTCATAAGAGCATCCCCCGCTCCCCACCTTCTTATTTTTGTTTATGATAAAATTTTCCTATGTTTAAAAATAAATATTCTTAGAAGATGCTTAGCATCGAGCAATTTGCCGCCCTTAACAAATTGACGCCCGGGGCATTTCCTCCCCTTGTCCCCTCCCGCTACGCCACAGTAAAACATTTATTAAAGCATTGAGAATAGCGACACGCCATTTAAGCAATGATCGTTCTACTTCAATATAGCGGAGTCGAATAATTTTACCAAATAATTTGATCTAAAGTAAATACCTGGACGATATCTCAACAATATCTCAACAATATCTCAAAATCTCAACAATATCTCAACAATATCTCAAAAATATCTCAAAATCTCAACAACATCTCAACAATATCTCAACAATATCTCAATATCTCAACAACATCTCAACAATATCTCAAAATCTCAACAGTATCTGAAAAATTTACAGACGTTAAAATGATAAACTTCCTCTCCAATTCCTTAAATCTGTAATGATGGAAAAAAGCAAACAACATAACCAATCAACTCCTAAAATATCACAAATGTAAATAGAGTAAAGCCAATTAAATAGGATTTCAAGAGGAATAAGTTATACATGTTAAGGATTTTTTTCTTGTTCGAAGGAAATTATATTTTAGGTGGAAATGCTTAGACTGGCGGCTGGATAGCGAAGTCAATAGTGCGTTCGTCCCACAAGCTGAGGGGCTTGGGATCTAGCCCACGTTAAAGCCACAATAAAAATGTTGATGTATGACTATCGCTAAAAAAAAGCCCCTCCGCTGACTTGGAGAGGAGATGGGCGCCGCCAAGGTCTACCAAGCCCCGAGAAAGTTTTATTGGAAACATTAGAACCCCCTTCGACCACGAAGTTTATGGGACACACACAAAAAAAATGCCTAGCCGGTTATATTACTTGCTGTCACGGTATGGCTTTAGAACAGACATGACGTCATAGCTTTTTTTTTCTTGTATGCCATGCTTCTAGTGTCTACGGGAAATATGTAGAGCGCCACATTAAAACGTTATAAAAAGACACGTAAAGGTGTCCGTTTTATCGCCTTTCTCTCCATGTCAGTCTGACCCGATGTTCCCAGGAAGTTAGGACAGACGTGTCCAAGAATGGTGCAAGGACACCAGAGATAGAAACACAAGGATACGTCATAAACCAAACAGATTGTCATCGAGAGAAGAAAGAAGGAAACCGCCCTCTCCCCACCCGACAATTTTCTAAGACGGGAAATTGTAGGTGTTGCCTTCACATGGACACTTGCGTGATCATCTTTCAAATTTATTAAAAATAAAAATTAGTTGTCGGGGAAATTTGAGCTGTCGAAGCTTGAATAATAATATGTATTTATAAGTAATCTGTTAACATAGCGTAGGAGAGCGATAAACTAGGTCAACATGTGGAGCAAAACGAAAGCAACAACCACAACAAAATTAGCGACATTGAACCATGGTTTACTAACATCTGGTAGTGTAGAACTGACCATTACTGATCAATCGAAATTGGTTGTCCGCATGTTCCACTGATTCATCTGAATACGAGGCCAAGGTGAGACGAGCCAATCAAACAGCGGCGTAGTATCAACTGAAACCAGAAACACTGTTTGTATCAGAATGTTGTTACACGTGTTATTGTATGGGTGTTTATGAGCTCATTGTATAACCAGGGACGTATATGGCTAGTAGCCCCACAGCCAAATAGTACTAAAAAAAACACAAAAAACAACAATAACAACCAAAACAACAACAAAAAACAACAAATAACAACAAAAAACAACAAATAACAACAAAAAACAACAAATAACAACAAATAACAACAAAAAACAACAAAAAACAACAAAAAACAACAAATAACAACAAATAACAACAAATAACAACCAATAACAACAAATAACAACAAATAACAACCAATAACAACCAATAACAACCAATAACAACAAATAACAACAAAAAACAACAAATAACAACAAATAACAACAAATAACAACACATAACAACAAATAACAACACATAACAACAAATAACAACACATAACAACACAACAACAACAACATAACAACAAATAACAACACATAACAACAAATAACAACAAATAACAACAAATAACAACAAATAACAACAAATAACAACAAATAACAACCAATAACAACAAATAACAACCAATAACAACAAATAACAACCAAATAACAACAAATAACAACAAATAACAACAAATAACAACAAATAACAACAAAACAACAAATAACAACAAATAACAACAAATAACAACAAATAACAACAAATAACAACAAATAACAACAAATAACAACAAATAACAACAAATAACAACAAATAACAACAAATAACAACAAATAACAACAAATAACAACAAATAACAACAAATAACAACAAATAACAACAAATAACAACAAATAACAACAAATAACAACAAATAACAACAAATAACAACAAAAACAACAAATAACAACAAATAACAACAAATAACAACAAATAACAACAAATAACAACAAATAACAACAAATAACAACAAATAACAACAAATAACAACAAATAACAACAAATAACAACAAATAACAACAAATAACAACAAAAACAACAAATAACAACAAATAACAACAAATAACAACAAATAACAACAAATAACAACAAATAACAACAAATAACAACAAATAACAACAAATAACAACAAATAACAACAAATAACAACAAATAACAACAAATAACAACAAATAACAACAAATAACAACAAATAACAACAAATAACAACAAATAACAACAAATAACAACAAATAACAACAAATAACAACAAATAACAACAAATAACAACAAATAACAACAAATAACAACAAATAACAACAAATAACAACAAATAACAACAAATAACAACAAATAACAACAAATAACAACAAATAACAACAAATAACAACAAATAACAACAAAAACAACAAATAACAACAAATAACAACAAATAACAACAAATAACAACAAATAACAACAAATAACAACAAATAACAACAAATAACAACAAATAACAACAAATAACAACAAATAACAACAAATAACAACAAATAACAACAAATAACAACAAATAACAACAAATAACAACAAATAACAACAAATAACAACAAATAACAACAAATAACAACAAATAACAACAAATAACAACAAATAACAACAAATAACAACAAATAACAACACAATAACAACAAATAACAACAAATAACAACAAATAACAACAAATAACAACAAATAACAACAAATAACAACAAATAACAACAAATAACAACAAATAACAACAAATAACAACAAATAACAACAAATAACAACAAATAACAACAAATAACAACAAACAACCAATAACAACAAATAACAACAAATAACAACAAATAACAACAAATAACAACAAATAACAACAAATAACAATAAATAACAACAAATAACAACAAATAACAACAAATAACAAATAACAACAAAAAACAACAAATAACAACAAAAAAACACAAATAACAACAAATAACAACAAATAACAACAAATAACAACAAATAACAACAAATAACAACAAATAACAACAAATAACAACAAATAACAACAAATAACAACAAATAACAACAAATAACAACAAATAACAACAAATAACAACAAATAACAACAAATAACAACAACTAACCCACCAAAATACAATTATACAACTTGTACAAAAGGGAAATATAACGTATTTTGATTTATTAAATAATGATGACACATTATAAATGCAACACCTACAGTGCGACCCAGTTAAGTCGCGGTCGTTTGGGTCAATATTTATGTAATCGCGACTTTATGTGAATTGCGATTCATCGTTACTTAGTACAGATTTAAGTGTAACTTATTGAGCGATAATAAAGGATGCAAATAAAAACGTGTTTTCTTCCCTATGATATTTATTATTTAAACCTAAATTAAGTTTATATTATTACGTATTACATATATTTTAGACAAAAAATAAATAATATAATAGCCCAAGTCACTCACTGGATGGGTAACGCTATGACGTCATTGTTTGATCTTATATATTAATACAAGGTGTGTATCGGGTGGTGCGCAAAATAATTATAAATTTAAGTCTCACCGTAAAAAAATATTATATGACGTCATTGTTTTAGCTCATATTTTAGTTATGGAAAAGGGAACGATGTATAAAAAAACCCCGTAACAAGCCAAGTTTTTGACTATAAATCCTTTATGTACGAGAAGTAACTAAAAGAATGTTCATTATAATACGCAGCGCCAGACCATCCAAAAATAAAAAAATTGCAGTGTGTCGTAAAACTTGTTTAATATAATGCGCACCGATCAGGAATATGTTTATAAAAAGAGCTGTCAATAAAATACGCACCTTATTGCGCGATAGAAAGGTTGTTCAATATAATACGCACCGCGACATTCAATCTCAAAAAATAGCATGATACATAGAGATAAATAAAATAATCTAAAAATTCAATAATTTAATTACGGTACATTCGATCGATCTGAAATTTTGATGCATCGTTTTTATAATCGGTACGAAACTGCCTTCAAAATATCAGCTCAATAGCTTACGAGAAAGTGGGTTAAAAATCGATCCAAAGTTTTGGCGACAAGCAAGCAAGCAAGCCAACAATGAACCAAACAGAAACCACGAGTTAATAGAAAGGATTTAAAAAAAGAGGATTTGAGGATTGTTAATTATTATATACTTTGTGTACATTTCAGGAATATTTCGAATTTATCATACAAGGATAAGTTACTTGGGCTTATGACCAAAAAAAAAGTGGCTGCCGTTGCCGCCCTACAACCCGTATGATAAAATACTTGATTTACATTTAAGGAAGTTTAATATTACGTATTTATCATACAAGGACAAGTTAGTTGGGCTTTTGAAAAAGGAGGGCGTCGTAGGCGACCTAAAAAAATGTGCGCCGCTGCACAACCTAGTCTAAAATAATTTTCAATAAGTAACTACAACTACCACGGCAAACAGAAACATTAAATCGCGGGAAAATCATACGTACTTATCATTTATTGCTATGTTACGTAACAAAATTTCGGAGCCATGGTATTACCGCGACTTAAACGGTTTCACGAAATAACGAAGCGGAACTTAACGGGGTCGCACTGTGTCTTGTTTGCAGGATGTAGTTTCATTGAAACCCGCTACTGTCTTAGACTCGAACCTGTCTCAATCACGCCGGTAAGTAAGCATTTTCTATCACCAATGTTTCAGAATGCTAAACGGTACATTTTAAGCTCCTCCACAACCCTCCTTTTCACCACCAATCATTCGCTGTTAAGGGTAGAGGGAAGGTAACACTCATGTAGAGAAGAGTGTAGAGGACGTGGGTGAATGCACCTGATCGGATCTTGATGGTAGGATCGAGCGAGTGCAAGGAGGGTGGAGTGAGTGAGAAAGATTCCCTCCATCAACTGTTGTCCTCACTCGACCACGGACATCATTGTTTTAGTTTGAGCAATGTGTAAACGGCCACACACACTGTGTGGTTATTTCCAATCTAGTGCGCATATCGGAGCCTTATAAGTGACCCTGGCGACTACAGTTCAATGATACACCCCCTCCCCTCCCCAAAACAACAAACTACTAGGCTTCCATTAAAATACGTCCGGATCTACCAAGTGACATCTTGTCAGACACAATAACCATCCTGACTTCCGGTTTGCAGACAACATCCTGGGCTCTCGAATGTCGTCATCAGTGGGAGGGAAATAAATAACATCAGTGAGTGGGAAATGTCGGAATCATTTGGCAGGAAATGTCGTAATGAGTGGACGGAAAATGTCGCCATCAGTGGGTGGGAAATGTTGTCATCGATGGGTGTGAAATGTCGCCATCAGTGAGAGGAAAATGTCGCCATCAATGGGTGGGAAATGTCGTCAATAAAGGGTGGGAAATGTGATCATCAGTGGGGGGGGGAAATGTCTCAATTGATGGGAAATGTCGTCAATTATTGATGGGAAATGTCGTCATCAATTGATGGGAAATGTCGTCATCAATGGGTGTTAAGCCAAACACACTGATCATTTTCTTAGCAAATGTTCGAATCTCTTGGAATCTGTCTGTATACAGCTGACGAGAAAAGTCAATGAGAGAAAGTTGTTGTCTGCTGCGACATTCAGCATCACCTTGCAGCCCAAGGTGTTTCAGTTGCCCATGGTCTTGAGCATCACCAGGGTCCACAGAAAAAGGAAAAGTTTTCATTTGAAAAAGTTGCAGCTTGTTCCCAAAAGCATTGATATGTGAATATAATTGGCTTACCACTGCATTGTGTATTTGAAGACTTGTGATAAGAAAGTTTAGATGTCTTGTCACATTAACTAAAAATGCAAAATCTGCCAGCCAAGCAGAATCCGATATTTCTGGAATGATTGTTCTTTATTTTTCATGAATTGTCTAATTTATTTGTATGTGTATAGGAGCGCTGAAGTGTTGTCCCCAAACTGAGCCATATTACATAATTGTTATAATACACGCCATCTTCGAATACTCCCTGGATGTCAAGAAAAATCTGACGAAATTTGCAGTGAAACATGGCTTTAAAGTGAATAGAGTTTATAGCTTTTATCGCTGGCTTAATGACATTATCACGCGTAAGATGTTTGGCACACAGCACGTGTTGGTGAATGATACAGTGAATGATACAGTGAATGATACAGCGAATGATAAGTTTAAAAGCTTTGCCACCCTCTACGCTGATTTTGTTACAAACAAGTTTGGCTAGTCGGAACAGCATCATTAATAATTACAGAGGTTTATAATGGTAATTTAATGTCATTGACAGTAGAACAAATGGAAGCAAGTAAATATGATCCGTTTGTTTGATCTTTAAGGGTCTGAAGGTCAAGTAATTGTATAATAAAAACGTCATAGATTGTTTTGACGTACTCAAGACAGCACACAGTTTTTACTTTTCTAATAAATATAATGTCGTTACAGAAATAATGCGTCAGTCGATAAATTATTTAGTACGAGGCCGCGGCCCAGTAGTAAACATTTAAGCGCAGGCCGTGTTTGGTTCGCGTGCCGGACTTTGGACACCCCTGGTTTAGTCAGTGGGTTTTTTTTCACAGTCTTTTGTATCGACACTAGATTCGTACAACAAAAAACGCCTGCTTCTATAGACATTGTTAACTGATATTGAACAAACGGCGAGCACGTTTTTATAAAGTTGGTTTAAAATTGAACGAAACGAAAAAGTACCTCCACATTCCATGAACTATCCATTAGTTTTTTTTTAATGGTGCGTCTCGACATAAAACACCAACAAATTATAATTAGAGGTGGGTTAAAGTAAGTCAGTCACAATGTGTTTCAAACACCAACAAGTTATAATTAGAGGTGGGTTAAAGTAAGTCAATCACAATGTGTTTCAAACACCAACAAATTATAATTAGAGGTGGGTTAAAGTAAGTCAGTCACAATGTGTTCCAAACACCAAGACACAAACATGGCCTTCTAGTATCGCTTAGCCACCGGCAGTGTTTTTCAGAAACCGGAAATGATCTCTCAAGTAGATTAATGTGTTGTCGCAATGGCGTAATGATGGGGCCGACACATTTTTTTTTAGTATCGATGCTTTTGCCAAGGTTCGGAGGTGGGCGAATCTAACTATTGTACATGACATCAAAGTAAAATACTATGGAACTGTATGGAACTACCCATTTAGTAGTATCGACTGGAGAGACTTTTTCTTTGATAGGAGGCACGACATGGTCTGCTTCAAAAGTAACCCCCAAGGTATCGATACCAAAATATTTCCTTTGAAATATCCTCTCGGGAAACTGGAGCCATGTTGACAAGCAAATAGTCGCGTTTAAAAGACTAAAAGGTAAAGATCGAGACCTTTCAATCTAAGGCCACAGAGAAATGATATCTTCGGCTAAAAGAAACGTCTCGACTGAGGTATCAATTAAGAGTACTGCCATTAACTTGACAATACCATTGAAAATATTTGTATAGTACTTCAAGACTCAGATTAGTGCTCAGCGTAAAACTTCCGCTCATACTAGTACTGTAGGTCACTGTAGGTCACTGTAGGTCACTGTAGGTCACTGTAGGTCGTCTCTGTAAGTCTTATATCATGAAGAGAATACTTGACCACAATATCTTATTTAGAATAGACCACCTTATCATTATAATGAATAGGCAATATTATCATGTTATGAATCATTGTGATTATCATATTATTAATATACCAGATTGTCGTATTATGAATAGTTTAGATTGTATTATCACTTGTCGATGTTATAAAGATCATTTAGTTGAAAATTTCCCTGAAAATCCGCTAAGATGATTTTCTATTGTTCGTCTTCTTGTGTGTTGGACAAATTGTAGACTTTCTCTTTAAAATCCCATAATCTTTGAAAACTACAACTTTCTCTGAAGACTCCAACTTTCTCTGAACAGTCCAACTTTCTCTGAAAACTCCAGCTATCTCTAAAAACTCCATGAAACTGTGGTTCAGCGCATGATGCGGAACAATTAAAGGACTTCCTCGAGCGTATAATAAAGTAAAAATGAAGTCCCATGAATGCACAGTCGCCTACGCTTGTGATGCACAACGACGAGAAAACCCTTCTTCCTGTCTCTAAATTTAAAAGTAAAAAGAGTCAGCATAGTTAACTCTTTACATAAGTAATCGTAGGTAGAAATAAGAAAAGTGCGGGAAGCCTTTCTCCTCACACTACTTTCCCTAGGTAAGACACCAAGCACTTTATCACGCCCCTGCACAATGTGATTATTTTAATGACTAATCCTTATTATACAAAATGTGTGTTTGATCAGTCATAGTTATAGCCCCGTAAAATAAAATAAAATTATATGCACTTGACAAATTGTTTTTTTTATATTGAAAACCTTATCATGATGGACAAAAAGCACTTCTTCTTCTTTGTTCTCAATTTTGAGTTGAGTTTTGCGTGCCGACGAGTTTTGCGCCAATTGGCCCGTGGTCTCCGACTTCAGCCTGCTGTTTTATCTGGATGTGCTTCCATAGCCTTTGGTCAGCCAAGACCATCTGCAAGGCAACAGTGGATGCAGCGTTCACAGGCCACGGCTATAAGGGTTCCACGCATTACCCAGCCGCCTTTTATTTCCCTAACTAGTGTTAGGTACCCACTCGAAGCTGGGTGGACTTGGGGACGCCCTAGGCCCTGGGAACAAATCCTTGGCTTGCCATGGATTCGAACCCGTGACCATCGGTACGCCAGTAGAGCGCGCTGCCACTTCGACCACCGTATCCCCTTAAAAAGCACTTGATTGACCTCACTTTCATGCTGGTGACTAGTTATATCTACTTTCTTTAATGCTGGAGTCCAGTGATATCTACTCTCTGTAAAGCTGGAGTTTAGTTATATCTACTCTCTGTAAAGCTGGAGTTTAGTTATATCTACTCTCTGTAAAGCTGGAGTTTAGTTATATCTACTCTCTGTAAAGCTGGAGTTTAGTTATATCTACTCTCTGTAAAGCTAGAGTCCAATGATATCTACTCTCTGTAAAGCTGGAGTCCAGTGATATCTAATCCAAAAAACGCAGGTCCATTTAGACCAGTGGTTCCCAAACGTTTTTGGCCCACGGACATCTTTTTAACAACGTTTTATTAACTCGCTTTCGTTCCTGTGTATTTGTTTGTCTGTCCACAATTTTTCAAATCTGCCAACGTAAAATTAAACGTTTTTTGATGGTCCTAGAGATCTCAAAATTTTACCACAGATAGATCTTGGATGACAATGCATTATACCAAAATGTCAGATCGATCGAATGTACTGTTATTAAATTATTGAACTTTTTAATTTATCTATATATAAGCATCTGCAACGTCTGCTTTTGTTGACATCCATGAGTTCACCCCGTGACCACAAAACGTTGGGCGGGCGCTTATGAGGTGTTTAATATAAAAAAAAATAGAGGTTAAACATATTTTTAAAAACCACGTCTTTGTAAGTGGACTAAAAAGAAAAAAATTAACTAGTCTGGTCACCGATTCGCTTGACCGAGCTCAACGTGACACGTAAAATGTAAACAAAAGCACGCCGGTTCTTCGATGGGTCGCGTCAACGCGTCAACTCAAACTCTCACGTGGAAAAAAAAACAATAACAAACAGTGAATTTGAATTACACACGTTATATGAGAATAAACTAAAAATGCATTGATTTAATTACGGTACGTTCGATCGAAAATTTCAGATCGATCGAACAGACCGTAATTAAATTAATGCATTTTTAGTTTATCTCTATACAACGTATGTAATTCAATTTCACTGTTTGTTATTGTTTTTTTCACGTGACAGTTCAGTCCGCACGTTGACGCCATCCGTCGATGAATAGGCGTACTTTTGTTTTCATTTTACGTGTCCCGCTGAGCTCGGTCTAGCAATCAGTGACCAGACATTTCCCCTCTCCCATCCCCCCCCCCGGGTTATAAAGCAAAGTTGAGTTAAGACAGATTCAGTCTGTAAATGTTTGAAAATAATCAATACTGTTAGTTATGTCTCATATATAAGGGATTTATAGTCAAAAACGTTTGTTTTTACGGGTTTGTTCCTGTGTGTCTGTCCACAATTTGTCATATATGCCAAAGTAAATTTAAACCACTTCTGATCGTCCTAGAGATCTCAAAATGTTACCAAAATGTCTTGGATGACAAGGCAATGTATCAAAATGTCAGATCGACCGAATGTACCGTTATTAAATTATTGAACTTTTTAGTTTATCTAAATATACGCCTGTGTATTATCTGTCTGCACTTGTTTACATTACATTCATGTGCCGAGTTCACACCAACCCCGACTACAAAAACCATGTTTAACATCAAGGGGAGATCAGTCATTTCCAGTCTGTAAATGTTTGTCGTGCATTGCGTTTTGCTAAAATGATTAGGGTTTAAAAATGACGAGTAAGAAAATGAGTGAATTTAATTAGTTAAGCCTGAGAAGCGCCCGCCCCACGTTTTTAGTCATAAGACATCATAATACTTGAGCATATAAGTTTGAAATTTTATCAATCCAGAAAAAGATTTTTCCTCCACAATTCTGTGAAAAAAATTTTTTTAATCCTTTTTTTAAACTTCAATTTATACAGTCATAACTTCCTCACGGACCCCCAAGTCAAAAAACTATATAAATGCATAGTACAAAATTACAATTTAAATTTTTTTTAAAAACCCCATAAAACAAGCTTTTGACTATAAATCCTTTTTGAACGAGACATAAATAAAAGAATCACATATATATTTACCCTCAATTATGTATGACTGGCCTAACGCCAAGGGACACCACTCTGTTTAAAAAAAAATGAAAATATAGATTTAAAATCATAATCATTTTGGTTTTCAGATTAACATTAACCAAACAACGCACAAACCTTTGACGTCAGCATTTGTGTTGTAAACAGTGCTGACTGACTCAAAGAGTTATTTTGTGGTGCAGTAATTTGGTGCGCTGCTTTCTAAACTTAGTTAAAAATCGTGTTGTGATTAGCACTGTAAAAAATATTATATAAATACTAAATACTTTGTGTACATTTCAGAAATATTTCGGATTTATCAAACAAGGATAAGTTACTTGGGCTTTTGACCCCAAAAGTGGGCGCCGTAGGCTCCCTACAATCCATATTATAAAATACTTTCTGTACATTAAAGGAAGTAAACTATTAAGTATTTATCATACAAGGACAAGTTAGTTGGGCTTTCAGAAAAGGTGGGCGCCTAAAAAAAGTTGGCGCTGCAGGCGCCATAGCACCGCAGCACAACCTAGTATTTATTATAATACGCAGCGCAAGACCAAAAGAAAATACAAAATTGTAGTTGTGTCGTAAAACATTGTTTAATATAATGCGCACCGATGAGGAATATGTTTATAAAAAGTGTTGTCAATAAAATACGCACCTTATAGCGCGACAGAAAGATTGTTCAATATAATATGCACCACGACACTCTATTTAAAAAATAACATGATACATTGAGATAAATAAAATAATCTAAAAATTCAAAAATTTAAATACAGTACATGCGATCGATTTGAAATTTTGATACATCGTTTTTATTATCGGTACAAAACTGCCTGCAAAATTTCAGCTCGCTAGATTACGAGGAAGTAGGTTAAAAATCGATCCAAAGTTTTTTCGACAAGCAAGCAAACAATCAACCAAACAGACACCACAAGTTAATATAAAGGATTTAAAAAGCAACATTTTGATGAAGAAGTATGGTATTTATTGAAATTATCACTTTTGTTTAAAATAAAATTGAAAACAAATAATAACTTGGATTTACATAATGAGATTTTATGAGTGTACTAGCGTATCACCCGTCAAAAATGACGGAAGTTTTCAAAATAAATACACATCAGATTAAAAAATAACGTAATACAGAACTTTCATTTATTATTTTTTTATTCATTTATTATCATATTGAACAATTTTATGCGGAACGTTCGAAATGAGTTACATTTGGTGCAGTAATTTTTAGTACGCACTATTGAACCTAACAGCATTACATCTAAGAAGCATTACATCCATTACGGGAATTATGTATGTTGATATTTTATTACCGACTCAATCTTTGTGAGTAGCAATCACAAATCCCCACGAGCACTAATTTGTAGTCGGTTTCTTTTTACACGTTTTGTTTAAGTCACAATGTTTGTATGTTGTATCCATCCACCCTTCCTTCAAATCTTGAAACGTAAAATTAAACCACTTCTGATGGTCCTAGAGATCTAAATTTTTTTTTACCACAGATAGATCTTGGACGACAATGCATTGTATCAAAATTTCAGATCGATCGAATGTACCGTATTGAAATTATTGCATTTTTAGTTTATCTATAGTCTATATATAAGCATCGGTACCCGTCTGCTTTGTTGACATCCATGAGTTCACCACATGTAAACGTCACTGTCGTATAAAACGTTGGGCGGGCGCTTATGAGGTGTTTGGTATAAAAAAAAATAGTGGTTAAAAGATGTGTGGGCTTCAGACGTGAATTTTAAAGAGTTTTTATTATAAGTTTTAAAAAATAGCTGTAAAAACAAAGTTTTTGACTATAAATCCCTTATATATGAGACATAACTAAAAGTAGTGATTATGTTAAAAGCATGTCATTTAAAAAAAAAGATTTTTAAATATTTATTTATGATGAGTTGATTAGGTTCATAACGTCACTGAATCCTTGTTCTACCAAATAGGAAGACGGGAAAGCAGTCAACAACATCTGTACAATAACCTATAATGTGGGATATAAAATTGGAATCTGACTTTGTAACCAGAACTTGTGGTATCCTTGTTCAAACTTTGGTTTAAGTTCCTCATTTGTGTATATTTCAATAAATTGCTCCTGTATTAATATGCATTCATCTGTGTTTGGGATCTGAGTTTGTTCATGCGCAAAAGGATTCAACTGCTTGTCGAGAATTTTCAAATGAAGAATGCCTTCAAATATTTGGTTCAGGTCTGCATGAAGAGCCGTTAAGTTTTGACAGCAAGCCAGCAAATATGTATCTCTATTTTGAAATTTTGAAAGATTTGGAAACGGAGAACATTCTCCTGTTCCTACGTTCTGTTTGCACAGAAAAAGGTTTGCAACAAACTCAGATATAACGCTTTTAGTTTTGATTAAATTTAATTGGTTACCTCGTAGTTTCAAACTAGTTTCGTTAAAGTTGGGTAAATAAATTATTCATACAGGATATGTCATTTTTTGAGTTAACAGTGTTGCAAATCATTGATTTTGTTTTTTTAAAGGAATTCGGACACTGAATCAAAAAGAGCATAAAATCGATTAAAATGGTCTTGTATTCTTGTATTTATATTATACTAGTAGACCCGTCGTGCGTTGCAACGATCAAAGTAAAAAGGAATAAATTTAAAGAAACCAATGAGTGGTATGTTTAAAAATAATTCTGAAGAAATCTTCGTGGAAGTGTGAAAGAAAAATCCAAGTTTCATAGCAAACGGATAAATAAATTAATAATTAAATAGCGTACAAAAGAAGAAACGATATTAAGGGCCCCGGCCCCAAAATGAGTGATATTATAGTTTTTTTTAATTGCCATTGTACTCATTTCTTAAACGTTTAAGATTTTATTCACTATTCAGTCATTAACAATCTTGACAAATAATGACACATGTATCCATTATTATACAAATTGAAATTAACATGTGTTTTGAACTTTATATCTTGCCCAGAATGGGCCCTGGGGCCCTTAATGTTGTTTTTTATCTATTGTACTCAATATATATTCCTCAATATCGTGTACAATTGAATAGGGAATACAATGATTAAAGTTCAGTAAAAAGACTTTTTCGAAGGAATGGAAATTAAGAGAGTTCAGTGCCCTATAGTAATATAGGCTCTTAAGTTTTTATATTCTAAGTTTTGTCAAAATCCAGTTTTTTTCTCAATATCTAACTCTTAAACTACTTTTTATATAGCTCGTATAAGCAAAACATGACGATATGGGCCCCCGGCACCCCATGAGTGTTAAATTTTGAAAAAAGGGATAGTTACCATCCCGGGAGCATACTCAACAGTCTTGAAAAGTTTCATGACGATCGGGTGAATGGTTTAGACAGCTATAAAGGACATTCATACACACACAAACATATTTAAATATTTATATATATATATATATATATATTATATATATATATATATATATATATATATATATATATATATATATATATATATATATATATATATATATATATATATACTTGAAAAATACCCTCACTTTGTAGCGGGAGTGTGCTGACCCTTTATCCAAGTATTAGGTGTTGGTTATTACAATTTTTATTGCCAAGTTAAATTTCAGATTCAACTATTTAGTTAAAATCTTATGAGAAACAGAGATATGCCATTTTACCGCGTGAGTTGTTTTCACTTAATGCAGTGCCTTTTAACATAACCTTACTATTCAAAAGATATGACTTATTAAATAATGATTCTTGCCGACCATAATAACTAAATTTACAATTTCATTCCATTTTTGTACAAAATTAACATAACTCATATGTTTTCCGAAAGAGCTCTACCACCCTCGTCACTCAAAAATTTAATATATAATTATGAAACTGCATCGTATCACAATTGTAAGTTACATAATATTTGTAACCACGTCTATGAGATAAAGAACATGTGGCACTATCCCTTTAAAAGGCAAAAGCTAATAGACTCATAGCGCAAATAAACAAAATTATAAATGTACTTTCTAAAATACTATTTAAAAAAAACAACGGTCGTATTAAAATGAAATAAAAAAATGTGCACACCATATTTAGACACATAGAAAGCTGGCCGCATAAAATAAAGTCTTGTTATAAAGTAAATGTACTGGACCAAAATAACTCTTCATTTTGACGTATTCATAATTGTTCAAACAGGGAAATAATATTTAACATGTTTATGTCTCTATATTTTACGATTTATATTTACGGTTTATAAGCAATGTGTATAATTTCATAAAAAAATAATTCTTTTTTTGTTCCCTATTTCGGATAAGGCATCATATTTTGTAAATTATATTCAATGCACACACACACACCAGATTTTATATCTGTAAAATAAAATACATTAAAAAAAAAGATTCAACCGTCTGTTAATAAGCGCATCTTAAAAATGATTAAAATGCAATTTTAGAAATGGCCTATGCTATTCTGAATACAAAGGAATGAACATAAAAACATATTCAATTCGCAATTCATATTAATTAAGCGTTTTCAGGATCACTTCATTAAATTTAGTCAACTTTTGTAAATACGTTCGGTAGCGAAAGTTTATAATGTATAGTGTATATAAAGCTTAAGTAAACAGTTTTAAAGTGTACGTTTATTTGACATAGGCCATCACTTTCAACATAAAATAAACTCGCTACATCTATGGTTTTTAATTAAATGTCGAGTTATGAATTAAAATTTCTAAAAATCCCAATTTTATTCATTGCATGTATAATATTCATACAATGCATCGTGAAAATAATTGAAATAAAATAATTTAAACGCATATCTAATATATAAAGCTATTCAATTCGCAATTCATATTAATTAAGCGTTTTCAGGATCACTTCATTAAATTTAGTCAACTTTTGTAAATACGTTCGGTAGCGAAAGTTTATAATGTATAGTGTATATAAAGCTTAAGTAAACAGTTTTAAAGTGTACGTTTATTTGACATAGGCCATCACTTTCAACATAAAATAAACTCGCTACATCTATGGTTTTTAATTAAATGTCGAGTTATGAATTAAAATTTCTAAAAATCCCAATTTTATTCATTGCATGTATAATATTCATACAATGCATCGTGAAAATAATTGAAATAAAATAATTTAAACGCATATCTAATATATAAAGCTCAGTTGATAATTTTATGTTTGTTTGTTTGTATCCATCAAAAAAAGGCCACTGCTTTTTTGACATTTTTCCAAAAGATCTCTGCCACTGTCGTCTCTAAAAAAGCTCTTATATATTTACGACACTGCATCGTAACACAATTGTAATTAATACAATATTTGCAACAGCCTCTATGAGATAAAGATAATAAAGATAAATACAGAAATTAGGCTATATTACTAATTTTTAAAAAACAAACAAAACAAATCAATTTTATGTTAAAACCGCATGTGAAACCATGACAATAATTGATTTTAAAAATGACCTATGTTAATCAATCATCAAAGGAATGAACATAACATATTAAATTCGCAATACAAAATACTTAAGCGTTTTCAGGATCACTTTATTTAGTTTAATCTACTTATGTTAATAGCTCCGGTAGTCTAAATTTAAATAGTTTGAAAAAATACTGACACAATTATTATATAAATATATTTTTATTAAATGTCGAGTTATGGAAAATAATTAAAACAAATTCTCAATTAAATTTAAACGTGTAAACAATTAAATCTAATGCATCGTGTGGCAGTTGTAATTAAATATGTTTACGTGTCTATCTAATATATAGAAAGTGACAGTAAAGAAAATGACAATTCTTTGTACTACACAGCTCAAATTATGAAGCGTACACGAAAATGTGCGCACCGTAATTAGACATTACATGTATAATATTTTTTGAATGCACACCGCTGAAAATAAAGTAATGGGGAAAAAAAACGTCACCAAAAGTAACTCGCTTTGAACGGCATTTGAACGTCCGCGTAAATTTGTTCAATACAGAAATGAGGTTAAATTTTTTTATTCTTTGTCTCTGCATTTTCTGATTATTAAATTTACGGCATTCGGGCAAAAGGGACAATTACAAAAACTAACTTAAAACCACCTTCAGGGTAAAAGGAACCGTCCTGCCAAATTTGGTCCCCGTCCGTCATTTGGTTTTTCCGTGATTGTCTAACAGAAAGTCGAAAAGTGAAACATACAAACATACAAACATTTGAGCTTTATATATTAGATAACCAGCGTATTTCTGTGTGAAAAAGTAAATGGTTATTGTCTTCTTCATTTTCCAAACAATTTTGAGCAAACAATCTCTCATTGAAGGCATTCCTTTCAATTTCATTAACTGCTCTAATGACATAATCTAGTGCAGGGGTCAGCAACCTTTTGATAACAATGCGCCAACTTAAGGTTTCAAATTATTCACAGTGCCAACTTAAGGTTTCAAATTATTCACAGTGCCAACTTAAGGTTTCAAATTATTCACAGTGCCAACTTAAGGTTTCAAATTATTCACAGTGCCAACTTAAGGTTTCAAATTATTCACAGTGCCAACTTAAGGTTTCAAATTATTCACAGTGCCAACTTAAGGTTTCAAATTATTCACAGTGCCAACTTAAGGTTTCAAATTATTCACAGTGCCAACTTAAGGTTTCAAATTATTCACAGTGCCAACTTAAGGTTTCAAATTATTCACAGTGCCAACTTAAGGTTTCAAATTATTCACAGTGCCAACTTAAGGTTTCAAATTATTCACAGTGCCAACTTAAGGTTTCAAATTATTCACAGTGCCAACTTAAGGTTTCAAATTATTCACAGTGCCAACTTAAGGTTTCAAATTATTCACAGTGCCAACTTAAGGTTTCAAATTATTCACAGTGCCAACTTAAGGTTTCAAATTATTCACAGTGCCAACTTAAGGTTTCAAATTATTCACAGTGCCAACCTATTGATGATTAAGGAAGGGGGGGGGGTGCTGATTGGGCTAAAGCCAGTGGCCCACAATGATTCAACGGCCTCAAACTTATAATATTGTATAATAAAGGTGGCGGGCCCGGGCCCCATGTAGAATTGCAGCCAGGAGCCCCGTGCAATCTTGATCCGCCCCTGGATCACATATCATTTTATACAAGTCGAGGTCAATATTCTTATTTAAAATCAACTTTATACAGGAAACGTGAAGAGTCTGCGTGTCATTTGAAATTGCTTATGGTTCCAAGAATAGCACGCGTGCCATAGGTTGCCGACCCCCAATCTAGTGATCCATGCAAACGTTCACTAAGATTTTTTGCAAAAAATTGATGTTGATGAATGACAAAATGTTCTGGAAATTGGTACAGCTTGTTTTAATTATACCAGAAAGTCAAGGGCATTACTTTAACTTCATTTTTTGTTAAATTCAGCAAATAACGTTTCGCCTTTCGTATCTGGTTCCAAACATTTAGCTTAACTTCAAATATTCAACAACAATGTATTGTCGGCATTTTTTCTTCGGCTCACTCAGTGCTGGATTTACCTATTTGCTAAATAAGCTATAACTTAGGGCTCCACCTTCTTTGGGCCCCACGGAATTTTGTTTTCATATTAGGCACTACATAGAATACCTGGACTTCAAAAGGGCTCCCATATCTCAAATAGCTTAGGTCCCCATCAAGTCTAACCCCAGCATTAGGCTCACTCAATCTCATATGTGTTGTAACAAACCTATGTTTAGAATAATTAACTTTGCCAACGGAATGCTGCAGTAATTTAGACACAGCTAGAAGAACGATTGTGTTTAGAAACATTATGGGGTCTATAATTTACCTGTTCAATGGCTTTGGCTTGGAGCGGATCAATACTTTTACAGAAAATTGGAGAAACAGCACTAAACTGAAAGTAACAGTCAACTGAAAGTAACAGTCAACTGAAAGTAACAGTCAACTGAAAGTAACAGTCAACTGAAAGTAACAGTCAACTGAAAGTAACAGTCAACTGAAAGTAACAGTCAACTGAAAGTAACAGTCAACTGAAAGTAACAGTCAACTGAGAGTAACAGTCAACTGAAAGTAACAGTCAACTGAAAGTAACAGTCAACTGAAAGTAACAGTCAACTGAAAACATACGATACCAGATCTTGCGTTGGTCAACAAATGGAACTTTTTATTTCCCTTAACAAATGAGTTTGCTATTATGTAATTCACTAGCTGACCCGCGGCGTAGCATACGCGGCTAATGATTTAGTGACGGGTGAAGACTTCCTGAAAGACGCAGTTGTCAAAATGGGGTGAGTTTGGGCATACAACTGTGAGTGAATGAAAAGAAGGAACTCTGGAGAAACCCGCGGCGTAGCATACGCTGAGACTTGCTCATCATAGACAGTGCAAAGAACAGTTTGGGGGGAGGTGAGAGTACAGACACAAAAAGCAACACTAAGTAAATAAAAACTAGCGTGTAAACGTAAAGACATGCACGCTGAGGTTGTTGTTACCCGCCTCCCGTTTATTAACCGACGTTCACTCGCCTTGTTTTGATTTCTTCGTGTGGTAGTTTGTGTCCGTTCTTTCTCCACTTTCTTTACACTCTCCATGAGCAAGTCTGCGGCGTACCGCGCGGGGCGTCTAGTTTCATAATAATTATAAATCCTCAAATCCTATTTTTACATCGTTCTCTTATCAAAAATTAAAATATAATCATAAAACAATGACGTCATACACTATTTTTTTTATACAAAATCGATCGCAGCGCTACCTAACTTACATCCATACAGACAACGGGAATCAATATACATAATTAACATAAGTAACTTATCCGAGTTTGATAAATACGAAATATTAAACTTGCTGAAATGTACACAAAGAATTTCATAATAATTATTATAAATCCTCAAATCTTATTTTTACATCGTTCCCTTTTCAAAAATTAAAATATAAGCATAAAACAATGACGTCATATAATATTTTAATACAAGATCGATCGCAGCGCCACCTAAGAGCATTATTCCATACATATATACATACATACAGACAACGGGAATTATGCATATTGATGTTGTCATTGATTAAATTCGAGCTGTGCAGCATGTCACATTACTTTGTTCAGATTCAAACCAAACTTTCTGAAACTATCCTTCACAACATTTCACTTAAATAATACAATAATATAGTAACGTAAAGACGTACGTATTTGATATCCATGTAAGGTTGATGTGGTAAGCAAATAGAGTGGTAATATTTATCCATAAAGAACCTATTCTGTCATATTAATCAAAATTTGATATCTCCCAAGATCGTTAAAAACATATGACTTAGTTACATAAATCTTAATAAGTAAAATCTCCATTCTTCTCTCAGCCATTAGTCTGGGACATCCTTTGGAATTTTATTCTTTTAATGTAATTCAGATATTAATTTTAATGTCATGAAATTATAATTATTAGATCATAATCATATACGCACTTAGTTACACATTTTAAATAAATTTTATATCAATGACAACATACAAATGAAATAAAAATACTCACTTAGCTTACAGACCCCAAAGTATGATTTATTTATTATATCCACCCAACAAGAGAAAACAGTGATAAACTAGAAATAAAAGAGCTGCTAGATTCATTACTGGAGAATATTCATTATTTACATGAGCAACATCATTACAGGAATCATTAAGCCTTGAAACACTAGAGGATAGAAGAACATAGTGCAAATTAGTAATACTACATAAGGCAATTAATTATAATTTAGAAATACAACACAAAGATAACTTAATACAACCCTCAGATAGAGATATGGATCAAAAGACTTTCTTTATTCTGTATGCAAGAACAAACACATACAAATTTTCGTTCTTCCCGTGAAGAATTCGTGTGTGGAATGAGTTGTCTGAGCAAACGAAGAAAAACCAAAACTTTATCAACATTTAAAACTCTAATAAAAATGCAAGACTAGACATAAACCATGGATAAGCGCATGACGCTAAAATCTTCTGTATGGCAGGAGCGTCTGTAACAGATAAGATAAGATATTAAGTGGTGAAGGAAGTCAAACATACACACATGCGCTCTCTCTCTCTCTCTCTCTCTCTCTCTCTCTCTCTCTCTCTCTCTCTCTCTCTCTCTCTCTCTCACACACACACACACACACACACACGTTCATTCACAAGCACGCACACGGGCAATGAGAGTAAGAGCTAAATGTCTACATATTTAATACCTGGAGTTCATTAGACGCTAAAGATCAAAACGATATAAAGCTGAATTGTGTTGATATGATATTCAACACCATATTGACTGACTGCAAACTCTCAAATATATTTCCTATTTATTCAAACGGCAATGAATTAGAATTGAAAAAAATTCGTTGACCCAATTATTATGCATAATTAATTAGTAGCCCAGAAAGACCAGCAATCCGACAAGGGCCATCACCAATGTTTCCACATGCACCGCGGTCACTCTAAGCATCATATAGAATGGGACTGCAATAAAGCTTTTAAATAAAATACAAAATACACAAACAAATTGTGCAATGAAAACAATAAATTTGAGCTTTATTTTTAGACTGATACGACAGTAAACGTTTCGGCTAATGCCTTCATCAGTACAACATAAAATACATTCTTACAATACTTACATAAGTAATAATAACATTCTTAAAAAATATTGTATTTTAAAATATTTATGTTAAATAAATTTAAACGACTCTGCAGTGATGAGGCAGACTTTTTGGAGAAAAGTAATGAAATGCTGGATTTTTTTCGAAGAAGGTCATACCCGGAAACAGTTTTAATATCCGCTGTCAATCGAATTAAAGGTATGACCAGACAGGATACATTTAAATCATCTGTTTCTGATCAATGTGATCGATCAAAATTTATTTTAACTTTTCATCCTCATAATTTTAAAGCTCGCCAGGTGATTCTCAAAAACCGACCAATCCTTATGGCTGACCCTCTAACTCAGCAGGTCTTCAAAAAACCTCCTCTTTTTGCTTTCCGGAGAGATAGAAGCCTCAGAGATATTCTTGTAAGAAGTCACCTTCCCAAAATGAAAGCATATATTGGAACAAAAGGTTGCAACCGTAACCGTTGCAATACTTGTCCATATGTGATGGAAATTAACAACATTTCTTTCCCTCTTGAAAAATTCTTAATAAAAGATGGATTCACTTGCACAAGTCGCAACGTGATTTATGCAATTCTTTGCAAGAGGTGTAATAAAATTTACGTGGGTGAGACTGGTCGTCGTCTTGGAGATCGGTTTAGAGAACACCTGTATAATATAAATAAACAGGCTCAATGTCCTGTTTCTAAACATTTTAACAGTGTTGACCATAACGGCATATCAGATATTGCAGTAACTGGTATTTTATATGCAAGCAATACCCATGATAGAGTCCACATGGAAAATAGAGTCATAAAAAGATTTGGTACGTTGGCTCCATATGGAATTAACCAAATTCATAATTTTACTTAACTGCATAATCTTGTTCCCGTTGTGGTTTTTACTGTAACTTTGGATACTTCCCCCTTTTTGCTATATCCTGTGTCCATGTTTGTTTTTGTTTTTCCTTTCTTTTTATTTAACATAAATATTTTAAAATACAATATTTTTTAAGAATGTTATTATTACTTATGTAAGTATTGTAAGAATGTATTTTATGTTGTACTGATGAAGGCATTAGCCGAAACGTTTACTGTCGTATCAGTCTAAAAATAAAGCTCAAATTTATTGTTTTCATTGCACAATTTGTTTGTGTATTTTGTATTTCACTCTAAGCACCAATGAGACGACGGATGAAAGGACGCGGCTAAGAACGAACAGGTTTCGCTGACCAGTTTCAACAATTGTTCGTGCTCCAGTTGCCAACAAATTACTAAACCAAAGTAAATAGGACAAGACATAAATCTGGCTTCAGCCAAACATATCTTAACTTCAGCCATACATATCTTGGCTTCAGCCAAACATATCTTAACTTCAGCCATACATATCTTGGCTTCAGCCATACATATCTTGGTTTCAGCCAAACATATCTTGGCTTCAGCCATACATATCTTGGCTTCAGCCCTACATATCTTGGTTTCAGCCAAACATATCTTAACTTCAGCCATACATATCTTGGCTTCAGCCCTACATATCTTGGCTCAGCCATACATATCTTGGCTTCAGCCAAACATATCTTGGCTTCAGCCATACATATCTTGGTTTCAGCCAAACATATCTTGGCTTCAGCCCTACATATCTTGGCTTCAGCCCTACATATCTTGGCTCAGCCATACATATCTTGGCTTCAGCCAAACATATCTTGGCTTCAGCCATACATATCTTGGTTTCAGCCAAACATATCTTGGCTTCAGCCCTACATATCTTGGCTCAGCCATACATATCTTGGCTTCAGCCAAACATATCTTGGCTTCAGCCAAACATATCTTGGCTTCAGCCATACATATCTTGGCTTCGGCCCTACATATCTTGGCTCAGCCATACATATCTTTGCCTCAGCCATTTATATCTTGGTTTCAGCCATACATATCTTGGCTTCAGCCGTACATATCTTGGCTTCAGCCATACATATCTATTTTCAGCCAAACATATCTTGGCTTCAGCCATACATATCTTGGCTTCAGCCAAACATATCTTTGCTTCAGCCAAACATATCTTGGCTTCAGCCATACATTTCTTGGCTTCAGCCCTACATATATTGGCTTCAGCCCTACATATCTTGGCTCAGCCATACATATCTTCGCCTCAGCCATATATATCTTGGTTTCAGCCATACATATCTTGGCTTCAGCCCTACATATCTTGGCTTCAGCCATACATATCTTGGCTTCAGTCATACATATTTTGGCTGCAGCATCTGGAGATTCAAATGATAGACTTTGATAACCTTGTGTAATCTTACTAGCAGGCTTATAAATTTATATTAGACTAGCAAAATACCCGCGCTTCGCTGCTGTAAATTAGGATTTCAGTAAGCGTAACACAAATTCAAAACATCAATTGATTTCAATCTGGATCATGATGGATATAATACATATATTAACTTCACCATCTTGTCTGTCTGTCTGTCGTTGTCCCGCAGAAAAACAAAAACGAAAAGAAATAATATGACACACTTCCGGTGATCCTATGGAGCTTATAGTTTAATTTTTTTTCGTCTGCTACCATTGCGGGAGGGTTCTCAACAACTTCCCAAAGTTTCATGCTCCTACCTACACGGAAAGTTAGATATTTAATGATGATTATGTTTTATATAGCTCACATACGAAAAAAACTACATTTGGGCCCACGGCCCCCTAGTGAATGATAATTTTATATTTGTTTTGATTGTTACCATCGCGGGAGGTTACTCAACAACTTTCCAAAGTTTCATGCTTCTGCCTACACGGGAAGATGAGGGATTAGTGTTAATTCTGTTTTATATAGGCCCATGTACGAAAAAAAACACAATGTTTTTGGGCCCCCGGCCACCCATGAAAGAAAATTTTTAAATTCCTTTTCGCCAATTATCGTCATAAGAGTGTACTCAGCAAGTTGCCAAAGTCTTAGCTTCTACCTTCACGGGAAGTTGGAGAATTAGTGTTGAGTCAGTTTTTAATATTATAAAAAAAACTACATTTGGGCTCCCGGGCCCCATTAAGTGATAATTTATAATATAATTTTTTTTACCTGTTACCATCGCGTAATGTTACTTAACAACTGCCCAAAGTTTCATGCTTCGACCTACACGGGAAATAGGAGAATTAGTGATTTTCAATTATTATATAGCTCATATAAGGAAAAAATAACATTTGGGCCCCCGGCCCCCAGTATGTGATAATTTATATCATTTTGTCCCCTGTTACCATCGCGGAAAGTTATCCAACAACTACCCAAAGTTTCATGGTTCTACCTTCTCGGGAAATAGGAGAAAAAGGGATTTTTAATTTTTATATAGCCTACATTAGGGAAAAAACGTATTTGGGCCCCCGGCCCCCATGAGTGGGAATTTCAAAATTCTTATTCGTCTGTTACCATTGCGGAAGTGTACTTAAGAACTCTCAAAAGTTTCATGCTGCTACCAACACGATAAATTGGAGCATTAGTGATGAGTCATTTTTTATATAAGAAAAAACTACATTCGGGCCCCCGGCCCCGGTAAGTGATAATTTATATAATTTTTAACATGTTACCGTCGCAGAATGTTACTTAACAACTACTCAAAGTTTCATGCTTCTTCCTACACATGAAATTGGAGAATTCGTGATTTTCAGTTTTTATATAGCTCATATAAGGAAAAAACGACATTTGGGCCCCTGGGCCCCAGTAAGTGAAATTTTGAATAATATTTCGTCTGTTACCATCGAGGAAGTGTACTCAACAACTTCTCAAAGTTTCATGCTTCTGCCTACTCGGGAAATAGGAGAATTAGTGATATTCAAATTTTATATAGGCCATATAAGGAAAAAAAACGTTTTTGGGCCCCCGGCCCCCATGAGTGTTAATTTTAAAATTCTTTCACTCCAATTTTCGTCGCGAGAGGCTACTCAACAACTTCCCAAAGTTTCATGCTTCTACCTACACGGGAAGTTGGAGAATTAGTGATGAATGAGTCAGTGAGTGAGGGCTTTGCCTTTTATTAGTATAGACTAGCAAAATCCCCGCGCTCCGCTGCGGAAATTAGGATTTCAGTTACCGTTGACAACCCGCGTAACACAAATTCAAAATACCAATTGATTTCAATCTGGATCATGATGAATATAATGTATATTTTAACTTCACCGTCTTGTCTGTCTGTCTGTCGTAGCCCCGCAGAAAAACAAAAACGAAAAGTAAAAAATGACACACTTCCCGTGATCCTATCGAGCTGATAATTTAATTTTTTTTTCGTCTGCTACCATTGCGGGAGGGTACTCAACAACTTCCCAAAGTTTCGTGCTCCTAACTACACGGGAAGTTAGATATTTAATGATGAGTCAGTTATATGTAGCTCATATAAGAAAAAAAACTACATTTGGGCCCCCGGCCCCCTAGTGAATAATAATTTTATATTTGGTTGTGATTGTTATCATCGCGGGAGGGTACGCAACAACTTTTCAAAGTTTCATGCTTCTACCTACACGGGAAGATGAGGAATTAGTGTTCATTCAGTTTTATATAGCCCATATACGGAAAAAAACGGTTATGGGGCCCCGGTCACCCATAAGTGAAATTTTAAAATTTTCTTTTCGTCATTTATCGTCATAAGAGTGTACTAATCAAGTTCCCAAAGTTTTAGCTTCTACATTCACGGGAAGTTGTAGAATTAGTGTTGAGTCAGTTTTTAATATTAGAAAAAATTAAATTTGGGCCCCCGGTCCCCAGTAAGTGATAATTTATATACTTTTCTTTACCTGTTACCATTGCGGAATGTTACTTAACAACTGCCCAAAGTTTCATGCTTCTACCTTTACGGGAAATAGAAGAATTAGTGATTTTTAGTTTTTATATAGCTCATATCAGGAAAAAACTACATTTAGGCCCCCGGCCCCCACTATGTAATAATTTAAATATTGTTTTAGTTTTTTACCACTACTCAGAGTTTCTTGCTTCTACCTAAACGGGAAACATACGAATTTGTGATTTTCAGTTTTAATATAGCTCCCATAAAGAAAAAACTTTTTTTGGGCCCCCGGACCCCAGTATTTGAAAATTTAAATATTTTTGCCTGTTGATATCGCCGAAGTGTACTCAACATCTTATATGAGAATTTGTGATTTTCAGTTTTTATATAGCTCATATTATGAAAAAACTTCATTTGGGCCCCCGGCCCCTAGGAAGTGATAATTTATTTATCTTTTCGCCTGTTACCATTGCGGGTTTGTACTCAACAACTTCCCAAAGTTTCATGTTTCTGCCTACTCGGGAAATAGGAGAATTTGTGATTTTCATATTTTATATAGGCCATTTTAGGACAAAAATTTTTTGGGCCCCCGGCCCCCATGAGTGACAATTTTAAAATTCTTTTACGCCAATTTTCGTTGCGAGAGGCTACTGAACAACTTCCCAAAGTTTCATGCTTCTACCTACACGGGAAGTTGGAGAATTAGTGATGAGTCAGTTTTTTTATATAAGAAAAAAACTACATTTGGGCCCCGGCCCCCAATAAGTGATAATTTAAATATTTTTTCTCCCGTTACCATCGCGGTGTTCTACTCAACAACTTCCCAAAGTTTCATGCTTCTGACTACTCGGGAAATAGGAGAATTGGTGATTTTCAAATTTTATAGAGGCCATATAAGAAAAAAAAACGTTTTTGGGCCCCCGGCCCCCATGAGTGTTATTTTTAAAATTCTTTTACTCCAATTTTCGTCGCGAGAGGCTACTCAACAACTTCCCATAGTTTCATGCTTCTACCTACACGGGAAGTTGGAGAATTAGTGATGAGTCAGTTTTTATATAAGAAAAAAACTACATTTGGGCCCCCGGACCCCATTAAATGTTATTTTAAATATTTTTTTCGCTTGTTACCATTGCGGATGTGTGCTTATCAACTACCCAGTGTTTCATGCTTCTACCTACACGGGAAATAGGAGAATTAGTGATATTTAGTTTTTATATAGCTCATATAAGGAAAAAACTTCATTTGGGCCCCCGGTCCCCAGGAAGTGATAATTTAAATATTTTTTCTCCCGTTACCATCGCGGGGTTGTACTCAACAACCTCCCAAAGTTTCATGCTTCTGCCTACTCGGGAAATAGGAGAATTGGTGATTTTCAAATTTTATATAGGCCATATAAGGGAAAAAAACGTTTTTGGGCCCCCGGCCCCCATGAGTGTTATTTTTAAAATTCTTTTACTCCAATTTTCGTCCCGAGAGGCTACTCGACAACTTCCCAAAGTTTCATGCTTCTACCTACACGGGAAGTTGGAGAATTAGGGATGAATCAGTGAGTGAGGGCTTTGCCTTTTATTAGTATAGATGTACGGCCAGAATAATAAATGGAAAATTTGGCGTACAGCCGGAATTATAAATGGACAATGAGATGTACGGGCATGATTATAAATGGACAATTAGATATACGACCAGGATTATAAATAGACAATTAGATTAACGGTAATGATAATAAATGGACAATTAGATTATCGGCCATAAATATATATGGTGTAGCCTATCTAAGACCATGGTTACATGCTCAATGGTAATCAGACTAGCCCTAGTTTATATAGCGGTAATAAGAAAATAGCCTGGGCTCAGCCAAATAAATCGGTAAGAGATGAAAATAGGTTAATGAAATTAACCGTTTGATATGATTGTTTTTGTGCGTGAGACTGACCCCCCCCCACCCCCCATGTATTCCCATTTTAGCCGGCACTACGCCAAGCAAGGAACCGTTAAATCTAATTTAGCCTAACGGAGGCCAAAACCATTTGTCGGTTAAACAGTTCATCAACTGGACGGCAGACAGATTGGGAATATGATGACCATTTGTGGATTACATGCGAGCTGTTAGGAGATCAGGGGAGGGAGTGGATGGCGGATTAAGAAGATGATGTGTAAGAAGTGGATGGTATTAAGAAGATGATGTGTAGGAAGTTGTCGCTATTAAAGAAGATGATGTGGGAAGAGTGGATGCTGGAATAAGATGCTTAGAGAGTAGACGCAATGGGTGACACCAACCCCAGGGACGCCTCTGAGATGAATCACATTCAGAAAACGTGTTTTCTTAGAGTTGTACCTGGTTTTTTTTTAACCATCTGACAGTTTCCAATGTCATGACATGTGTTACAGCGGCATCCGCCAAAAGAGTAAGAGAGTCAATATTTGAACGAAAGTTGAGACGGCCATGTTGGTATACAGCTCACTGCTCATTGCAAGGCTTTTCACCATTCAGATATTCAAAGATACACAAATACGTGGAGATTTAAGGGGTGGGGGGATATAGATTTTACAACGTCAAGGAAGACTTTTGACCTGGGCAGCACAAGCGAAAGATACAGACATCAAATATCTTGGGTCAGTGTATTGAAAGCTTGCGTGTTGAGTTTTAACATTGGATGGGGCATGTTGAGTTTTAACAATTAAATGGGCTTTTTGAGTTTTAACATTTAAATGGGCTTTTTGAGTTTTAACATTGGAAGGGGCATGTTGAGTTTAACACTGATAGGGGCATGTTGAGTTTTCACATTGGGGCATATTGAGTTTTAACATTAGGGCATGTTGAGTTTTAACATTGTAAGGGGCATACAGAGTTTTAACATTGGGGCATGTTGAGCTTCTAGAATCAGACCAGTAGATTTTACACAAAACTATGGTGACATCTTTTTGAACTAAGGACGCAATTGGTTTGACTCGCTACGACTTTATTAATGTAACTCCAACAAATTTTTCATGACAGACGTCCTGACATTAGATTCATTGACCTGCCTAGCAGAAGTCCTGACATTAGATTCATTGACCTGCCTAGCAGAAGTCCTGACATTAGATTCATTGACCTGCCTAGCAGAATTCCTGACATTAGATTCATTGACCTGCCTAGCAGAAGTCCTGACATTAGATTCATTGACCTGCCTAGCAGAAGTCCTGACATTAGATTCATTGACCTGCCTAGCAGAAGTCCTGACATTAGATTCATTGACCTGCCTAGCAGAAGTCCTGACATTAGATTCATTGACCTGCCTAGCAGAAGTCCTGACATTAGATTCATTGACCTGCTTAGCAAACGTCCTGACATTAGATTCATTGACCTGCCTAGCAGAAGTCCTGACATTAGATTCATTGACCTGCCTAGCAGAAGTCCTGACATTAGATTCATTGACCTGCCTAGCAGAAGTCCTGACATTAGATTCGTTGACCTGCCTAGCAGAAGTCCTGACATTAGATTCATTGACCTGCCTAGCAGACGTCCTCCCACTGTCGTTGTCTCCCTTGTCACGGCGTTCTGAAAGAGCCGGTGACACAGGGCGTATTTATTCACGACCTTGGACTGGGAAAATCTGGATGGTAATTATAATTAAATGAACAAAATTTTTTTTTAACAAGATGAGGCCCAGCTGCAGTGAGGAATGTAGAATCTCGCATGAAAAAGCAGCAAATAATTTTTTAGTCACAAACTAAGTAGTCACACAGGGGGACTCAGAACTTTTGTGTTAGTTGATCAAATGTTATATCTCACATTAAATCCCACAAACGATCACAATAAATATCAATAAAACTTAGAGTTATGAGTATAATTTCATTTTTGAAAGCGCCTACCGAAATGATGACCTACATTTGAATCGTTCTAGCAACGGTACCTTTAAACAGCTCGAGCCAGAGGGATGTTGGATTCCCGTACAACGATATTGGCTCGATGACTATTAGGTCATGGTGATTACGGCTGTCGGTTTTCGATGTCACACATTAACGAGATTCAATGAACACTTTTTAAAATGTATAGTCTTCACTAGCTTAGTTGTTATTAAATCACCCCCCCCCCTTTTTTCTAGGTTGCATCATTTTCACTCGTAGCCTATTACTATTACCGTATTTACCCACAGGAGAGGTGGTTTTAAAGACGGGTTCAGGACTGCTCTGTAATACAATACGTTCACGACAGAGGTCAACAAATCTTTTTTACGGCGGGCCGGATGGTTGACAAAATGAACAGCGCGGGCCGCATAAGCATACTATTATAAATAACTTAGTTTATCTTTAGCCTTCCTTGATAATCGTTGGTCAGTAGACGACGATTTGAAAAGGTTTGAAAGAAGGAAATATTTATTAAAATAATATAGTCACATCAGACCTAGAGCGAACGTGTGTTTAAAAATGAAATTAATTGAAAATAGTAAATTTTAGGCACACTTCATCCGGGATTTCCACGCTCGTGTGATGATCTAGTATTCCAAATTTAATATTTAAATTGTATGAAAACATCTCGTGTGTCATATCCCTTATCAAACGTCTTGTGTCTCGTGTGCCATATCCTTTATCAAACGTCTCGTGTGTCATATCCTTTATCAAACGTCTCTTGTCTCGTGTGCCATATCCTTTACCAAACACATGCATCATTCAAGTACGATGAAATCATGACACGGGCCGGATATAGCCCGCGGGCAATAGTTTGGTGACCCCTGGTATACAGCAATCTACCCAGGGTTGCCAGCCGTCCAAAAAAGTACGGTCATCCGAAAAATTGTGATCAACACTGAAGTACGATGACAACACTTTTGACAAGTCATGTTGCACACATCTGTGCTGACCACACTTTTGACCAGTCATGTTGTACGCATCTTTGCTGACCACATTTTTGACCAGTCATGTTGCACGCATCTTTGCTGACCACACTTTTGACCAGTCATTTTGTACACATCTTTGCTGACCACACTTTTGACCAGTCATGTTATACCTATCTTTGCTGACAACTATTTTGACCAGTCATGTTGTACGCATCTTTGCTGACCACATTTTTGACCAATCATGTTGTACGCATCTTTGCTGACCACACTTTTGACCAGTCATGTTGCACACATCTTTGCTGACCACACTTTTGACCAGTCATCTTGCACACATCTTTGCTGACCACACTTTTGATCAGTCATGTTGTACACATCTTTGCTGACCACACTTTTGACCAGTCATGTTGTACGCATCTTTGCTGACCACACTTTTGACCAGTCATGTTGCACACATCTTTGCTGATAACAGTGTACACAGTGTGTGTTTTTGACGTGACCTACTTACTGACCTTAGCCAAGCCTGAAATAAATAGTTACTGGTCGCACTATAGATACGTCTCTACATTACCATTGAAATACTCTTCTATAGTTACTGTACCATTGAAATACTCTTCTATAGTTACTGTACCATTGAAATACTCTTCTATAGTTACTGTACCATTAAAATACTCTTCTATAGTTACCGTAACATTAAAATTGTCTTCTATAGTTATTGTACCATTAAAATAGTCTTTTATAATTACCGTAACATTAAAATTGTCTTCTACGGTTACTGTGCAATTAAAATAGTCTTGTATAATTAACTCAACAAAGACATAGCATTCTATAGTTATCGATGTCGTAAGCCATTATTTGTGTTGAATCACATTGCGTCACACTTGTTAACCAAGTCAAGAAAAGTCCAATCTAATAAGAATATGCCATAGAGACCCTTCTTTTCTAGTAGACTCTATCTGATAAGCTATACATTTTTTTAAGAAACCTTTTCACGGACCGCATCACTGAACCCGGCTAATAACATTTTATTTTTCGTTTGGTCATTAAAAATTGTTCTGTTCTTGTTTCTCTTAAAGACTATGAATCAGTCTGTAACCTTCACCTTGATCAATACTCCAGCATCGCCTAACGTCTGTTAAAGCAGTGCTTCTCAAACTTGTTCGTATGACGGACCGCCAGGAATGTTTTCCATTGCTCCACGGACTGGCACGAATGTGTTCTATTGCTCTTCCACGGACCGGTACGAATGTTTTCCATTGCTCCACGGACCGCCACAAATGTTTTCCATTGCTCCACGGACTGCAACGAATGTTTTCCATTGCTCCTCCACGGACGAATGTTTTCAATTGCTCCACGGACCGCCACGAATGTTTTCCATTGCTCCACGGACCGCCACGAATGTTTTCCATTGCTCCACGGACCGCCACGAATGTTTTCCATTGCTCCACGGACCGCCACGAATGTTTTCCATTGCTCCACGGACCGCCACAAATGTTTTCCAATGCTCCAAGGACAGTCACGAATGTTTTCCATTGCTCAACGTACCGGTAAACTATTTTCCGGTGCTGACGCGAACTTCCCTGTACTGACGTGATAGCGCAATGAGCCCCTACATCGCCCAAAGCCCCCCCCCCACCCCCACCCCCCACAAGATTAAGCATAAATTCGACGTGTCTTATGCTACATGTCATCGAACAATTTTGAAAAAGAATAAACTTAAGCCTTGATTGCTTAAAGCTCACTTACGACCGTCTCCATTTTGTAAAATAATGTGTTGATCATGGCAGCCATCGTTTTTGTTTCAACTTTTAAAAAAATTGATATTACATGTACTTTAATAAATTTATGTCCCGACTTAAGTCTAAGTTTTATTAAAGATAATAAAATATATAATATAAAAAGTCACGTTTATTTATTTACAAAATAATATGGTAACTATAGTAAGTACTTCAAGTACATGTGTAAGTTTATGCTCAGAGTTGAACTGAAACGAATGGCTAGGGTGAGTCTATTTTCGTTGCAAGTTTATCAAGCCTTGGCTCGATTGAGGACTTAATAATGCTCATTGTTGAAAAACCAGACTCACAGATGTAAGATGAGAAAAATAGAAGAAGAGCCTTGGGAGCGATTTCGGCAAGTTCAGGATATTCTGAACTCACGTGAAATCAAAATAATACAAGAGAGGTCATAGTTCCAAAATTTATTTTTAAACCTTCATCCACAGCTAAATCCAAAAATGTATCTTCCAAAGTTACAGGCTAGTCGACCTTCGAAGCAATAAAAGGATTTCTTCTACACCCTTTCCTTTCCATGGCTCATCTTGACTTCTATACACCCTTTCCTTTCCATGGCTCATCTTGACTTCTATACACCCTTTCCTTTCCATGGCTCATCTTCTATTATAAAGTACAACTTAAAACGATCTATTAATTTTTTAAATTGCTCAATGATGACTTTCTGTAGAGATGGCACATCAAGCTCTTCATTTACAGTACAGTACATTCGCTGCCAAACTTTAAAACATCGAAACAATCTGCTGACTTTCGACTCTTTCATGTTTATAGATTGCAAATTTTGTCCATCAATCTTGTCTGCATTTGTAAATAATGAAGCCATCCTTCCTTGCATGGAGATATTGATTTACAATTTAAGATTTAAAAATGTCAAAGATATCATCAGCCAGGTAAGCAAACTAAATGTCAAAGATATCAGACAGGTAAGCTAACTATATGTCAAAGATATCAGGCAGGTAAGCCAACTAAATGTCAAAGATATCAGACAGGTAAGCCAACTAAATGTCAAAGATATCAGCCAGGTAAGCCAACTAAATGTCAAAGATATCAGACAGGTAAGCCAACTAAATGTCAAAGATATCAGCCAGGTAAGCCAACTAAATGTCAAAGATATCAGCCAGGTAAGCCAACTTTGCTGTTCAATTTGCATTTCGAAATAGTTGAGACCAATCAGCTATTTCTCCTGTAGAAACTGGTCGAGCTCTCTTTACAATTCAAAAACTCTTGAGAGTACTTTGCCTCGAGAAAACAACGCACACCACCATGCAGTAAGAGCTGTTTGTGTTCCGCACCCATATCGTCACATGATGCAGCAAATAATCTTGAATTTAAAGGATCTGCCTTGACATGGTTCACGACTTTTACATCTTCGTTGAGCACGTTGTTTAGTTTTGTTGACATTTGCTTGGTGGCTAAACTTTCACGGTGAATAAAACAGTGGGTTGACTGGCACTCTGGTGCCGATTCCTAAATCTTGTTGACAACTCCGGAACGCTGCCCAGTCATGGCCGCAGCGCCATCCGTACACACACCAACACAATATTTACATTCTATCTGACATTTGCCAACAATGTAATCCTGAAAAGCCTTGAATATTTTCAGACTAGATGTATTAGTTGGTAATGAAGTAGGACAGAAATACTATTCCTTCAAGTCATCCGTATATTGATATCGCACATATACCATCAGAATTGCCAAATTGACTGACGGACATCCAACAAGAGAGCGGACCGGTGGCTGATGGTCCACGGACCACCACTTTGGGAAGCACTGTCTTAAAGCATCCGTTGACTTTTCTAAACAAGAAACGCGACAGCGGCAAGTAGAAAAATCTTTTGTTGGCTTTAATATTCTCACAAAATTAATCTCCATCTATAATTTTCTTTTCGCAACTGCTTAAAAAGAACATCAAACACAACCTGTATGTGGAGGGGGAACAGAGGAAGCTTGACTCTCTTCATCGGAAGCTTGGTAACACACCTCATTAAACAACTGGGCGTGGCTCGCTCATACGAAGAAGCAATTAGTTCTTTGGATCAAACAAGTCTACAGTTCTGACCTCATGGTCTGGCTTGTGGATTACAAATTATTGCGGACGCCGTTGTTACCAGTAACTGTGACGCCGTTGCTACCAGCATCTCTGACGCCATTGTTACCAGCAACTCTGACGCCATTGTTACCAGTAACTCTGACGCCGTTGTTACCAGTAAATGTGACGCCGTTTTTACCAGTAACTGTGACGCCATTTTTACCAGCAACTCTGACGCCATTGTTACCAGTAACTGTGACGCCGTTGTTACCAGCAACTCTGACGCCGTTGTTACCAGTAACTGTGACGCCGTTGTTACCAGCAACTCTGACGCCGTTGTTACCAGTAATTTGTCGTAATTTAAAAAAAAACAACTAAATGCGTTTTATGTTCAAGTCCGTGTGGAGAGCCCCAAGTCAGAGGCGTCACTAGGGTTGGTGTCACCCGGGGCGGCCTGCCCCCGCCCCCCTAGTGACGCCACTGCCCCAAGTTTGGATTTTATTTTGTATTATTAAATGGTGATTGTACCCGCTACAGTGTAGGGGGCAGCAGTAACATTACAAGTTAGACGTGAAGATAAACTAAAAGTGGTGGGGGGGGGGCGGAGCAAGAGGTTTGATGACTCCCAGTTTATTGGTTCAGATCTAATCTCACAATGTTGTAATGTAAGTGAAGACACGGAGCAAGAGGTAAAACCCATCGGTCACTCACCAACAAAGTTCTTGCCACAAAACTACATTCAAACAATTTTTCTTCAAAATAATGTTCACAGATAAAATTTGATTCAATGCCATATACTGTCATCTTCCAATGTTATTAAATGTCATCTGCCGACATTTGATTTAGTTTGTTTCTAAAATGTCAGCAAAGCCATATCCAAAAATTTCATTTAATCATTCCTAATCATAGCTGTACATTTCATAAACCCTTTTCTTGTAAATGTTACAGCAACAATCGGGCAATATCTGGCCTTACTCCCCCCCCCCGCCCGAAACTTCAATGCTGTACTTAAATCCATCTTCCACGAGCGAATATTTCCCATACATTAATTTGGCCTTTAAAATAAACATTGGTCATCAAAGCCATCCAGTTGTCGTGTTCCATATTTAGATTTGTTCGAGAAAGTAGCAGTGTCGCTTGGAATAGTTAATGATCTTTTGAATCTTGAAGTTATCATTGCAATGATGATTGAAGTTATCATTGCAATGATGATTGAAGTTATCATTGCAATGATGATTGAAGTTATCATTGCAATGATGATTGAAGTTATCATTGCAATGATGATTGAAGTTATCATTGCAATGATGATTGAAGTTATCATTGCAATGATGATTGAAGTTATCATTGCAATGATGATTGAAGTTATCATTGCAATGATGATTGAAGTTATCATTGCAATGATGATTGAAGTTATCATTGCAATGATGATTGAAGTTATCATTGCAATGATGATTGAAGTTATCATTGCAATGATGATTGAAGTTATCATTGCAATGATGATTGAAGTTATCATTGCAATGATGATTGAAGTTATCATTGCAATGAATTTATTGGTAATCTAAACCATACAGTAGAAATAAACAATAAACTTTTTGTTTTTTGGTTGACATTTTTTAGCATAATAACCAGATTTTTGAAGTGTAAAACAAAGGGCAGGGTGTGGGATAAAGAGTTAGTAGAGCTAAACTTTATCGGACGATAAAGTTGTACCTGCACCTACCCAATTGTACCTGAAACAATGTCATTGTACATGAATCTACCTGATTGTACACGAACCTATCTGATTGTACATGAATCTACCTGATTGTACATGAACCTACCTGATTGTACATGAATCAAATGATTGCACATGAACCTACCTGATTATACCTGAACCTACCTGATTGTACATGAACCTACCTGATTGTACCTAAACCTTTCTCATTGTATCTGAAAATATCTGATTGTATCTGAACTTATCGAACCCAATATGAATATGAATGAACTTCTTTAAACCTATATAAAACCTATATGAACCTAAATGAACCTATATGAACCCATATGAACTTATATGAACCTATATAAACTTATATGAACCTATATGATTCTTTATGAACCTATATGAACCTATATGATCATAAAGGAACCTACATGAACCTATATGAACTTATATGATCCTATATGAACCTACATGAACCTATATGAACCCATATGAACGTATATGAACCTATATGACGCTGTATGAACCTATATGTAGCTGTATGAAGCTATATGAAGCTTTATGAAGCTATATGAAGCTATATGAAGCTATATGAAGCTATATGAAGCTATATGAACTTATATGAAGCTATATGAATTTCTATGAACCTATTTGAAGCTATATAAACCTATATGTATCTATATGAAGCTATATGAAGCTAAATGAACATATATGAAGCTATATGAAGCTATATGAACCTATATGAACCTATATGAAGCTATATGAAGCTATATGAACTTATATGAAGCTATATGATTTTCTATGAACCTATTTGAAGCTTTATGAACCTATATGTATCTATATGAAGCTATACGAAGCTATATGAAGCTATATGAAGCTAAATGAACCTATATAAACGCATATGAAGCTATATGAACCTAAATGAACCTATATGTATCTATATGAAGCTATATGAAGCTATATGAAGCTATATGAAGCTATAAGCTATATGAACCTATATGAACCTATATGTATCTATATGAAGCTATATGAAGCGATATGAAGCTATATAAGCTATATGAACCTATATGAAGCTATATGAACTTATATGAAGCTATATGAATTTCTATGAACCTTTTTGAAGCTATATGAACCTATATGTATCTATATGAAGCTATATGTATATATATGAAGCTATATGAAGCTAAATGAACCTATATGAACCTATATGAAGCTATACGAACCTATATGAAATTTTATGAGCCTATACGAAGCTATATGAACCTATATGAACATATAGGAAGCAACGTTAAAGCCACCGTCAGATATCAGCATACCCCAGACAATCACAAACAGATCAATATTCTTGTTTGTTCACCTGATCACCAAGATAATTAGTACGAATATTAGACATGTCTTGAAAGTTTCTTGTCATTACAGATGGTTGCCAAATTATGTTAATGTTCCAAAACGACATTATTTAAATGAAGGTAAATAAATAAATCACAGCTGGGATTTTCCAGTGATGTTGTTTTCAGACGTAGCATTTTCTATGACATTTGTTTCACATGAAATTCTTCATTTATTTCTTTTCTAATTATGTAACTACTAGTATATAACCCGTCAAAAATAACAGAAGTTTTCAAAATAAATACACATCAGATTAAAAAATAACGTAATACAGAACGTTCATTTATTTCATTTATTTTTATTTGATTCATTTATTATCATATTGAACAATTTTATGCGGAACTTTCGAAAACCGTTATTTTTGGTGCAGTAATTTGGTGCTCTGCTTTCTAAAATTAGAAATTAGCATTACATTACAAAGATACAGACGACGGGAATAATGTATATTGATTAACATAAGTAACTTATCCGTGTTTGATAAATACGAAATATTAAACTTCCTGAAATGTACACAAAGTATTTCATAATAATTATAAATCTTCAAATCCTAGTTTTACATCGTTCCCTTTCCAAAAATTAAAATATAAGTTAAAACAACGACGTCATATAATATTTTTAATACCAAATCGATCGCAGCGCCACCTAACAGCATTATAATTACATCCATACATACATACAGACAACGGGAATTATGTATATTGATTTTTTTGTTTCTAAAGGGCGGGGGGGGGGAATGTTGGGGCAGTGAGGGAAGAAATTATATAAAGTTTCTCTTGTTTTCTACTTTAAAAAGTTTTAAGGTTTTTCCTAATGTTAAATTTTTGTCAAACACATTCACCCTCTCCTTTTGTTGAGTTCTTTGTATCCGGCCCCGACCATTAAATGTCAACAATAGCTACTCCAACATTGTTATCAACTTGCTACCCTGATATGACGCCACCAATCTATTTATGCCACCTTGTGACATTTCCATTGTCTCCACCTTGCTACATTGCCATTGTCTCCACCATTAGTTAAATCCTTAAACCTTCATACACTAGAGCAGTGATCTCCAAACTTTTCTGCCGGAGTGCCGCATTAACTGTCAAAAAGCAGTTCAGGGGCCGACTACTCACTAGAGCTCCCAATAAGAAAGAATATACATAGATGTTGTTTTTAATTATATATTTATTATTATTATATTTATAATATTAATATTATTTATTAATATATTTAATATTATTTAACAATACATTGATACACTGCACATGAACACCTGTATTAGTGGGAATGGTGAAATTGTTTCCTGGATGCCAAAATAGTATATATTTATGGCTTTAGATTTGATGTCCGTAACATCAACAATGACCTGAGATTATCATCAGACAAGTTAGTTCTCAAAGTATTATTCACGTATTTCATCCTCAAAAATGTATGTTCGCACAAATATGTTGTTCCAAAGATTGAAAGGTATCTTGATGCAAAAGCTTTGACATTAGGAAAGTCTTCCTTGGGCAAAAACTGTTGAAAACTCAAAAGTCCTTCTTTGAACTTGTCCCTAAGGAGGTCATTTGCTTGAAAATTAATGACCTCCAGCAAATGGCCACATCTGCTTCAAATTGTTTTTGAAATAGCCTCACTTCTTCTTCCTTTGAAGCCAAGTCAGAAAACAGCTTCTGAAATTACAGTTTGAGATCTTTGATGATCTCGCATGCAAATGATGTGGGGAACTCAGCTGTTGCTTCAGCTATGAAGACCTTGCACTGCTGAAAGTGTGTCAAGTTGTTGGCCTGTACTTGTTCCAAAACAAGACAAGTTTAGATCTGAAGGCCTTTAGGTGATTGTTTTGATCGGAAACTAGATTTTTCTCTCTTATTAGTTTTAGGTTCAGAAATTTTAAATGACCAGTAATATCTGCAGCAAAGGCCAATTTCCATAACCACACTTCATCATACAGTAATGGCTGTGACTTTCCTTTACATTCTAGGATTCATGTATTTTCTTTCTTAATTAAAATACTCTACTCACAACTTTCTTACAACTTAGCCATTTTTCTGGTGTGTAATATGGTAAATCATGCAATTCTGTGTCTGTATCTTTCAACATGTCTCTGAACTGTCTATGGTTGAGCCCCTGTGACTTTATTAAACTCACCATCTTCACCACAGGATTCAGCACACTGCTAATGTCCTCTACAGGTAAAAATTGTATCTTTATTTTGAGACTAAAAGGTCTCCAGGGGCCGGATGAGAGGGCCTCGCGGGCCGCATGTGGCAGGCGTAGTTTGGAGACCCTTGCACTAGAGCAGGGGTCTCCAAACTTTTTTTCTGCAGGAAGGCCACATTAACTGTCAAACATCAGTTTGGGGACCAGTTTTGTGGTAAACTACGTGTAAAAATAGTATATTTTGTTTTTGATTAAAAGGTCTACAGAGGCCGGATGATAGGGACTCGCGGGCCGCATGTGGCCCGCGGGCTGTAGTTTGGAGACTCCTGCACCAGAGGATAGGAGAACAAAAAAAAAGTATTTATAATATATAAGGCAATTAATTCTAACTTGAAAGTACAAAAAAAAAGATAGCCTTATATAATCCTCAGACAGACATAAGGATAAAAACACTTTTCTTATTCAGTATGCAAGAACAAACACAAACAAATTCTCGTTCTTCCCGTCCGGGATTCGGACGTGGAATGGATTGCCTGACGAATTTCAGGAAAACCAACACCTTTTCAACATTTAAAACTCTAATAAAAATGAAAGACTAGACATAAGCCCTGGATAAGCGTAGGACATAATAATCTTCTGTATAGCAGGAGCGTCTGTAACAGATAAGATATATTGTCACTGTCTCCGCCCTGCCACATGCATTCCCACTGTCACCCTCGTTCTTGTCCGCCTTGATCGTGCGCCCCGAAACATGATCTCATTGATTCCATCTTAGCCACACGCAACTCTTCTCTCTCAGCACATATCACAGGCAACTCTTCTCTTTCAGCACATATCACAGGCAACTCTTCTCTCTCAGCACATATCACAGGCAACTCTTCTCTCTCAGCACATATCACAGGCAACTCTTCTCTCTCAGCACATATCACAGGCAACTCTTCTCTCTCAGCACATATCACAGGCACCGAATCAGCTCATGACAATTGGGACCATTTCTATTGCAACCAGCTCCACCTTAGGACTTTGATCCACCCCCTCCTCTCCACCGTACGATATCCCACTGGTCTTCTCCCAACATCTGAAACTAATAAACAAGTTGCTCTAAACTTCAGGATAATATATTCATTGCATCTTTGACTCAATATAGAGTAATGTTCAAGACATATCAATGGTACGACTGAAGTTTTAGAATGCGGTGAATAATTATCTTTAAGATCCTCCCGTGACAATCATAATGTAATTATAGAAGAACTATTAAAAATTTTACTAGTTAAAATAATGATGCTAATTTAATCGAGTCTATTTTCTCCATTAAAATGTTTTTGCAACAGAAAAAATTCAAAACACATGCAAAGGTGCCAGGCACTTCAAAGATACACACACTTGAGTTGGTAAGCTTACATCTATTTTCCAAAACTTTAAAGACCGTTTGGACGGCCACATCTCAGATACACAGACATCATGGACGGCCACATCTCAGATACACAGACATGTTGGACGGCCACGTCTCAGATACATATACATGATGGACGGCCACGCCTCTATAACATAGACATGTTGGACGGCCACGTCTCAGATACATAGACTTGTTGGACGGCCACGTCTCAGATACATAGACATGTTGGACGGCCACGTCTCAGATACATAGACATGTTGGACAGCCACATGTCAGATACACAGACATGATGGACGGCCCCGTCTCAGATACACAGACATGTTGGACGGCCACGTCTCAGATACATAGACATGTTGGACGGCCACGTCTCAGATACATAGACATGTTGGACGGTTACGTCTCAGATACTTAGACATGTTGGACGGCCACGTCTCAGATACACAGACATGTTGGACGGCCCCGTCTCAGAAACACAGACATATGCAGAAGAGACATGAGAGCGGCCAACATCGACATCCCAAACTGCGAGGACCTGGCAGAGGATTGGTCCAAATGACGGGGCATTGTGGAGGAAAGATGACTACGAGCCGAGGAGAAAAACAAGGCGGCAACAGCTGGTAAAAGAGTGAAGAATAAGTCCAGGAGACACTGCTACACGGCATTCGTGTGTGTGGCATGCAGAAAAGCATGTCACTCGAGGATAGCTCTCATCAGCCACACCAAGAGCAGCACTCGACAAAGATAAATATATATTGTCTCTTCCAGACGGAAAGATACCATACATACATACATACAAAGAAGGGCCTTTAGCTTTAATACAATATTTTAAAAAGATTTGTTTCTAAATGTTTAGAATTCTTTTCTTGTCACCCCAGGACATTATTCTGTTACACAACATAAGACGACAACACTTGTGACAGTATGTGTTTATTTTGATACAAGTTTTATTTATATTAAAATGTAGACTGTAATTAAAAGTAACATTGTCTATAGATGTTTTATTTCCGTCAAAGGTGTTATTCCAGTCGTATGAAGAATAGGAATGAACTTTAAAAATTAAAAAAAAATCGTGTGATAGATTAAAAAAAAATATAAAGAAATTGAAACTTAAAAAAAAACAACAACAAGCAGTAGAAAATCTATATAAGGATAGAAAATCTAAGAAACACAAGGGAAATACAAATGCGTGGTATAGAAAGGAAATAAAAAAATAAATATATAAAAGTAAAGCAAAACAGAAACAAGCGTTTGTAAAATACAAGAAATTTGAAGGGGGATAAAAACAAGAAATATATAAACACGAGGTAAATTTTAAGAACTATTGAAAAACAACGGACCTTTAAAAAAAAATCAAGGGCCGTCCATAAAGTACATTACGCTATTTTTGACCATTTCCCCCCCCCCTTTTTTTTCTTGTCACAAACCTCGGCCCTCCCCCCCCCCAAGTACGTCACAATTTCGAGCAAAAATGTTGTTTTTTATTACGAAAATAATTAAAATTTAATATGAAACACCGTGACGTCACACATGGCCGGACCACCTCCCCCTGTCACAAACTGTCACACTTTCTTACACCCCCTCCCCCCTCTAGAGCGTGACCTACTTTATGGACGGCCCTTAACTGAACTACAAGTGAAGTAAAAGGGATGGAATGTCTTCAAATAAAATGGATGAAAATTCAAGTGAAATATAAGGTGATAAAAAAAGCAACAAAAAAACAATGAAATGAAATGGAATGAAAATACAAGGGAATAACAGAGAAATAGAAGACGGACCCTAAGACCAAGACAACAGACTTTAAATTCCCAGATTAGGAATCAGCAAACTGACGAAGAAAAGATCGGACATGCGTTAGGAGTAACTGGAAAAAATAGAAAAAGTCCGTGGGGTGGTGGTCCCTGAAAGGACAAGTAATTCCTCTGCCATCAATGCCACCAGCTGGCAGGCGTGTGGGGGGCGACAACCATGACATCACTACAGTGTGGTGGGGCGCTGCAGGTCGCGGACTGGTGTGAGATTTATCCAACAGAGTCCACAGCGGAAACTAGGTTTGGACTTAACGTTTCTTACCTCAAGTAAGTTTTGATATATCTTGTTAAGAAACGTAAACACTTTATAATAATAATAATAATAATAAAAGTAATAATTATTATTGATATTATAACTTCCGTTTTTTAAAACTAATTCACATAGGAGGTAAGTAACTCTACATTACTGATTGTATTATTCATATAATATATAGATCTAATGGTAAATTAAATCATTTCATTTAATTAGTTCTTGTTTTTTAAAACGTAATTATTATCTTCATTTTACCGCTGTTACTTTTCCTGGGTTCATAACAATACAATGAGATGATTAAAACAGTTGCAGCAGACTTTTAATGGGTTTTAATGGGTAAATAAACAGTTTTTATATCCAGAGTAATATTTGAAAGCTGGTTGTGATTTTAAATGAATGTTTTTAGTTTGAATATATATTTCATTGTTGCTAATCGAAATGAATATATATTTCATTGTTGCTAATCGAAATGAATATATATTTCATTGTTGCTAATCGGAATGAATATATATTTAATGGATGCTAATCGGAATGAATATATATTTAATGGCTGCTAATCTGAAACAAAACAATACAAATGGATGAATATTCTAGATGTAATAGGCCTAGTTATTTTAGTATCGCAAAAAATCTCTCACTGATCACTTGAAGGATTCTGGCATTTGAACATTTCGATGAACCTTTAACTTTTGGGAGTGGGGGAGGGCGTGGGTGTGGTGGGGGGGGGGCTGGGGTGGGGGAGGGTACGGCTTGGGCTCAATAGCCACATCCACTCAAGCCACCATATGACCAGGTGAATGTGTGGGTGTGTGTGGAGTATACATGTTGTGTGTGTAAGGTTAAGCATAATGGAAGTGGAAGCATATTCAATAAACAAGCCATTTTGTCCTTCAACTAAAAAACCTCAAAATTTCTTTCCGCAAGGCAATAAAGTCGATGTTGTGATGTTTCATTGAATGTATTTGTCAAACAAGTGAATCAAATATATGGCGATTACGTTGAGTCTACTCCTTTCTTAAATAAAATATCAACAATTTTCAAAGCTGTATGATATTTACATGTTGGGCTTTTTAAAGAATTACATTTCCTTCTGTTCTATAAACGAGTACATTTTCTTATTGGATTGTGTTTAAAATTTTTTTTTGTCCGTCGTGAAACACGAGGACCATTCTCATCACATTAGCCATGTGCATTAGCAGCCTGGTGTGTCCTCTGGCAGCCTTATGTGTCATTTGGCAGCCTTGTGTGTCCTTTGGCAGCCTTGTGTGTCCTTTGGCAGCCTTGTGTGTCCTTTGGCAGCCTTGTGTGTCCTCTGGCAGCCTTGTGTGTCATTTGGCAGCCTTGTGTGTCCTCTGGCAGCCTTGTGTGTCCTTTGGCAGCCTTGTGTGTCCTCTGGCAGCCTCTTGTGTCCTTTGGCAGCATTGGGTGTCCTTTGGCAGTCTTGTGTGTCCTTTGGCAGCCTTGTGTGTCCTTTGGCAGCCTTGTGTGTCCTTTGGCAGCCTTGTGTGTCCTTTGGCAGCCTTGTGTGTCCTCTGGAAGCCTTGTGTGTCCTCTGGCAGCCTTGTGTGTCCTCTGGGGGCTTATTAGCCCCATTCTTGAAAGAAATGTGCGTCCGCATGTCAGACAAGAGATGGGTGGGATGCTCTATAGAGCTTTTCGAGCACGATCTTTCCTCCTCTGTCGTCTGGACCTGATAGCCTGTTGCGGGCTCTCTGTACATCAGCATGCTCGCCATGGAAGATGATGGCCAAGCATGCGCTCGAGAAGTTTAGTGACAACTATAGGAAAGTGTTTCACCAGGTTGTCCACGAGTCTAAATGTCATGGTGTTTGACTGGGTTGTCCAGGAGTCTAAATGTCATGGTGTTTGACTGGGTTGTCCACGAGACTAAATGTTACTGTGTTTGACTGGGTTGTCCACGAGCCTAAATGTCATGGTGTTTGACTCTGTTGTCTACGAGTCTAAATGTTACTGTGTTTGACTGGGTTGTCCAGGAGTCTAAATGTCATGGTGTTTGACTGAGTTGTCCACGAGTCTAAATGTTACTGTGTTTGACTGAGTTTTCCACGAGTCTAAATGTCATGGTATCTAACTGTCACAGCTGATCCAGCATGCTGCTCTTTTAAAATAATTATTAAGTGAATATTTCTTTCAATGATTTTTGTTTATTTTTCCCTATCGCCAGTTTCTATCAAGATTGTTTTAAAATGATTAAAAATATTTTTGTTGTAAGGCTATTGTTATGGCTGGACGAAACGGGCTATTTTCGCACCCAGGGACGAAACAAGATCTTTAGAAAATCCCTTTCATAGAAATTAAAAGCAAGGCATTTCAAATACCATTTAAAGATATTGGTATTGTTTTTTTTACAGATGAACAATGAAAGTACCTTTTAGTCAATGTCGGGGCCTCCTTTTTAAATTTACCTACAGTGGGCGTGGCATGCGAGAGTCTCCTCTCTAAAAGTGTATGTCTGCGACAGACTACCCCTTTAATTGTGCATGTCTGCCACAGAATAACCCTTTAATTGTGCATGTCTGCCACAGACTAACCCTTTAATTGTGCATGTCTGCCACAGACTATTCCTGACGGAACATCTTTGTCCCGGAAGATTCTCCCCCATTCCTCAGTGCTGAATGGCCGAGGACTCGAATAGGCCACACTAGCGATACGAAGTGTCTGCTTTCCCGGACATAGTGCCTGCATTTCCAGATCTAAGTACCTGCTTTGCCGGACATAAGTGTCTGCTTTGCAGGACATAAGTGTCTTCCTTACAACTGTGATGACTCCAGAACGACGGCTAACGCAAGATGAGAACTCTATTTACCATACAGTCATTCCGACCCTTAGCTCACAAGGGAATATTGTGTTTTAAAGGTTCATTTAAAAAACACAAAAACTGTGGCCTCGCAATGAAGATTTTTTTCCACTCCTTTATATATATATATGAATATTCATTTAATAGAAGGGACATTCGGTCAATATATTCACTGTAATGAATGATTTTCAGTAATTGTGACCAGAATAAATATGAATGACAAGTCTTTGAAAAAAACAACAACTTAAATGAATAATTAGTTTGAAAAATGAAAGGAAATGGTTCGATTGACGCAATGCTGGCTTTAAAGAAAACTTTTTGCGCGTTTGGTGGCTGGAGGCCGAGTAATTTTTTGAATCATAACTTGCACTGTGCCGTGGGTGGTAGCTGTTCAAATCTCTCAGCCATGACGCTACATTGATGTTTGCTGGTGACGTCATTTCATCTGTCTGCCGTGACGCTACATTGATGTTTGCTGGTGACGTCATTTCATCTGTCTGCCGTGACGCTACATTGATGTTTACGTGTGACGACGGCAGCTACAGTTCAAATCCTACAGCCTAATCCTTTTTAACTTAGAATTCTTAATTGAATCTATTAGAATCAAGAGCATTGGGGGTGGGGGGGTGGGGGTGGTGGAGGGTGGTGCAGTGAAGGGGAGTGCTCGGTGGTGCAGAATGAGAGAGTTGGGGGGGGGAGACAAGATAAATACGGAAGCCTTTGCAGATTATGTTATCGCACTAAATTTAAAAAAAAAGAGAAATAAATTTCGTGTTACGAATTAGGAATTTATTTTTGTATATTCCGGAGTCAAATTTTATATTGCTTTATAACATATTGTATATGGTTACATGTTTCATATCAAATATATTAACAGAAGCGGAAAGATTTTAGAAGTAGTTTACAAGAAACTTTGTCAAAATTCATGGGCAAACAATGCGTACTTACCTCTCCATAATTCCGTTTGAGCGCTGCAGTTTGTTTACACATACGCGCCGTATCCATGGAGTTTTAAGAATGCCGTGTTCACAACTTAAAAGAGCGTGCAGTAAAACGTTTGTTTAATGGAATGACGGGTGGGCAGGGGAGCTCAGAGGTACGGTTTTAATTGTCTAATGTTTATCGGGCTTTCAAAACATCTTTTATTTTAAAAAAATAAATCATTTAAATATTCTCGTAAATATTTATAAGATTACTAATTCAAAATGGAAATATCATTCAGACGACTTTCAATGATCAAGAGGTCATGTTCAAGGCCGAGAATAATTTGGAAATCGTTCAAACGCTGTTCACAAATGAAATCTGCGCAGATAGTACATGTATTTGAAATTGTTGAAACAATGACTAATAATTAGCTTTTGTCTACACTCCTTTTTCAATTCTGTGTCTAAATTAAATTTCACATTGCGCGTGCACAATCTTTCAATCTTTCTTTGCGTGTGAACAATCTTTCTTTGCGTGTGTACAATCTTTCTTTGCATGTGTACAATTTTTCTTTGTGTATGTACAATCTTTCTTTCTTTGCGTTTTGACATTTGACCCTTTTCAAACGATTTCTAAAAAAAAATTCTACTCTTGATCAGGCATGTCTAATTCTTTCTGATCGAAAATAGAACCTGATACTAACATAGAAGATACAACCTGATACTAACATAGAAGATACAACCTGATACTAACATAGAAGATACAACCTGATACTAACATAGAAGATACAACCTGATACTAACATAGAAGATACAACCTGATACTAACATAGAAGATACAACCTGATACTAACATAGAAGATACAACCTGATACTAACATAGAAGATACAACCTGATACTAACATAGAAGATACAACCTGATACTAACATAGAAGATACAACCTGATACTAACATAGAAGATACAACCTGATACTAACATAGAAGATACAACCTGATACTAACATAGAGGATACAACCTGATACTTACATAACATGACCCTGGTGGGACACCTGTACAGCGTCACCACCCCACCTTAGTGCATTATGTAAAATAAAACTATATAATTTGCAATTGTCACGCAAGTCAGTCAGTCTGTCCTGACGCTACTAATTTTAGAAAGCAGGGAAAACCAAATTACTGCACCAATCCACCAAAAGGTGTGCAAATTAAAGATGCGCTATAAAAAATATTATATGACGTCATTGATTTAGCTCATATTTTCAATTTTGGAAAAGGGAACATTCTAAAAAGAGAATTAGATGGTGGTTAATTATAAAATCAAAAAATATTCGGGGCGCCGTGGGCGCCCGGCAACCCCTATTATAAAATACTTTGTGTACATTTCAGAAAGTTTAATATTTCGTATTTATCAAACAAGGACAAGTTAGTTTGGCTTTTGAAAAAGGTCGGTGCCGTAGGCGCTCTAAAAAAAGTGCATTTTTTATAAAATAAATAGATTTCAGCTGAAAACTTCCGTCATTTTTGACGTGTGTACGCTAGTAAAACTATATAATTTGCAATTGTCACGCAAGTCAGTAGTGTCTGTCAGTCAGTCCTACGCTATGCGAGGTAATTCCCGATAAAAAAAAAGTTGCTTTCGAGATTATAACAAAATGTGTTGCTCACCATAAAATATTGTGACGTGACGTCATTATTTGAGCTTTTATTAATGTGTGAAGGGAACGAAGTAAAAAGAGCAATGTTTTATTTGATGTGATTAATATTATTATTATTTTTTTGTATTAAATGTCCGTTTTTGTGTATGTGTCCATGTCAATATTACGTACGTAATTATAAATTTAATTTTCTATATTAATATATAACATTCGTTTTTCGGTTTATGAAATTTACAATTGGTTGTCGTTCGGTTGTCAAGTTTCGATGCGTTTTGAACTACAAAGCCATTATTTATTACTGAAAATGAAATTTGTCAACTTATGCTTCAGTTTAGCGTTTGTTTTTCTTTTATACACTTTGAGATTGCATATTTGTATGTTTAAAAAAAATCGGACTCCTCCCCACAATAGTTTTTTTTAATTGTTATTTACATGTAATATTTCAATGTGTCTTAGACTAATTTTGAATAAAAAAATCTTTGCTTTTAATATAGAACTGGAAGGGATGCTGACTTGACAATAATGAAAACGTTTATTAGAATTCCTAAAACGTGTATATTAAAGTTGATACTTAATATTTTCTTTTATCCAGTGCTTAACTTTACTTCAAAGGTTTCATGCAAAATAAATAGTTCGTTGTTATTCATATTTGTAAATAGTTACAATTTTTTATTTACATGTTTTTGATAATGTAAAGGTAATAATGTATGGACCAATGGGCGCATAAACTGACAAGTCATAATAGATCTTGAAAAGGTGCTGACTTGACAACAATAAAAACGTTTATGTGAATTACTAACACGTGGATATTAAATTGTAAATATGATTAACAGTTGATAAGTTAATCTTTTCTGTTATCCTGTGACAAACTTTGCTTACTACGTTTCATGCAAAATAAATAGTTATTAACATGTGTAAAATTACAGTTTATTTTTTACATGTTTTGAAAATGTTGTGGTAATAATGTATGGACAAATGGGCGAATAAACTGACAAGTCATAATCATCGATGAAGCTTAAACGGCTTCAAATCACAGATATGCGTGATGTGGATCACATTACAGTCACATAATTTATTTTTAACGCACTGTGCTGTATTATTGGTGCACTCATAATTGGTGCGCACTATTCAATGCCGCAAGTTAATGTCCGGCTGACTCCTCAGCAATATTTGTTAATACGTCGAACTTCAAACTTCTTTGCCGCAGTATCACTTTATGCTGTGTGTAATTCACTATGCATTTACTATTATCCTGATTATATCATTATTATTCATGCAAACTTATATAACGCGAAGCCTAAGCTTGGAGGTTTTCTCATAACACATATATTCGTATATATAATCAAAATATATACTCTGCTATGTCCGTTCGTAACGCTAGATTTTAGAAAGCCCACCGCTAAAAAAAAATAACCCTGAAAAATATATTGCAAAAAAACAACAAAAAAAAACAACAAAAAAAACCCCCCACTATTTTCAAACGTCCGCATAAAATTGTTCAATATGGAAAAGAGATTTAATTTTTCTCTCTTGGTCTCTACATTTTCTGATTATTTACTATGCGGCTTTCAGGCAGAAGGGACAATTACAAAAACTGAAATATATCCATTTTGAAAACTCCCGTCATTTTTGACGGGTAATACACTAGTAAACAATATAATTTGCAATGTCACGTCCGTAGTGTCTGTCCGTGACGCTACTAATTTTAGAAAGCAGGGCACCAAATTACTGCACCAATGCATCAAAAGGTGTGCAAATTAAAGATGCGCTGTAACAAATATTATATGACGTTATTATTTTAGCTCATATTTTAATTTTGGAAAGGGAACAATGTAAAAAGAGGATTTGATGATGGTTAATTATAAAATAAAAAAACAAAGGGAGCGCCGTAGGCGCCCTACAACTCCTATTATAAAATACTTTGTATGCATTTCAGAAAGTTTAATATTTCGTATTTATCAAAACAAAGACAAGTTAGTTGGGCTTTTTAAAAAAAAAGTGCATTTTTTCAAAATAAATAGATTTCAGCTGAAAACTTCCGTCATCTTTGACGGGTGATACGCTAGTATATATATAACATCCTTGACACACCAACCCCATTTCTTCGGGACTCTGACAGATGACAGACATTTTACATGCGCTTTGGAAACCTTGGAAAGACTGGAAATCTTGGAGACACTGGTTTCCCAACATCCGTGAGCTCGTCCGATTCTAACGCTAACAGGGTTAAACCCTTGATACAGTGACGTAGGGAAACAAAAATTGGGGGGGGGAGGGAGTTGATGTTTCTCTCCTTCATATTTAGGAACCGAATTTTGGGATTAATGCTCACTCAATGCTTTTCTTTAACCACTGGAATAGGGGTAGGTACAATCCGCAACCCCAGTTTGTGGCAACACTTTTCGCCAGCCCCCCCCCCACTCTTCATGCTATTAGTAAATATAAAACCTTGAATGAAAGCTCCGTTAGATTAACAGCATAAATTGATTACGTAATACTCATCCGATTTTATTTTGTTTAAGGTAGAATGGTTCTTTTTTGGTGGCCGGTCTTTTTAATTTCTTTGTTGAACGACATACAATAAACAATACGAAACAAAAAACATCAAACAAGATCTTGTGTAAAATAACAATCGCTTTCAGCTTGGAATATTTAAAAAAACAAAATTTCCATTCAATTTGGTTTTCGTAGATTTTCCATCGTCTGCTGGTGAAATTAGCATCAGTGCCCAAGAGGCACAGAGCGAGAATTTCGCCACCCTCGCGCGAGAGGATTAATGACGTCATGGACTGAAAGTGTCATTACTCCAGATAAAAACATAAATGCCCCACCCCCCACCCGCCGTGGAAATTCCTTAAATTCCCAACTTTCAACCAAGCGGCTGACATAGACCAAGGCCGTACCAAGATTTTTTAAGGGGGTTGGCAAACTTGTCGCGAAGGCATTTCATGTTAAGATAAGACAAACCTCTCATAACGAGCACCTCTCATAACGAGATTTTCGCATAACGAGCAACGTTTTTTATGGAAAAAGTTGCTCCCTTAACGAGCGAAGAATCGCATAACGAGTGACGCAGAAAGGGAAACTCCCTTTTTCCTGGAAATTTAATAGTGAGCCGGCCTTTTCGCCCAGATATATTATTTTGTGTTAGCGTAATGTTTTCTTGTGTGATCATCCGTTTTTACAAATTTTGTATTCAGACAGTATTCGTAACTTTTTTTACGTGCAAAGTTTAATAAACTGATTAATTATGTTCGAGAAAAAGCACAAGAAGACAATCATAAGAGAGGACAAAAAATAACTGTTGAAATAAAACGAAAAAACATTGAAAAGCGAGAACAAGGTCGCGAATCTAGCGCGCAACTACAATGGGCCAACATCAACGATCTGCATTATTCTAAAGTAGAATTCAGGAGATGGATGCTTCTAATGGAGTGTCAAGAATGTCTACGAAATGGTTGCATCACATTTTCGTCAAATTTTGAAGCGTCTGCAAAAACAAATGTCTTTAACAGTTTTCTAGTTAAAAAGCAATAATTATTTGTCATAAATTCATATTTTTGTTTACGTTTTTAGTTTCCAATGTAAATTGTATTCTAGTTGTTTCACTCTTTAAATATTCATAAGTAATTTTATTTGAATAAATGTTTATAACATTTTTGAAAAATTAGTGTTTTTTTTCAGCATGGAACGGATTATCGTATTTACATTGGGAAAAATTGTTTCGTATAACGGGTGTTTCGCTTAACGAGCAAGACTCTGGAACGAATTTATGAAGTTATGAGATGTTTGACTGTACCTATAATATATGGTGCTAAGACTTCAAATTTGGATGAGAATGTTTAATCAAAAATTCTGTACCTATGAATTACTGAGGGCGTTGATTAAACTTCTCGTATTTTTTGCTTCGTTTTCCAAGAAAAAATAATATTTTCAGTGCATACAGTGACCTAAAAAGTAGGTTTTCATGCAATAAATAATTAACACTGTAAATAAAAGCTTCCAAAGTAGTATTTTATTTAAAAATGCAAGCAATCGATCTTTCATTTCTTTTCTTATTAATAATGAAATCTGCAGGTGCAAGCGTTAAAGAATTTGAATTACATACATTATGGTACGGAACTGACAAGACGGAAGACCACAATGCTATGAGGTTTATTTTAGAACATCTTTGATGTAAATCCTTCTTGGGTTTTTGTTATAAAATATCTGTAAAAACTATCCTCGTTGACATTGAACGCGTAGTAAATATGCACCAATGCAAGCTCGGTAAGTCTTTCCTGCACCATTGAACATCTCATTTAATTGTGCAAACGTCTGAGGAAGTCACAGGAATCCAACACACGATTTTTAGTAAGCAATAAATATTTGGATACATTGATTCATTGCAATGTTTTATAGCTTCCGTGCAATTTTTTTGGTAGCTTTGACTCTTCCCATTGGCTGAACCTCAATTTCCACCCGGTAAACTCTTCGGGCAGCACTTCTGGTGATGGCAGATCTTACTCATATAAATCCACATCGCCTTTCATATCTTCATACATAAAATTTCTAACAGCACTTGGCACAAGAGCTAACAGTTGTGAGGATGTCCTGGTTAAGCCAGAGAACCGCATATCTAGTTCAGGAATGATGTGCTCCAGAAATGGATTAATTAAGTTCCGAAGATAATGTTACATTGGCGTTTCTACGCACACATTGCTTCGGTAGATTTGCTGCTTAGCAATTCTGGGCATTGAAGCTTCAGCTCCTAAAGACTGCGCCATGATAATGATATGATCATAGGTGTTTTGAAAATAGGAATCTACATTTGATATAATCTCTATAAACTCTTGCTTGACGTTTTCGATAAGTGACATAGCCTGAATGTTGTCAATCACTTTTTTCTGACGTTCGACTGTTACTTCTTCTAGCCTAGATAACAGTTTTTGTACGTTACAACAAACGCCACAATAAATGTGAAGTTACACAAGGAATGAAGAAGTGAAGTTGCTTGAGACTTACTGTCCGTGTCCCAATCACCATTTGTAGTCAAAGTTGGATCAAATCCTTGATCGTTGTGTTATATCATCGTGGCAGTGAAATTATCACAAGCGTGTGAAAAATGTAAACATACGATTAATAGAAGTGTTTGCATGCTTCGTGGCGCTCAGCCCATCTTGCTTTGCACATATCTGTAAGTGCCTTCCGTCTAACACTGTCAAAGACTTGTTTGTATGAAGTTTTTCAACAAGGCTTCGTGCTTTGGGCTGTTGTTAAAACATGCAGGTTTCTTTTAATTTGTCAATCATGTTACGCACATCGGGAGTCTGCACGAATGCGTGATCACTAGGCTTAAAGCGTGATTGCTGCGGTGTGTGTATACCACCAAAGGGCCTCTCGCAGAATATGCGCTTGAACTCCCGAGACAGCGCCCGACATAGATGCAGCGCCATCATACCACTGGGCCCTCATATTCTGTAGTGGGATCCCCAAATCTCTCAATAATATCAAGATATATTTTTTACCAAAAAGGGCACACATTCTTTTTTTACCACTATTTATTTTTCCTTCTAAGAATGCGATGAAAAGAGTATGTTGTAAGATTACGCTGTAAGCATTTTTCATGTGTGTTGATATGGTCACGTGACAGACGTAAAGATTTAAAAATATCCCCCACCACCACCCATCCACTTCAACCAAACATTAGAAAAAGATCAGACCAAGATGACGTCACCAGGTATTAAGTCATTTTAAAGTATATACACTCGCGCATATGTATTGCATTTTAGTCTGATAATTATTAAACTAAGAAATGTTTTAAAAAAACAAAGCAATGGTCAGGTGTAACTGAAGAATGAAATCCAAGGAATAAAAAAAATACAAAAAAATAAAATAAAATAAAAAAGAGATATGAAATGCACAGAGAAACCTTTGTAAGAGACAAAATTATTTCACCCAACAGACAAACTCCACTGATGAATGTATTGGGATAGTCTCAAACACTTAGACAATTTTATAGGGACATAATTAATTTAAAGGAGTGAGAAATATTTGATTATAAGCAAAGTTTTTTTGTTGTTGTTTTTTACAAGTCTGATACTTTAGTTTACCAACTTAACGACCCTAAAACCCATCACCCTAGCCTGCCCACACCCCAAAAAAATAATTTTAAAAAAAATGGCAATCAATGGCCTACAGTATTTGTTCAATGCCCTATAAAAAACATATTTGTTTCCATTGGCCGGTGCATCTGTTTAATGTCGTCACGCACGTGACAGTATGCGTTGCTCAAGTGATCTGTTTCTCCATAGTGAACTACTTCCAGACAGTGACAACCAACAACAACCACCTGTAGCACAAACCACAACCACCTGTAGCACCAACCACAACCACCTGTAGCACCAACCACAACCACCTGTACGACCAACCACAACTACCAGTAGCACTAAACACAACCACCTGTAGCACCAACCACAACCACCTGTAGCACCAAACACAACCACCTGTAGCACCTGGGTGTACTCAAATAACACTACATTTTACTGTGTAGTTAAATAACAGATGTTACTATGTACTCAATAACAATATATGTGTACTAAAAACACTACATGTTACTTGTTACTCAAATAACACTATATGTATTCTCAAATAACAGTACATAATACTGAGTACTCAAAAACACGACATGTTACTGTGTACTCAAATAACACTACATGTTAGTGTGTACCCAAATAACACTAGATGTTACTCTGTACCCATATAGCACTAAATGTTACTGTGAACTCAAATAACACTGCATGTTACTGTGTACTAACATAACACTATATGTGTATTCAAATAACACGACATGTTACTCCGTACACAAATAACACTAATTGTTACTATGTACTCAAACATTACAACCTGGGACACTCACAGCCTCACAACCCTGTCCAATGTTTTCCAACCTGGAGCTTATTATCTTAATCAGATAATTTCTTAGAATGTTAAGGGCCTTTATATTTAATTTTTTACATTCCTAATTTCGTCTTTAAGTTCAATAAATTTCGTTCACATCTTTTCATCTAATTGAACATTTTCTTACTTTGATTTCTTTTTGCAAAGCCTTGGAAAACATTAAGAGCTATTAGAGCAATATCGCGGGGTGCCATAAAATACAGACATTATCGCGTCCATTTAGCTAATGTACAAAAAGTTACTTATTCACAAATAGATTATTAGTTTTTTTTAAACTCCTCTTCCGCATATTTTTGTGGTTCTGAGAATGTTAATTGGATGAGGGGCCGATGATGGGCCAATGAGGGGCCAATGAGGGGCCAATGAGAGGCCAATGAGGGGCAAATGAGGGGCCAATGAGGGGCCAATGAGGGGCCAATGAGGGGCCAATGAGGGGCCGATAAGGGGCCAATGAGGGGCCAATGAGGGGCCAATGAGGGGCAAATGAGGGGCCGATGAGGGGCCGATGAGGGGCCGATGAGGGGCCAATGAGGGGCAAATGAGGGGCCGATGAGGGGCCAATGAGGGGCCGATAAGGGGCCAATGAGGGGCCAATGAGGGGCCGATGAGGGGCCGAAACACTGATGGCGAGTTCCACATTATGGTGGAATGTTGGGGTATGTTGGTGGTATGTTGGTGGTATGTTGGCTTGAGGGAGTTTTGAAGTATTCAAGTGTGCTTTTAATTTTTACATTAGTCAAACTGACAATAGCAATTTTTAAGTTGTTAAATTATCCAACAAAAAAAATGACTACGCAAACTTCTAAGTTACCAAATTACCCTCCAACAAACTGACTATGGTATCGATTTAGTCGCCCAGGTGACGCAGGAGATCGTTATAATTAGAGCGGCATTTGGCAAACGACAATCATTGGTGCGTCATAAGAAGGCCTCCCCCCTCGCCCCCTTTCCCACACCAGCAGCAGTAGGATACACCGTCGTTGTTGATGGCAATACCATCGCCAGGCTCAAGGGCTGACCCTCATCGCATATCATCACTCGAGATGTCAGATATACCACACCAACGTCAAGAGTAAAACCAGAAATGAGTTGTTTTTTTTTATTGTCGAAAGGTTAATGACACGTGGGGAATGATTCAACTGTACAGTATACTGAAAGAGAATTTTAACACAACATTAATTTAACAATGTATCTGAAAATTAACTTTTCTGCAATATATTTTATTTTAATCCGATCACATTATGACGTTGATTAATCAAAATTCGCGTATTTTTTGGCTGTTTCAGATTTTTTGCGGAAAATAATCCACATAATTTTTTATAATGCACATTTTTTATGTTCAACAACTGTACATCGTAGTAAAAAAATTGCTGACAAAAAATAATTATTTTGGATAAAAGTTATCCACCGCCTATCATAAATATTAAAAACTTAAATACTCACTTTGGGCGAAAAACAATATTATTTTTAAAAAAAGAACCAGTCTCGGCTTTAACGAATCGTTTGTTATTTCATAAATTTTAAAATATAATTTAAAGTTAGACAAATATCCAATTATTTTTCTTCTCACTATTGATCCAGAATTTTTACATTGGATGTTTATGTAAACCAGAAAAAAAAACTTTGTTCAATTTCAAAATGACTCCATAACTTTTCCCCACGTCTCGAGAAAACATTGGGGGACGTTTTTCAACGAAGAAATTAATTATTATGAAAAGAAAATTGTTTTTTTTGTGTTGTTGGAACATTGCCACATTTCTTTTTTTTCACCTTTGGATGCTAGTTTGAAAATTTGCTTTGGATTGAAGATGTTATTTTGCCACGTTCCATACACAACTCATGTTCTCATCTTCAGGATAAGCAGTCTGTGTGTCTGCTAGTCTGTTGGTCTGGCTGTCTGCTAGTCTGTTGGTATGTTTAGCCAATCTGTGCGTCTGCTAGTCTGTTGGTCTGTTTAGACAGAAAACACCCCGTCTGTGTGTCTGCTAGTCTGTTTAGCCAATCAGACAACACCTTGTCTGTGTGTCTGCTAGTCTGTTGGTATTTTTACCCAATCAGACAATACCCCGTCTGGGTGTCTGCTAGTCTGTTAGTCTGTTTAGCCAATCTGGCAACACCTTCCACGTTATTCTTATTTGCTACTTCTATATTGTTCCCTTTATGAATCCCAAAGGTTCAGAGGCAATTTACTACCATGGCCGTCTGTCTCCCGTGACAGTTATTACTTCCCTTTTACTTAAGTCTGGGTGGTTTTCTTTGTGCTTTGTCGGTATGTTTGTCTATGTGCGCAGATTACTGTATTCTTATACCTGGTATGCAATATATACTCTACTTTACTATTGTACCTGGGAAAAAATATACTTTGTGCCAGGATTGTTATAGAATCACTTCATTCATGCTTCGTTCAAGACGTTTAGACTAACCTCGTAGGGAGGTTCCCACGACGATACAGTTTGACGTCACTTTTATTTACATTTTCTGAGCCGTACTCGAGGCATAAGATAAAATGTTTAATGACGCCCCATGTGTAGCTCATGGATCTACTAGAATCCTTGATACATGATCACCGTCTACTGGTGCGATCAAAACCAAACATGTTGGGAATGTTCTCTAAAATCAACGAGGATTCTGATGTCATCCTCCGTAATGATTCTTGTGATGATTTACGTCAGTGACCAGCAGTTCAGACTCACCACTAACCGAATCAGCCATGGAAACCGCCCCCCCCCCTCTTCAAAACAAATCGCAGATGGTACTATCACACTATCTGTGATCCAATAGAATTACGAGTAAGAAAATTATTGTTTACTTGACAGATCTTTCTTATCTTATCTTATTTTATTTTATCTTATCTTATCTGTTAAAGACGCTTCTTCTATATAGAAGATTATTGCGTCCTAAGCTTATACTTGCTTTATGTCTGACTTGCATTTTTATTAGAATTTTAAATGTTGATAGAGTTTTGATTTTCCTGGTTTCCTCGGGTAACGTCCGAATTCCTACAAGATAGAAAACGAATCTCGAAAATCTCCGCAGGAGAAGAAAAGATCAAACTGTTATTTACTACACATTTTACTGTCGGAAATAAAATACTCATTTTGGCTTAAAAACACACATAAAGAAATATTTCAAATGTCTTCTATGATTTTTGAGCGGTTATCAAAGATATGGAAATATTTGGTTATCAAAGGTATGGAAATATTTGGTTATCAAAGGTATGGAAATATTTGGTTATCAAAGGTATGGAAATATTTGGTTATCAAAGGTATGGAAATATTTGGTTATCAAAGGTATGGAAATATTTGGTTATCAAAGGTATGGAAATATTTGGTTATCAAAGGTATGGAAATATTTGGTTATCAAAGGTATGGAAATATTTGGTTATCAAAGGTATGGAAATATTTGCTCAGCACTTTGTGACACACACATTAACTGTTGGGACTTAACTAGTTGACAAACTCCTACAGCTATAACTAAAACTGATATAAGCTAAAATACTACAGCTATAATTAAGAGGGAGAGAGAGACGAAGAAAGAGAGAGAGAAAGAGAGAGAGAGAGAGAGAGAAAGATTCTAAAAGAGAAAGAGAGAGTGAGAGAGGAGAGAGAAACGAAGAGAGAGAGAGAGAGAGAGAGAGAGAGAGAGACGAAAAGAGAGAGGGACGAAAAGAGAGAGAGAGACGAAGAGAGAGGGAGTGACGAAGAGAGAGACGAAGAGAGAGAGAGAGAGAGAGAGAGAGAGAGAGAGAGAGAGAGACGAAGAGAGAGAGAGACGAAGAGAGAGAGAGAGAGACGAAGAGAGAGAGAGACGAAGAGAGAGGCGAAGAGATAGAGGCGAAGAGAGAGAGAGAGAGAGAGAGAGGTATAGAGACGAAAAGAGTAAGAGAGACGAAGAGAGAGAGAGAGAGAGAGAGAGAGAGATAGACGAAAAAAGTGGGTGAGACGAAGAGAGAGAGAGACGAAAAGAGAGAGAGAGAGAGGGATAGAGATGAAAAAAGTGAGTGAGACGAAGAGAGAGACGAAGAGAGAGAGAGAGAGAGGGATAGAGACGACAAAGTGAGAGAGACCAAGAGAGAGAGACGAAGAAAGTGAGAGAGAGAGAGAGAGAGAGAGAGAGAGAGAGAGAGAGAGAGAGAGAGAGGGAGAGAGAGAGAAGCCTCTGGCAAGTGCTTATGTCCTTATAAAATAGTTTTTTTTTAACAACTGATCTCTTGTAATCATCATTATCTGGGATTATGAGTCAAAGTCGTAAATTGGGATTAAGCCGGAAGGTGATGGTAGGGACACAGTGGCGTGTTCTACTGGTTCACTGGACACCCCTCTCGTGTGACTTTTTTGAGTGGACTCAGCTCAAAGGTCAGTAGATGTGTCTTGTTCAGCTTGGGTAGGTTTGTAAAAGGGTCGCTAGCTGGGACTTCAGGGAAGGATCTTATTTATGCTGGATATATTTTATTATTTCTTCACGAGCAATGATACTACTTACCTTAAAATATATCTTTATGTTAGTATCAGTTCAAGGCACCGGAACTTAAACATGTTTTTACGCATCTTATATTATCTTTTGCAGACGCTCAGTCTTTTCAGAAGATTATTGCGTCCTACGCTTATCCACAGTTTATGTTTAGTCTTGCATTTGAATAGATTTTAAAATGTTAATAGTGTTAGTTTTCCTGGTTTCTACAGACAAAGTAATGGGGGTGAGACTGCAATCAGGCTTTTAAATAGGTAAATGTATAACATAAAAACAGGGTATTAGTAGGCCTGACAGGACGTAACACAACAGCGAACGTTTCGGCAAAGAGTCTTCCTCAACGGACAAATAGTACACAAATGAAACGAAAAAAGTGAAATAATAATTTTTAAAAAATACTTAGCTGCGGTGAAATCCAATTATTCCAGTAGAGATCTCTACTGGACTACTTGGATTTCACCGCAGCTAAGTGTTTAAAAAAAATATTTTGTTATATTCGTTTCATTTGTGTACTATTTTTCCTTTGAGGAAGGCTCTTTGCGGAAACGTTCGCTGTTGTGTTACGTCCTGTCAGGCCTACTAATACCCTGTTTTTATGTTATACATTTAACTTTCTACAGACAACCCATTCCACGTCAGAATTCCGGTACTTCCAGGAATATTTAGGCCATCAAACATGGTTACTAGATCGGAAATATGTTAAAAGGTGAAGGACGTAGACTGATTGAAACTTAAGGGGAGAACAAGGGAGTTCATTAAACTTTTATTATACGTTTATTATACGTTTATTATACGTTTATTATACGTTTATTATACGTCTATTATATTCACCTAACAATTCCAAATACAAGTACCAGTTACAATGTTACATTAAAACACAAAAGCTGGTAGAAAGGAAAGGGCAAAATAGATAGTTCGTGACTGAGACGCATAAGATTGACAAAAGTGGGACAGTGAAACATTGAGGGAAAACTGAATTCTCATCGGAGTTTTCATGGACACCATTGGCATTGATGTCACCATTAATATCCTTACAAACTGTCACCATGAATGTCCTAACTGTCACCATGCATGTCATAACTGTCATCATGAATATCCTAACTGTCACCATGAATGTCATAACTGTCATCATGAATGTCCTAACTGTCACCATGAATGTCCTAACTGTCACCATGAATGTCCCATACTAATAAGCCGTCTCTTTCTATGGAGTTTTTAGTTTCGCATCTATGCTACACATTTTGTGTTCGATCACACAGTGACCTTCTTTCTTGAACAACCACTGACCATTGCATCGAGTTACCACGACTGACCATTACACCGAGTTACCACGAATGACCATTATTCGAGTCCCCACGACTGACCATTAAATATAGTTACCACGACTGACCATTACATCGAGTTACCACGACTGACCATTACATCGAGTTACCACGACTGACCATTACATCGAGTTGCCACGACTGACCATTACATCGAATCACCACGACTGACCATTACATCAAATCCCCACGACTGACCATTACATCATATCCCCACGACTGACCAGTACATCGCGTCCCCTTGATCGATAGCCTTATCATCGTCCACCAAGGCCGTAGTAACAACGTTCTGTTCCTATGTGATACCCAACAACAGGTGGTCAGAGTCCGGTCCTTGTGACTTTTGGGAATTCCCCGCCCACTCACATAATCCAAATTGAGATTCTCCACAACTCTGCCCGTCCTTTAAACGAGTGAGTAAAAGGTCTTCAATGAAGTAGAATTTTGAAACAAAAGGTAGGCAAAGGGCAAGGGGTCATTTTATCCGAAGTAGAGGAATGATCGTACCCTTGACCATACAAGAGTATGTCCACTGTGATTAATGGTTGTCTTTGAGTATGGTACAACCATAGGAAGGATCTTCTCACGGCGTTATTTAATCTACCAGCTGAATTAAAACTACGTTCACGACGCGATGGCGATTGACCAATGAGAGATAAATAAATTTCAGTAGGTCGCGAAGAGTGACACTATCAGAGAGTGGACAGTGAAAGCAGTTCAAGGCCAAAACCTTGTGGGTTAAAAAAAAAGAAATTGGCAATCCATTTAATAATTTAGTTAATATTCGTGCTTTTCTCAACTCTTGAACTTCTTCTATTGGCGAACTATGTCCGTGCTCAAAACTCATGATTTCCAGAGACTTATTGTATGGACGTCATTGGCGCCCAGCAGGACGGTGTGTAAACGCCGCCTCAGTTTTGTAGGCTGTATCTCTGTGGTGACATGTAGCGCTACGGACCTGGTGGAGGTAGTCAAGTTTCCAGTTAATGTTGCTTTCTCTTTCTGGTTTTCATTTATTTTCTACTTTTTAGCAATTTTCACATTGATTTGTTTGAATATCTTTTTACCTAAAATCTTATTATATATTCTGTGTATTATGAAAAAAATTAATGAAATGACTTGAGTTGTCTTTCCGGTGTTGATTGTATTGTTTTGTTAGTGACGTCATTTGGTGCTGTCTGCTACTTTAAAGATTGACCCCAACATCTGAAATTTCCTTCTGTTAAAATAAAGAAAAACATTTGCGACGGATATCCATAGCCCAACTTTTTTCTACGCAACAAGGAAAAAAAGTAAACGCCACTGGGTGTCTCCCACAGTAGAACCTACAACTGCATCCGACACTGTGACAGTATCGGAGAGCTCACTTACACTTACCGCAATCAACCCATGCCCCTACCTATGGTTCCGCCCTTTATATTACCACAGATGAGTCAGCTGTCACGTACTTCTTTACCCCCCCCCCACTTTAGGGTGAAGATTTCCTTACCGGTAGCCCGTGAGATCCGTTTGTCCCTGAGATTTTTAAGAGCGATCTGATGCCAAATAAATAGAAATAAAAAAAAGATTTTTTAAAAACCACGTTTTTATAAGCGGACTAAAAAGAAGAAAATAATTTAAAACTTATAAGTTCAAGTACTTCGATTTAATGTAACTAAAAACGTGGGGCGGGTGCTTATGAGGTTTAACATATGCAGCTCACTCATCCTCTCACTTATAGATCTCTCGTTTTGCCTTCTAAATTAGAAATCTTTAATTTTTATACCAAACACCCCCCCCACGTTTTTAGTCTTATTAAATCGAAGTACTTGAACTAATAAGTTTTAAATTATTTTCTTCTTTCTAGTCCACTTGTTAAAACGTTGTTTTTTAAAAATCATTTTTTTACCTTTATTTATTTTATTCTGTTTAGTCCACTAATAAAAACGTGGTTTTTAACAATATTTTTTACGTCTATTTATTTTACCAAACACCTCATCAGCGCCCGCCCAACGTTTAATAACAAAGCGATGAGGTCACGGGGTGAACTCCCCACGAGAAATTAAACTACTGCAGGCGGGTACGGATGCCTATTTAATAAAATATAGATAAACTAAAAATTTCAATAATTTAATAATGGTACATTCGATCGATCTGAAATGTTGACACTATGCATTGTCGTCCAAGATCTATCTGTGGAAAATTTTCAGATCTCTAGGATCATCAGAAGTGGTTCAATTTTACGTTGGCAGATTTGAAAAAAATTGTTGACAGTGTGACAATGCCACAGGAACGAAAGCGAGTTAATAAAACGTGGTTAATAAAACAAACCCGTAAAAACAAAGTTTTTGACTATAAATCCCTTATAATGAGACATAACTAACAGTATTGATTATTTTCAAACATTTACAGACTGAATTTCTTAACTCAAGTTTGCTTCATAACCCTGGAGAGGGTGAGGGGGGAAAAGTCTGGTCACCGATTCGCTTGACCGAACTCAGCGTGACACGTAAAATGTAAACAAAAGCGCCGCGGTGCTTCGATGGGCCCCAACGCGTCTACTCAAACTTTCACGTGGAAAAAAAACAATAACAAACAGTGAATTTGAATTACATACCTCATATAAGGATAAACTAAAAATGCATTAATTTAATTACGGTACGATCGATCGATCTGAAATTTTGATACGATGCATTGATAGGTGAGTCGGGTCCGTGTGCCAAATTTCAGCTCGATCGGATCACTGGAAGTGGGTCATTTTCGACTTTTCTTTTTCCGCCCGCCCAGCCCATGAGATGATGAGATGATGAGATGATGAGACACCGCGAAGTTAATATAAGGGATTTAAAAAGATATTGTTTCAGTCTTAACCTTCTCAACTCTATGAGAAATTAAGCTAAAACTTTTGAAATACAACTAATGTTCACACTTCAGTTGATTTTCATAGACTCAAAGGCGCCTAAAGTTGTGTTGTATATTAAAAATACAAGAAATACATTTCGTAGACAAAAACAAGTGTTTAAAAAAAACAACGTATATTTGATTGGGACCTCGAAAAGTCACGTGACGTGCACGTTTGATGTTTGGGTTAGAGATTAAAAAACCAAGTGTTAAAATAATACAGCGGGGCTCTTCAACCTCTGGAGAGACACGCCTACCATCACGTGATATGTTTCTGTTCAATCCCCGTCCTCTTCCCATAGCACATTTCTGTTAGCCTCACCCACACCACTCCAGTAAGGCTTACTGAGTAAGCCATATGTTTTTGTTTAGCCCCCCCCCCTAACTGTACCCAGTTCCATGATGTGTTAATGCATCTTTAAAAAAAACAAAAACAAATCAATCTTTATTTTCAGACCGGAGTTTTGTTTTGAGAGTTAATGAAGAAAAATTACAATTTACACTTATTGTCAATAAATAATAATACGCTATAGTGCAGATTCGTTATCATTACGGAGACAATATTTCATGTTTACAAAAAAAAAGACTTTCATCAATGTGGTCCTCAAATAAAAAACACCATTTAGTTTGAAGGATTCCTTGCTTTTAAGTGCACACTTGACTTTAAAAAAAAAGATGAGGCCCAGCTTCAATTAGGAATGTAGAATCTCGCATGAAAAAGCTGAAAATAATTTTTTTGTCACAAACTAAGTAGTCACACAGGGGACTCAGAACTCTAAGTTTTATTGATATTTATTGTGATCGATTGTGGGATTTAATTTGAGATATAAAATTTGATCAACTAACACAAAAGTTCTGAGTCCCCCTGTGTGACTACTTAGTTTGTGACTAAAAAAATATTTTCTGCTTTTTCATGGGAGATTTTACATTCCTCACTGCAGCTAGGCCTATTCTTTTTATAAAATAGATTTTTGTTCATTTTATTTTCTACTTTTACACGTTAACAAAAGATTTGTAAAAATTAATTTCATTCATGAAGTCCTGTTTTCCGTTGTTCGACATTTTCTTGAGCTTTTCTTTTTAATTAATATTCCTTTTGCTTTCCTAAGCTGTTTGTGCGCAGATCCACTTAGCGAATTTTTTTTTCCACAACACATAGATTGTCTACATACGACATTCTAGGATTTCGCTTGTTCTATCTGGAGTGTTTTTCTATACACACTACAGATGTCCTACACACAACACGACTATGATTAGCTCTAACATAAGCGTGTTACTTGACCTAGAAACGTATTCTTGATAAAATTATGACTTATATACTGAAAAAATCAAAAGAATAAAACACATAAAAAAGTTCCACTTTCCTGTACATCAGACACTCGTCTTAAATTGAATTGAAAAAACATTTCACATAAACACACACAAACAAAGTTCGAAACATGGGGGCAGCCATTTGCAATGACTTATATGTAGGCTTAACGCGGATTGATTAGCTATTTTTAGGGTATTTCCCAAGGTTTTTCACATGCTGACCCAAAGACTAGATGACGACATATACATATATATAGAGATAAACTAAAAATGCATTAATTTAATTACGGTACATTGGATCGATCTGAAACTTTAATAGCTTAATCCTCCCCACAAGCCAAACCTACGGTAAAAATTTCAGCACTCTAGCAAGTCAAAAAACGTGTTTACGAACGTTTTGAAAAATTTGACGACATATACAGATCCTGACGACATATACAGATCCTGACGACATATACAGATCCTGACGACATATACAGATCCTGACGACATATACAGATCCTGACGACATATACAGATCCTGACGACATATACAGATCCTGACGACATATACAGATCCTGACGACATATACAGATCCTGACGACATATACAGATCCTGACGACATATACAGATCCTGACGACATATACAGATCCTGACGACATATACAGATCCTGACGACATATACAGATCCTGACGACATATACAGATCCTGATGACATATACAGATCCTGACGACATATACAGATCCTGACGACATAAACAGATCCTGACGACATATACAGATCCTGACGACATATACAGATCCTGACGACATATACAGATCCTGACGACATATACAGATCCTGACGACATATACAGATCCTGACGACATATACAGATCCTGACGACATATACAGATCCTGACGACATATACAGATCCTGATGACATATACAGATCCTGACGACATATACAGATCCTGACGACATATACAGATCCTGACGACATATACAGATCCTGACGACATATACAGATCCGGAAGCGTGCACGAGTTAATAGGATAGGGGCCTAAAAAAAGACCCACTTCCCGTGATGCTATCGAGTTGAAATTTTGCACATAGACCTGTGTCACCTAACAATGTATTTTACCAAAATTTCAGATCGATCAAATGTACCGTAATTAAATTAATGCATTTTTAGTTTATCTCTATGTATCTCTATGTATCAGTCTGCTATAGTTGACCTCGCGCGGTTCGTATTATATTGAACGTAATCAATACTTTTATTTATGTCTCATATGTAAGGGATTTATAGTCAAAAACTTTGTTTGTACGGGTTGTTTGTTCTACAATTTTCTTGTAGGAATTGTTCAAATAGTGATGGGTTCAGTGAGATGTTTTCATTTTAAGCTGCGCGGCTGCACAGATATCTAACATACGCCGCGCAGCAGTTTAAAATTACAGCGCAGCTAATTTGTAAAAATGCTGGGCAACCCCGCACACCAGTGTCTTTACTTTGCACACGCAACAATTAACCTTAGGGGGGGAAATTGGTAGGAGGGGGACCAAGGAGCAGAGGCGTCACTAGGGGGTGCGTGTGATGGGGACCGCACCGGCGGACACCTTAATAAGGGATGACACCAAAGAGTAAAATTGTAAATGTTCCGGTTATTTGGCCCTGGCAGACTCGGGGGAGGTCTGTGGGGTAAGTCGTGATTGAGGTGACACCATGAGCTACCGCACTGGGTGCCATTAACCCTGGTGTCACCGCTGACAAGGAGAAAGGGTGGGTTTATTGCTGTATCCGGTGTTACGCTGACTTGAACAGACGTCAAGTTAACAAATAGCCAACGACATCATTGTTTTAAGGGGTTTATTTTGATCTAACGCCATTAATTGAGGTATATCATAGTACTTTCATTAATTGAGGTATGTCATAGTACTTTCATTGATTGAGATATTTCATAGTACTTTCATTAATTGAATTATGTCATAGTACTTTCATTGATTGATATATATCATAGTACTTTCATTAATTGAATGATGTCATAGTACTTTCATTGATTGAGATATATCATAGTACTTTCATTGATTGAGGTATGTCATAGTACTTTCATTGATTGAGATATGTCATAGTACTTTCATTGATTGAGATATTTCATAGTACTTTCATTAATTGAATTATGTCATAGTACTTTCATTGATTGAGATATATCATAGTACTTTCATTAATTGAATTATGTCATAGTACTTTCATTGATTGAGATATATCATAGTACTTTCATTAATTGAATTATGTCATAGTACTTTCATTGATTGAGATATATCATAGTACTTTCATTGATTGAGATATTTCATAGTACTTTCATTAATTGAGGTATATCATAGTACTTTCATTAATTGAGATATGTCATAGTACTTTCATTGATTGAGATATATCATATTACTTTCATTGATTGAGATATTTCATAGTACTTTCATTGATTGAGATATATCATAGTACTTTCATTGATTGAGATATGTCATAGTACTTTCATTGATTGAGATATTTCATAGTACTTTCATTAATTGAATTATGTCATAGTACTTTCATTGATTGAGATATATCATAGTACTTTCATTAATTGAATTATGTCATAGTAATTTCATTGATTGAGATATATCATAGTACTTTCATTAATTGAATTATGTCATAGTACTTTCATTGATTGAGATATATCATAGTACTTTCATTGATTGAGATATTTCATAGTACTTTCATTAATTGAGGTATATCATAGTACTTTCATTAATTGAGATATGTCATAGTACTTTCATTGATTGAGATATATCATATTACTTTCATTGATTGAGATATTTTATAGTACTTTCATTGATTGAGATATATCATAGTACTTTCATTGATTGAGATATATCATAGTACTTTCATTGATTGAGATATTTTATAGTACTTTCATTGATTGAGATATTTCATAGAACTTTCATTAATTGAGATATGTCATAGTACTTTCATTGATTGAGATATTTCATAGTACTTTCATTGATTGAGGTATAACATAATACTTTCATTGATTGAGGTATGTCATAGTACTTTCATTGATTGAGATATTTCATAGTACTTTCATTGATTGAGGTATATCATAGTACTTTCATTAATTGAGATATGTCATAGTACTTTCATTAATTGAGATATATCATAGTACTTTCATTGATTGAGGTATATCATAATACTTTCATTGATTGAGGTATGTCATAATACTTTCATTGATTGAGGTATATCATAGTACTTTCATTAATTGAGATATGTCATAGTACTTTCATTGATTGAGATATATCATAGTACTTTCATTGATTGAGATATTTCATAGTACTTTCATTAATTGAGCTATGTCATAGTACTTTCATTGATTGAGATATTTCATAGTACTTTCATTGATTGAGGTATATCATAATACTTTCATTGATTGAGGTATGTCATAGTACTTTCATTGATTGAGATATTTCATAGTACTTTCATTGATTGAGATATATCATAGTACTTTCATTGATTGAGATATATCATAGTACTTTCATTGATTGAGATATATCGTAGTACTTTCATTGATTGAGATATTTCATAGTACTTTCATTAATTGAGATATGTCATAGTACTTTCATTGATTGAGGTATATCATAGTACTTTCATTAATTGAGGTATATCATAGTACTTTCATTAATTGAGATATGTCATAGTACTTTCATTGATTGAGGTATATCATAGTACTTTCATTGATTGAGTGAACATATTCTCTAATTATCGCTCTACTGTTGCTTTGTGTTTGTTTACAAATGAAATGTAGGGATCTCGTCGATAATGTAAGAGACGTGTTTATGTTGTAGTTGTGATACATTGCTTGAGTTTGTGACTTGATGACTTGAGTTTGTGACTTGATGACTTGAGTTTGTGACTTGATAACAGAGTTGGAGTCTGTGTGTTTGTGTTGTGAGGTGACTTAAATGGCTAGAAATGGATAGTAAATGAAATTTAAGTCACATGCAATGTTGAATCACAGTTGCACAGATACTTCGAAATAGTACAACACAGTGTGTTATTCCCCCTTAGTCTATTTCCGATCGTGGAGCTACCAACTGTTTACGACTTCGACCCACACAAGTTCGTTTAACACCCAGTGTTGGGCGTAGCTACCAACTGTTTATGACTACGACCCACACACGTTCGTTTATCGCCCAAAATCATTTTTTCATCCCTGGGGACACTTTTAAAATTCTAAAATACTCCGTCTGGAACAGAGAGTATTTGTGATTCACCACATCATATTGCTCACTACTGTGATGACGTAATGACTTCTGCTGTACGACGTAGAGAAAGAGACTCAGACGTGATATGTTTGCCAGTTTCACGATATTCGAATTGTCTTCAACACTTTCATGGACAACATATGACATCTGGTAACGCCTGTCTAATCACATCTTTCAGCCAAGTCTTGCTGAAGTTTATTACACAAGAAGAACGTACTTCACACTTCCTTGTGTTAATACAGTTTACGTTTCTATTTCTGGGTCGTTCCAATGGGGTTTTGAAAGGGGGGGGGGTAGCAAGTTTCGAACGTCACAGGTTCTAAGGAGATTTTGTTAAACCGCGGCGATCATAATCCGATTGTTTGCTAAAAAAGGAAATTCGGTTATCGAGGAAGGCAGGCTGTATGTGAGGCTGTTTTGTATGTCAGCGTGGTTTGTATGTGAGGCTGTTTTGTATGTCAGCGTGGTTTGTATGTGAGGCTGTTTTGTATGTCAGCGTAGTTTGTATGTGAGACTGTTATGTATGTCAGCGTGGTTTGTATATGAGGCTGTTTTGTATGTCAGCGTGGTTTGTATGTGAGACTGTTATGTATGTCAGCGTGGTTTGTATATGAGGCTGTTTTGTATGTCAGCGTGGTTTGTATGTGAGCCTGTTTTGTAGATCAGCGTGGTTTGCATGTGAGGCTGTTTTGTATGTCAGCGTGGTTTGTATGTGAGACTGTTTTGTATATCAGCGTGGTTTGTATGTGAGGCTGTTTTGTATGTCAGCGTGGTTTGTATGTGAGACTGTTTTGTATGTCAGCGTGGTTTGTATGTGAGGCAGTTTTGTATGTCAGCGTGGTTTGTATGTGAGGCAGTTTTGTATGTCATCGTGGTTTGTATGTGAGGCTGTTTTGTATGTCAGCTTGGTTTGTATGTGAGGCTGTTTTGTATGTCAGCGTGGTTTGTATGTGAGGCTGTTTTGTATGTCATCGTGGTTTGTATGTCAGCTTGGTTTGTATGTGAGGCTGTTTTGTATGTCAGCGTGGTTTGTATGTATGGCTGTTTGGATAAACGTTGCTTATGTGTAACGTGCCATCATTTACGCGGTTGCTTTTGATTTAATATTTATTTAATACTAATATGTATGTTATTATCTTTATTTTAAGGCCTGTGAGCCCAGTTCCTTACTGGGGTACATCGCAATATAAATAATTTATTTTTGTTATTATTATTATTATGTCAGCGTTGTTTTTATATCCGAGGTTTATCAGAAGAAATAATTGATGGTGTCAGAAATGACTTGAGTAAACAACGAAATCAGATTTTATGTGGCGGGCACGACCCTTGCTTGCGATAGATACGACCATTTTGTGTGACAGATACGCCCGTTGTGTGACAGATACAACCGTTGTGTGACAGATACGACCGTTGTGTGACAGATACGACCGTTGTGTGACAGATACAACCGTTGTGTGACAGATACGACCATTTTGTGTGACAGATACGACCGTTGTGTGACAGATACGACCGTTGTGTGACAGTTACGACCGTTGTGTGATAGATACAAGACTTTTTGAAACATACATAAGTAGATCCATGACTAAAATGAAAGGGTATTGCAACAGAAATGAAATATTTGAATCGTGCATTTGTCAGTTATGAACCGTTGGACTGACTGACATGAAAAATTTATTTGACAGTGATAGCAGTTCATCATGGTGTTAATATTTCTTTGCAGTTATCTCATTGTGGCAGTATTCCGGACACATTTATTTCATTGTTCTAATAGAAATGCTACATTGTTACAGCGGCGCCTTGCGTGCCATTATCTCATCAATCTCGAGCCGTCTATCGAGTTTATGTCAAAGGTGTGACCACTCCGATGTAGTTAATCGTGAGCAATGTTTGTAGCTTGTCACATGTAGACAGAACAACAGAACACATATGTACATTGAACACACATGTACACTAATCACACATGTACGATGGTCACGATGACACCTTGTCAGATTTATACCTAACACACATATTCAAGTGTACAGGAAATCTTAGGTGTCATAAAAACAACAACGTGTTTCCATGAAGAACTCCACGAATGTCAAACTGATTAATCCACAAATTGTGTATGGCGCGTTATCAAAAGATAAGATTTTAAGGACGATAGCAAGACATGGTCAGTTTATAGAGAACTTGACGAAGTTATGTACTTAGATTGTTGAATGTTTTGAAATTTTCTGTGACTAATAGCTAGATTATTACACTTCTCTGCCGTACCTTCAATTATTTCTGAGGTTTACTAAAGCTTACAACGAAATAAGGGCGTAGCACCATGGAAAGATACTCTATATCAGGGGTGGCCAGGCCCGTAGTAACCGAGAGCCATTTTAGCAGTTTAAAAAATTGCCGAGAGCCGCATTGTAAAATTCGTCTTGTGATTTAAATAAAAGTATTTTTATTGGGATTTAATGATTTTAACATTTTAATTGTTTTAGCCCTAACTGTATGTTGAAGAAATATATGCTTTACAGTTACATAATTGACATATATTTAAACATGTAAATTTATGAATAGAAATAATATGCTGATAAAGAAATAGTGATCCTGCATTGTTATGGTAGTGCTGAGAACTGAGAAGCCTTTGAACTACAGTAGCAAGTTTCTTTATATCTGTTTGGTTGCAAGTAGTTATGGTACTAAATAGTTTTGTCAGAGGCTGGTTACTAGTTACTGCTCGGTGCTTTGATTTTATTAACTTCATTGTGGAATACATACTTAGGTTATACAGAAAATGGCTATAAGTCAAAAACAAGCTTTCTTATGTTGATGATATTTTAGCTCTGGCACGTGAGAGTGGTAGCCTCTCTGTTAAAGCCACGTCTAATGAAACAGTACAAAGGAACACCACCAATTGTGGCGTATCTTGAATATCTGTTGATTCACCAAGAGGCTAACTGAATGCTATACAGTTCTTTAAATAGTTCCTCCTTTTTCTTTCAATATTAACGTTAATGTCGGCTATACGTCACTCAGTGGTGTCACGTGACATTGGAATTTGTGTTATAAGTATCCGAAGTCTGGAACAATTTGGATCTAATATTAAAATTCCGTCCTCGATATTCTTCTTTATGAAGTCCCCATCAGAATTACGTGTTTAGCATGAGAAATATTCCAAGCGAAGGCATAACTTGACTCAGTTGAAGTGACACTTTCTTTGCTGAAACAGAAAGTAGTGTCTTTAAACAGAAAGTAGTGTCTTGAAACAGAAAGTAGTGTCTTGAAACAGAAAGTAGTGTCTTGAAACAGAAAGTAGTGTCTTGAAACAGAAAGTAGTGTCTTGAAACAGAAATTAGTGTCTTGAAACAGAAAGTAGTGTCTTGAAACAGAAAGTAGTGTCTTGAAACAGAAAGTAGTGTCTTCTGCTGACACAATGCAGACCTGAACTCAGCAAACTTGCTTTTTCTTTCTTTAGATCAAGTACAATTGTACAGTAAAATTGTTTTCAAACCTTTGTTTTGGTAAAGATTTATTTCTGAAAACTAGTGTATCACCCGTCAAAAATGACGGAAGTTTTCAAAATAAATACACACCAGAATAAAAAGTAATGTTATACAGAACTTTCATTTATTATTTATTTTATTTATTTTTATTTTATTCATTTATTTTCATATTGAACAATTTTATGCCGCCGTTCCAAAAGAGTTCTTTTTTGGTGCTGTAATTTGGTGCGCTGCTTTCTAAAATTAGTAGCGTCACGGACAGACATGACAGACAGACTGGACATACATTGAAAATTATGTATATTGATAATTATAAAAAATACTTGCATTAATTTTTTTATATTATACATTTCAAACGAAAAAATTTAATTTCATAAATTGTTCGCGAGCCGCAATGTAAACAAAAAGGAGACCGCATGCAGCTCGCGAGCCGCCATTTGGCCACCGTTGCTCTATACTGATGTGGATTTACTTCACAATTAAAAGTTCATTATGACTGATATTTTTGATGTAATGATTGACAGCTTGTCAGATTTGTGGACCATGAAAGTAATCTCTATATATGATAATTCACCAGAACAAGACCAAGAGCGAGACGTGTGCATTATGATATGAGCATGACGAACAAACCTCGATGGGGTCGACCGACGAACGAACCTCGATGGGGTCGACCGACGAACGAACCTCGATGGGGTCGACCAATCAAGCGAAATGGGTTCAAAAAAAGGGGGGGTGGGGGGTGGACATGTTTCGAGACAAAAATGCTTCTTGCGTTCCTTTGCATTGTTTATTCACAGAATAAAATGTTGTTCGTAGTGTAGTGGTTCTCACGTCCGCCTTACACGCGGAAGGTACTGGGTGCAAGCCTCAGCGTAAACATTATTTTTTAATTTTAAAAATGTTTTTTTTTGTGCCTGTATTTTTTTTTGCGAACATAGCACACCCTCGCTAGGGTCGGCCAATCACAGTTTATGGTTGGCAAGCTAGGTTGTTGCAAGGTGGTGGCATGTGGCTAATCGCAATGCGCATGTCTCGTGACCATCAATATGACAGCGATACCACCCCTCTCCCCCCTCCCCCCGACGGTTATTCACGTTGCTCTGATCTCTACGTACTGTAGTATGTGTCCGTTCTTTCCCCCTGTTATTTTCACTCTCTATGAACAAGTCTGTGGCTTATGCTACGCCACGGGTCGTATCTAGTGTTATTTAATACTTTAACATCCTGACTTTCAATTTTAATCCCCCCCCCCAAATGTTTAAACCAGAACTAAACCAACGGCAAAGGTATGACGTCATAAGTTGACCGCACCATTTGACACCAACATCAGATTAAAATAATATTTTCAAGACTTTAGCTTTGTGGCTACTCTGTTTCTTAATACAATGTCTTAATATCTGTTACAGACACTACTTATATACAGAAGATTATTGCGTCCTGCGCTTATCCACGATTTATCATCTTGGCGCAGCTGTAACAATTCTAGGTTTTTTAACCTAGATCTAGGTTTATTTGACCTCGTCTAGGTTTTTTATTTCAAAAATAGTCAAAATCTACATTTTTTGTGTTAAAATATAGTAAATATACAATGTGAAATGAATTTTCTTTAGTTCAAAATGATATACGAACTTTTCAGCTATTGACGAATTCCTAATGATAGGAACAAATAAAATTGAAATCCAACCAGCGTACAAATCCTAGACGAAATCATTCACACCAGCCATAAACAAACATTAATGTCCAAAAGATCTAGGTTTCATTCTGTTAATCAAGCATCTATAAATAGAATAAAGACATAAAGAGATTGCTTGCAGGGCAAAATATTTAACTTTGATGATTTGAGATCAAATAAAAATGCATTTATTGTATAAATATTTTTAAAAGTATTTTTTAATTTAAAATTTTGATAAATAACAAAGTATTTTAACAAGAAATTATTTCCCTTGATTTGATTATACATAGTATAATCATTTCTAAAATAAACTACAAGTAAAATACAAGAAAATGCAACTAGACCGAAAAAGATAAAATGTATATGTTATCAATTACAAAATATGCACAATAAAAAAATACACTTTATTTAAGTGTACATTTATAGTTAAAAACAACAACAATACAAGTTTGGGATCCATTGAAACATGCTGCCACTACTGTGCTGACCGCAGAGGGGATGGGCTCAGGTTAAGCGGGTTAATGCTTTGATGGTGGTTTGTCCTAACAACCGTACGTGTTTACCTGTTAATCGTAACATCTATGCATGTTAATCTGTTAATCCTAACATCTGAACGTGTTTAGCTAAGTGTTAATCTGTTAATCCTAACATTTGCCCAATTACAATACACAGCAGATGTTTGACAGCTTTTGGCTCCTTCTCCACAACGTCAGGAAAAATCAAACTTTGATGGAATAAACATTAATTAATTTTTTTTACTTTCTGATGACATGCATATAAAATATAAAAACCGGAACTATAAAGTACCAAAAAAATAGCATGATCAGTAAAATGAAAAAATGAAATTATAAACTTTAGTTTTCACTTGTTACTTAACTTCTGTGCACTATATGGCGTCTTGAATGGCTTCAATCATTCCGTAACATTAAATAAACTATCGCATAAGATCAATTTCATTACATCCAGATGATAGATCGAGGTCAAGATTCGGCCCTTATAAAACAGACCGGGGCGTTGTCCTAAATCTTTTTCGATGTCAGTAAGTAGGACAAATGAAGATATTTGCATGAGAAATGAAAGGGTTACGCACTCATAACTAATGGCCTTGTAATAGAAAAGAGCTGTAGAAGGAAGCCAAGGATATATGTCAGCTATGATAGATGAGTGTGTGATAATGTGAGAAATTACAAAGATGGAACATCTGTACTTTAACGCACACACTTGCCTTTTTTATCAACGAATGTCAGACCTACGCATTTGATCCCCGACCCTTGACCCCTGATCTCGTGTGCTGACTGAAAGATATTTTTCTTGGCCAAGATAATTCCCGAAGGTGCACCCGTGTGATCAAGCCTTTAAGGTAAGTTGTGAGACTACCCAGCTCTGATAGATACCTGACATTAATTGAGCAAAATTCGTCATTTAAGTTCCTCGATTCGGCTTTGAAAAAGTTTGACATATTTCCTCGAAAGTGCAGAATAAAAAACAACATCAACTTTGGTTGAGTAGCTGAAGGCAGTAACTAGTCACTGACAATTAACACTATACAAAGACGTTCTGAGAATAAATTTGATTCCGAAGGTCATTCTGGTCGTGAACGTCAATGTATTTGACCTGTCATTCTTTGGGTTTTTTTCCAACGTCCTTGCGGATATTTTTTTCACTTTGCTTCCACCCAAAAGGTTCTAACCTTCTAGACACCATTTGAAGAGGAATGTTGTTACTCTGAAGGTCACGAAGTGAGTAAAACATGCATCAGAAACATATTTCGAGAGCTTCGTTCTGGGAATTCGCTGCTGGTTGCATTTCTTCAAGTCTTCAAGAGTTTGCAGAAATTCGACATTGACGAAGTTTTTGGTGATATTTGGCGTTTAAAACACAAATGAAAACTTTGCGCTAAGCAATCTGCGTGGTATATTTAACTAGATTGAGTTGGGGCGCCTATGGCGCCCACTTTTTTCAAAAAGCCCAACTAACTTATCCTTGTTTGATAAATACTTAATATTAAACTTTCTGAAATGTACACAAAGTATTTTATAATAGGGGTTGTAGGGCGCCTACGGCGCTTACTGCAGCTGTAGGGCGCCTACTGCGCCTACCTTTTTTGTGCAAAAGCCCAAGTAACTTATCCTTTTAAAATCATTTATATTAACTCTTGGTGTCTGGTTGTTTGAACCCTTGATTGCTTGATTGTCGCCAAAACTTTGGATTGATTTTTAACCCACTTCCTCGTAACCTAGCGAGCTGAAATTTAGCAGGCAGTTTGGTGTCGCTGATAAAAACTATGTATCAAAATTTCAGATCGATCGCATGTACCGTAATTAAATTATTGAATTTTTAGATTATTTTATTTATTCCTATGTATCATATTATTTTTTTAGATAAAATGTCGCGGTGCGTATTATATTGAACAACCTTTTTGTCGCGCAATAAGGTGCGTATTTTACTGACACACTTTTTATAAATATATTCCTGATCGGTGTGCATTATGTTAAACATGTTTTACGACACAACTACAATTGTGTATTTTTGGATTGTCTTGCGCTGCGTATTATAATGAACATTCTTTTAGTTACATCTCGTACATAAAGGACTTATAGTGGAAAACTTGTTTTTTTACGTTTTTTTTAATTACATTATTCCCTTTTTACAAAATTAAAATATCAGCGAAAACAATGACGTCATATAATTTTTTTACAGCGCATATTTAATTTGCACACCTTTTGATGCATTGGTGCAGTAATTTGGTGCGCTGTTTTCTAAAATTGGTATCTGTTGAACATACTTGCAGCTTGGTGTCTCACAGGGTCCGACCACGAAGAGAATTATATGTATTATAGAATTCCTGATCGGTGCGCATTGTATTAAACATGTTTTACGACACAACTACAATTTTGTATTGTTGGATGGTCTTGCGCTGCGTATTATAATGAACATTCTTTTAATTATGTCTCTTATATAAAGGATATATAGTCAAAAACTTAGTATTTTTACGGTTTTTTTAAATTTATAAATAGGAAATATTAAACTTGCTGAAATGTGCACAAAGTATTTTATAATTATAAATATCCTATTTTTTCATCGTTCCCTTTTCAAAAATTAAAATATAAGCTAAAACACTGACGTCATATAATTTTTTCTTTACTGCGCCTCTTTAATTTATAATTATTTTGTACACCGTTTTGCGCGCCTTCCGATGCACACCTTGTATTAAAATATAAGTTAAAAAATGACGTCATATATTTTTTTACCGTGCTTATCACGACACGATTTTTTAAACTGCTATAGACATCGTTCCTCAGCGTTCCACGTCTATCCAATGAGCCATTGACTTGGACTATTATTTTATTTATGCGTCATAATAAGTGAAATAACTTTACTATTACTCGAAAGTGCAAATTTAATGAATCTTTCTTAAATACACCATGGCATGATTTTAACAGTTTCTTTTCAAATCTTCTTATCTCATCTTATATATTACAGACGCACTTTCTATCAGAGGCGTAACAACGACTTGGCATCGGGGCAGTTGCCAAGGGCGCCGAAGGCTAATCCCTCAATAATCAATGTATTCTGTAATTGTTTTTTATTTTCCCTATTTCTCAAATGTGAATTAGCCAGGGGTGCGGGAAACCCAGTTACGCTTCTACCCACTATACAAAAAATTAATATGTCCAGATTATATAAATAAAACTGATCTGATCTCACTCCTTGCATTGCACGCCTCATCATTTGCTGATAAATAAATTTAAAAAAATACACGAATCTATCTGTGACATCATACGAATCTATCTGTGTCGTCATACAAATCTATCTGTGTCGTCAAAGGAATCTATCTGTGCCGTCAAAGGAATCTATCTGTGCCGTCAGACGAATCTATCTGTGCCGTCAAAGGAATCTATCTGTGCCGTCAGACGAATCTATCTGTGCCGTCAGTAAATTACAGTTAAAGGCAGATAATGGTCTTTAACTAACAGAGGTGATAATTTGCATTAAATCAAAGATGACATCAGAACTAGATGCACTGCAACACGAATCACGTGAAAAACTGAACATTCCCCACTTTCTGAGAGGATCAGAGAAATAGTATATGTCGAAATTGTGTGTGTGTTTTATTGGTCTGTGTGTGTGCGTGCATGTGTGTGTGTATATGTGTGCGTGTGTGTGTGTGTGTGTATGTGTTTGTGTGTGTGTGAGTGTGTGTGAGTGGTTAGTGTGTATGTGTGTGTGTTTATGTGTGTGTGTATTTGTGTGTGTATGTTTGTGTGTGTGTATGTGTGTGTGTCTGTATGTGTGTGTGTGTGTGTAGGAATAATCGGAAGTTCTCATACTGATGATATGTTACTATTGAACCTGGCGTTGCTCGCTTGTTTCAACCAGTCAAGACATAAAGCAAGCCGTACACAAGCCCCCATCATTGCGGAAGTTGAGGACCACTGAGTGGTATTCAATAAACTTCTAGCAGCCGTCAGTTATGTGTTCACTAGGCCACGCAATTGTGAAGTTATTTTTGTCTTGTTTCTTGGTATCATTATTCACAAACTGTATATTTTTATTTTTACTGTAGCCTTGTTCGTGAACATCATAAGTCAATTAGTAGCACTCACCTCTCATTTGACTTTTTTTTGGTCAAGACTTTGATATATATATATATATATATAAAATTATATTTAGTGGTCTGAGATCAGGGAAAATGCAGTAAAATAAAAGATACACAAACCAAAGTTGTGAACGAAAAGCAAAGCTTAATTAATTGACTGTAACACAAGTAAACGTTTCCAGTGCCAATCAACATGTACGCGGCTGTGTTTAAAGTAACAAACTAACGCGAAATGCGAAAAAATAATTGACTAAATTATTAAAGAAAGTAATTTTCTTTCACGTTTGCTCTCCACATTTGCCTAAAAACGAAAATCTATTCTCTGTTGCATCAGTTAGTATACATAATAAAATGTCTGTCTTCTTTACTTAATATTTATTAATTAGATAACAATTAATATTTTAAAAATCACCAAATGTAAATAGCAGTTCCAAACTATCCCACTATTTTCAGCTGTGGCGGGTCGAGGAATTCAGAGAGAGGGAGAGAGAGTGAGAGAGAGAGAGAGAGGGAGAGAGAGAGAGAGAGAGAGAGAGAGAGAGAGAGAGAGAGAGAGAGAGAGAGAGAGAGAGAGAGAGATAGGTATAAGTCTGCCCTGTAGGGGAAGATGACACACGTTTTAGAGTTCCAATTAAACTGACACAGATGCGAAACAAAAAGGTTTCAGTAAACATACAAAATGAATGCCAAACATTTTTGTCCCTTAAATCTCATGACATAAAGATACGTGGAAATAACATCCCGGGAAAGGGTAGGGAAAGGGGGGCACCACACACAAACACACACACACACACACACACACCCACACATACACGCACGCACATACACACGCGCACGCACGCACACACGCACACACACACACAAACAAACTATCCATTAAGTTTCAGTCTTTCTATCACTGATGATTAAGGCGGTGCACACAAGAATATGTTGCTAATGCTACTCGTCGTAAATAAATAAAGTTCCAAGGCATATGTATATGTATGTGTGTATATGTATATGTATGTATATGTATATGTATGTGTATTCTAATTTCTGAATACAAATCGAACTTTATGCATCTTGCATTGGCCATGACTTTCAACGTTCCGACGTTGTTCCACAGGGCTCATTCACATACAATACTATTTACATTACCACATAAATTACTACATATAATGCTACATACATTACTACATACATAACTACATATAATAATACTACCTACATTACTACATACAATACTATATATAATAATACATATAATAATACATACAATAATACATACAATAATACATACAATAATACATACAATAACACGTACAATACTACATAAAGCACTACATACAGCACTACATACAGCACTACATACAGCACTACATACATCACTACATACATCACTACATACAATACTACATACACCACTACATACAATACTACATACAATACTACATACAATACTACATACACCACTACATACAATACTACATACACCACTACATACAATACTACATACATCACTACATACATCACTACATACATCACTACATACATCACTACATACATCACTACATACATCACTACATACAATACTACATACACCACTACATAAAATACTACATACAATACTACATACAATACTACATACAATACTACATACAATAATACATACAAAAATACATAAAATACAACATACAATACTACATGCAATACTACATACAATATTCACATACAATAATACATAAAATACAACACAAAATGCTACATATAATACTACATACAATAATATATACAATAATACATACAATACTACATACAATCTTACATACAATACTACATACAATACTACATACAATAATACATACAACACTACATACAATAATACATACACCACTACATACAATAATACATACAATAATAGATACACTAATACATACAACATTACATACAATAATACATACAACACTGCATACAATAATACATACAATAATACATACAACACTACATACAATAATACATACAACACTGCATACAATAATACATACAACACTACATACAATAATACATACAATAATACATACAATAATACATACAATAATACATACAATAATACATACAATAGTACATACAATAATACATACAATACTACATACAATTCTGCATACAATAATACATACAATAATGCATACAATAATACATTTAATAATACATACAATACTACATACAATACTACATACAGATACAGGTCTTCAGATCTCTTGGTCGGAGCCTGACAGTAGTTCCATGTCGGTCCCGGTCTCATGGCCGATCGGGTTTAAGACTGTCTGGTTCTCCAGATTGCCCGGGACTTAAACTGTCCGGGTCTCCTGAATTTCTGGGTCCCCTAACTGGAAGTGTTTCCAGGCCCGTCTATCGCCTACGTGGTCAGCCTCCATTACACAAACTTCTCTACTCATGCTCGCTGTAAGGCTGTGCTGGGTTACGTACGTCACTGACTTGACTCCATGCCAGGATTATCAGGTTTTGGCTTCCACCCACCCGACAGCCAACAAACATCTGCCCATGTCTGACAGCCCACAAACACCTGCCCGTGTCTGACCTTTCTTTAGCACACGCTCAGCGGGACTCAATGAATTGACAAGACGCTAATACGAGAGAGCCAATTCCGACATAAATCAAAGCTAACGAGCAAGCCACCGCGCTCTTTCGAAACTTCCGGGTTTAAAGGTCGTCCTATATTTATTTGGTTGTAATGTCTAAAAATAAATCAAAACGGAAATATCTATAAAAGTGTTCTATATATCTTATCCCGGAAGTGTTCTAAGCTGCACAGCCAGGTGTCTGCATGTCTCACAATACATACATCTTTACACTCCACTCTCACAATACATACATCCTTACACTCCACTCTCACAATACATACATCCTTACCTACCACTCTCACAATACATACATCCTTACACTCCACTCTCACAATACATACATCCTCACCTACCACTCTCACAATACATACATCCTTACCTACCACTCTCACAATACATACATCCTTACCTACCACTCTCACAATACATACATCCTTACCTACCACTCTCACAATACATACATCCTTACCTACCACTCTCACAGTACATACATCCTTACCTACCACTCTCACAATACATACATCCTTACACTCCACTCTCACAATACATACATTCTCACCTACCACTCTCACAATACATACATCCTTACCTACCACTCTCACAATACATACATCCTTACCTACCACTCTCACAATACATACATCCTTACACTCCACTCTCACAATACATACATCCTTACACTCCACTCTCACAATACATAAATCCTTACACTCCACTCTCACAATAAATACATCCTTACACTCCACTCTCACAATACATACATCCTTACACTCCACTCTCACGCCAGCCAGCGGTGACCACATCTCGTGTTTTAACCAGGTGGAATTCACTCAGTTTCAGGCTGTAAATGTTTGACGCGTTGGAACATAATCAATACTTTTAGTTATGTCTCATATATAAGGGATTTATAGTCAAACACTTTGTTTTTACGGGTTGTTTAATTAAATCCCTTTTATTAACTTCACCGTCTTGTCGTGGTCCCATCCGAGGAAAAAGAAAATTTAAAAAATATCCCACTTCTCGTGATCCTATCGAGCTGAAATTTTGCACATAGACTTGTGTGAACTAACAATGCTTTGCATCGAAATGTCAGATAGATCGAATGTACCGTAATTAAATTAATGAATGTTTAGTTTATCTATATGTATCTCTATGCAGCATGTGTAGCCGTCTGCTATAGTTGACCTCCACGGGTGACTGGAGGTTCACTCCAGCCCTCGATGTCACGGGGGTCAGGAGAGGGACATGTCTTTGAGAGAGGGAGAGTGTAAAGTTAACGTAGAGAGAGCGAGGGAAGTGACTTAACAACTGTGTTTTCTGTGTCTTGAGTTAATAATCCTGTTTGATAAACTTAGCAATTAGTGACTTTGACTTTATTGTTTATGCATAAAATAAAAACAGGGTATTAGTAGGCCTGACAGGACGTAACACAACAGCGAACGTTTCGGCAAAGAGCCTTCTTCAACGGACAAATAGTACACAAATGAAACGAATAAAACGAAATAATAGAAAAAAACACTTTATTGTTTAAATAACTTAGTCACCACTCGGTTACACATGGAAATGTTAATTATTAGTTTTATAATGAACATACTTTTATAATATTTTCACGATCTTTAAATGTTTATGCTAGTCTGTCATGCGGTGCGTATTATATTGAACATAATCAATACTTTAAGTTATGTCAAATATATCAGGGATTTATAGTCAAAAGCTTCGTTTTTTTACGGGTTGTTTTTTGTGTGTCTATATTGTCTTCTCACGATTGAACAGATCTCGTCACATTCTGAAACTTATTTGAAAGGACAAAGAAAGACGGCCGTAAACTGTTAAAACAGTAAATATGGACGCTAAACTGGTACAACGCCGAGCTGATCCAATATGTCTTGTTTACCTAGCACGGACAGAAACTTACCTTGGAGAAAATGAGATGAGATTAAACCAGGGAAAGTCCAAGACGGGCTAATGGTCTTTCCTCCAAGTCCAGTCTCTGAAGTGCTACGTTCCCGGCAAGCCGTTTAGAACTCATCAAACAGTCGATGTCGTGTTTTTTTGTTTAGTTGCTGGCCTGCTTCGTGCGTAACTGAAGATGCTGGGGAGTCTAGGACGCGCGTCAGAGGGGTAGACGTCACGGGAGTCTTAATCCCCTACTGACGCATTCAGAGATTTGACAAACTGCAGCAGAACAAACAAATAAAAAAATAAAAAAATTTAAAAACAAAAACAAAAAAACAAGACAAAATGGATACGTTGAAAATAAATCCAAAATGAGCACGTTCATTGTAAAAGAAGACAATTCTATATCCAACACATGCGGTCGTTTAAAACAGATGTTGTATGACAGGCTGCCAGTGTCAACCAGCCATCATGATCTCTTATCTTATCAATACAGACGCTCCTTCTATGCAGAAGATAATTGCGTCCACAGACCATGACAGATGATCTGTTGGCAAGTGATGCAGCGATCACAGGCTACGGTTTTGTGGGTTCCACGCATTACCCAGTAAGTCAATTCTTGAGGGGGCACTGACAAACCCGTCCCACCCCCAACTATTAAATACAATTTGATTTTTGTTTGTTATTGTTTTAAAGAAGGTTTGAATCGTTGGGTCTAGTGTGTTCACTTCTTTAAATTTTTTTCGATCGAGTTCATTTTTCGCCCTAATGAAAAACTTTATTGAACTTTAACTTAGTTTTCAAAATAACATTACAAAAAAAACAAACAATCAAATATTTCTCTAAATGATAAACGCAGCTTATGTGCCCAATCATGTCATTATATGTTGTTGTTTATATGTTGTAGCTAGGATATATATTATTATGTTTCACATTGTGTGTATTTATAAATATGTGTTTTACTATTTTTATGTGCAGAGCAATGGGCCGAGCTGCTTGGTGGGGTAATGCACTATATACATTTTCAAATTATTATTAATACTTTCTCTGGCCCATTATTGATGTATTGACGTCATGCGGTATATCTAAGACCCCTTCTTCTCATAGTGTCTTTGTGTGTGTGTGTCTATGTGTCTGTGTGTCTATGTGTGTGTGTGTGTCTTTGTGTCTGTGTGTCTATGTGTCTGTGTGCCCATGTGTATGTGTGTTTATATGTCTGTGTGTCTATGTGTCTTTGAGTCTGTGTGTCTACGTTTCTACGTGTCTATGTGTCTGTGTACATGTGTCTTTGTGTCTGTGTGTCTATGTGTCTGTGTGTCTATGTGTCTGTGTGTCTGTGTGTCTGTGTCTCTGTGTCTCTGTATCTGTGTGTCTATGTGAATGTGCACCGTCTAGTAACAAAGTCATTTTTGCCACCTAATGGAATGCTTTTCATTGATAATCTTCTGGTATACTAAAGACTGTTATAAAAATGGCTTTATTCATTTAGAAAAATAAATTTGGTATAAGGAAGATGCTTTTCTTATTTAGATTCCTGTTTATATGTTATTTAGTTTTAGATAACTTTCGATATTTATCATAGCAAGACCAATATTAGTTTTTGTCCAGAACAGGAGGGACGTGTTAAATGACTCTTATTAGTCGTAATTTGCTAGTCCAAAAAAACAACGCAGGGACAGGCCGTTAAAAGCCAGCGCAGCTGCCGAAAATAGGGTTGACGAAATTTTTTTTTACGTCAGTTCCATGGTCTGCAGTGTTTCCGTGAGATATTAGGAAACTATTTTCTTCTTCTCTCATTTCCCGCCCAACCCCACCGTCCACTTAAACATTCGGTGTGATGCTTTTACCCAAGTGGCCAACATTTTGTGTTTGCAAGCAGAGTGAGTTGTCCCCAAGTAGAGGGATTTGTCCCCATGCAGAGTGATATGTCCCCAAGTAGAGTGATTTGTCCCCAAGTAGAATTATTTGTCCCCAAGCAGAGTGATTTGTCCCCAAGTAGAGTGATTTGTCCCCAAGCAGAGTGATTTGACCCCAAGCAGAATGATTTGACCCCAAGCAGAGTGATTTGTCCCCAAGTAGAATGATTTGTCCCCGTCACGGGAATGTCAGCTAAGAGCTGCTCCTTCCAACATCAACAGATTGCAATCTTGTCAGAGAACCTTAAAATAGCAAATAGCATTCTAAACGTGAACGTCCCATCAAATATCCAAATGGAACATTTCAGTGATGCAAAATAAAAAACTTAGTCCGCAAATTCGCACAGAATCTATTCTTAGTGCATAATTTTATACCCCACAAACACAGATATTGTTTAAATTTGCTGCGCGGTCAATCTCAAATACGGCGGGGCGTCGGTCAGATGTTTGCTCGGTCGCGCAGCCTCGCAGCTTAAAGGGAACATTGGCTCAGACTAGCTCCGGGTATAATATAGACAGGTTGTTTTGTTTTTTTATCTGACCTTGTACCCGAAGTTAGGATTAGGTTTTAGGGGGTTAGAGATTTCTATATCACGTTATTCAATAAGGAAAGGAGATGGTATTAAAGTGTCATGAAGTTCAAGGCCATATATCTGAGATGCGTGGGGCAGCTAGATGTGTGGGGCAGCTAGATGTGTGGGGCAGCTAGATGTGTGGGGCAGCTAGATGTGTGGGGCAGCTAGATGTGTGGGGCAGCTAGATGTGTGGGTCAACTAGTGTGTGGGGCAACTAGATGTGTGGGGCAACTAGATGTGTGGGGCAACTAGATGTGTGGGTCAGCAATATGGATGGGTCAGCTAGCTGTTGGTAAGCTAGCTGCATGAGGCAGGTAGGTGTGTAAAGTGTAAGATTCAGCCTAATAACATATTTGGCGGTAAGTTTTAAAATAACACTAATTCAAAAAGTGTCCTACTTTCTTTGAAAATGAAACAAAAATGATATCTCACACGTGGCACTCAAATTGACATACAGGCACTCTATAGAATTGACATACAGGCACTCTATAGAATTGACATACAGGCACTCTATAGAATTGACATACAGGCACTCTATAGAATTGACATACAGGCACTCTATAGAATTGACATACAGGCACTCTATAGAATTGACATACAGGCACTCTATAGAATTGACATACAGGCACTCTACAGAATTGACATACAGGCACTCTACAGAATTGACATACAGGCAGTCTATAGAATTGACATACAGGCACTCTATAGAAGAGACGTGAAACGAAATCCTTGTCCTATATATGTGCGTTGAAAATGTCCAATTTCATTGCCAGCGCTATTGTCACAAAGATTTCTAGAAGTAACGGGAGCTACTCGGAAATGTAGAGGGCCTATTTTTGTGTGTACTGTCAGAAGGCAACATAGTGGTGGTTACCTTTTGTTCACATGATAAGAATTAATATAAAAAGGACGAAGCAGCGCTGTTTTCCCCACGGCGGGCCTGATACCAAACGAAGCCAAAAAATGTTTGACCGAAGAGCACTGAAGGTGTACGACAAAATCAATGGTGAACTGTGCACAAGACGATGTCTCGTTCCTTTCCCGCAGTCACTACAACATAATATATCCCGTCTTTACCCAGCACTCACTACAACATAATATATCCCGTCTTTACCCAGCACTCAGTACAACATAATATATTCCGTCTTTACCCAGCACTCAGTACAACATAATATATTCCGTCTATACCCAGCACTCAGTACAACAGATATATTCCGTCTATACCCGGCACTCAGTACAACATAATATATCCCGTCTATACCCAGCACTCAGTACAACATAATATATCCTATCTATACCCAGCACTCAGTACAACATAATATATCCCGTCTATACCCAGTACTCAGTACAACATAATATATCCTATCTATACCCAGCACTCAGTACAATAATAATATATCCATTTCTATACCCAGCACTCAGTACAACATAATATATCCTATCTATACCTGGCACTCAGTACAACATAATATATCCGTCTATACCCAGTACTCAGTACAACATAATATATCCTATCTATACCTGGCACTCAGTACAACATAATATATCCCGTCTATACCCAGCACTCAGTACAACATAATATATCATATCTATACCCAGCACTCAGTACAACATAATATATCCTATCTATATCCAGCACTCGGATCAACATAATATATTCCTTCTATATCCAGCACTCAGTACAACATAATATATCCCATCTATACCCGGCACTGAGTACAACATAATATATCCTATCTATACCCAGCACACAGTACAACATAATATATCCTATCCATACCCAGCACTAAGTACAACATAATATATCCTGTTTATACACCAGCACTCAGTACAACATAATATATCCGTCTATACCCAGCACTCAGTACAACATAATATATCCCATCTATACCCAGCACTCAGTACAACATAATATATCCCGTCTATACCCAGCACTCAGTACAACAAAATATATCCGTCTATACCCAGCACTCAGTACAACATAATATATCTCATCTATACCCAGCACTCAGTACAACATAATATATCCTATCTATACCCAGCGCTCAGTAAAACATAATATATCCCGTCTATACCCAGTACTCAGTACAACATAATATATCCTATCTATACAAAGCACTCAGTACAACATAATATATCCTATCTATACCCAGCACTCAGTACAACATAATATATCTTATCTATACATGGCACTCGTACAACATAATATATCACGTCTATACCCGGCACTCAGTACAACATAATATATCCCGTCTATACCCAGCACTCAGTACAACATAATATATTCCGTCTTTACCCAGCACTCAGTACAATAATAATATATCCCCTTCTATACCCAGCACTCAGTACAACATAATATATCCTATCTATACCTGGCACTCAGTACAACATAATATATCCGTCTATACCCAAGTACTCAGTACAACATATTATATCCTATCTATACCTGGCACTCAGTACAACATAATATATCCCGTCTATACCCAGCACTCAGTACAACATAATATATCATATCTATACCCAGCACTCAGTACAACATAATATATCCTATCTATATCCAGCACTCAGTACAACATAATATATTCCTTCTATACCCAGCACTCAGTACAACATAATATATCCCATCTATACCCGGCACTCAGTACAACATAATATATCCCATCTATACCCAGCACTCAGTACAACATAATATATCCCGTCTATTCCCAGCACTCAGTACAACATAATATATCCTATCTATACCCAGCACACAGTACAACATAATATATCCTATCTATACCCAGCACTCAGTACAACATAATATATCCGTCTATACCCAGCACTCAGTACAACATAATATATCCGTCTATACCCAGCACTCAGTACAACATAATATATCCCGTCTCTACCCAGCACTCAGTACACCATAATATATCCCGACTATACCTGGCACTCAGTACAACATAATATATCCTATCTATACATGGCACTCGTACAACATAATATATCCCGTCTATACCCGGCACTCAGTACAACATAATATATCCCGTCTATACCCAGCACTCAGTACAACATAATATATCCCGTCTATACCCAGCACTCAGTACAACATAATATATTCCGTCTATACCCAGCACTCAGTACAACATAATATATCCTATCTATACCTGGCACTCAGTACAACATAATATATCCGTCTATACCCAGTACTCAGTACAACATAATTATATCCTATCTATACCTGGCACTCAGTACAACATAATATATCCCGTCTATTCCCAGCACTCAGTACAACATAATATATCATATCTTTACCCAGCACTCAGTAAAACATAATATATCCTATCTATATCCAGCACTCAGTACAACATAATATATTCCTTCTATACCCAGCACTCAGTACAACATAATATATCCCATCTATACCCGGCACTCAGTACAACATAATATATCCCAACTATACCCAGCACTCAGTACAACATAATATATCCCGTCTATTCCCAGCACTCAGTACAACATAATATATCCTATCTATACCCAGCACACAGTACAACATAATATATCCCATCTGTTAAGTCTCTATGTTTAGGTGGATTGTACTTTGCTCTCCGCTACACACAACATACACAAGAGATGACACAAGTCTGTGTAACGATGCAATGTTTATTCTACTATATACACTGTACAACTGGCTGTCTTGCCTTGACATCAATACTTATATATATAACTGCTGTATGCTCAAGCATGCCCTCGGTCCGACCCGACCGCTTCTGGGCGACGTTAACTCAACTCTCTGTGTTACTGCAACCCTGCAGCTCCCCGGTCTATCCTGACCGGTCTGACCGCACAACACTGTGCGAACTACCCAGCTTTCTGCCACCCCCCGCACTCGTCTCGACTACTCTCTTATATACCCCCCCAACTGGTCTCAACTGACCCTGACGTGTCCTCTGGTCATGTCCCTGAAATATCCCGTGTGACCAGAAGCTCACTCAGACATCACTAGACATTATTCCCGTGATAGGAGTTCATACCCGTAAACAACGCCCTGACCCGACTCCAACACTGGCTCACAACAATCTCACAACAATCATTCGCAACAATCATTCGCAGTGATTCTCATACCCTGACACCATCTATACCCAGCACTCAGTACAACATAATATATCCCGTCTATACCCAGCACTCAGTACAACATAATATATCCCGTCTATACCTGGCACTCAGTACAACATAATATATCCTATCTATACCCAGCACTAAGTACAACATAATATATCATATCTATACCCAGCGCTCAGTACAACATAATATATCCCGTCTATACCCAGTACTCAGTACAACATAATATATCCTATCTATACAAAGCACTCAGTACAACATAATATATCCTATCTATACCCATCACTCAGTACAACATAATATATCCTATCTATACCTGGCACTCAGTATAACATAAAATATCCCGTCTATACCCAGTATTCAGTACACCATAATATATCCTATCTATACCTGGCACTCAGTACAACATAATATATCTCGTCTATACCCAGCACACAGTACAACATAATATAGCCTATCTATACCCAGCACTCAGTACAACATAATATATCCTATCTATACCCAGCACAAAGTACAACATAATATATTCCTTCTATACCTAGCACTCAGTACAACATAATATATCCCATCTATACCCGGCACTGAGTACAACAAAATATATCCTATCTGTACCCAGCACTCAGTACAACATAATATATCCCGTCTATACCTGGCACTCAGTACAACATAATATATCCTATATATACCCAGCACTCAGTACAACATAATATATCCTATCTATACCCAGCACTCAGTACAACATAATATATCCCGTCTATACCCAGTACTCAGTATAACATAATATATCCTATCTATACCCAGCACTCAGTATAACATAATATATCCCGTCTATACCCGGCACTCAGTACAACATAATATATCCTATCTATACCCAGCACTCAGTACAACATAATATATCCCGTCTATTCCCGGCACTCAGTACAACATAATATATTCTGTCTATACCCAGCACTCAGTACAACAAAATATATCCTATCTATACCCAGCACTCAGTACAACATAATATATCCTATCTATACCCAGCACTCAGCACAACATAATATATCCCGTCTATACCCAGTACTCAGTACAACATAATATATCCTATCTATACCCAGCACTCAGTACAACATAATATATCCTATCTATACCCAGTACTCAGTACAACATAATATATCCCGTCTAAACCCAGCACTCAGTACAACATAATATATCCTATCTAAACCCAGCACTCAGTACAACATAATATATTCCTTCTATACCCAGCACTCAGTACAACATAATATATTCCTTCTATACCCAGCACTCAGTACAACATAATATATTCCGTCTATACACCAGCACTCAGTACAACATAATATATCCGTCTATACCCAGCACTTAGTACAACATAATATATCCTATCTATACCCAGCACTCAGTACAACATAATATATCCCGTCTATACAGTACAGTACACTATATGCACCTACACATAATATCCAAGCATCATACAAATATATCTATCTATACAAGCACTCAGTACAACATAATATATCCTATCTATAACCCAGCACTCAGTACAACATAATATATCCTATCTATACCCAGCACTCAGTACAACATAATATATCCCGTCTATACCCCGCATTTTTTGGAAAGAAATACTTTGTCCTTGAACTGGTCACGTTGTGTAGCGCTCCTATGGCCTATCTAGGTAGCGCAGGTTAGTTCAAAACTAAAGAAAAGAAAGAAAAAAATCTTGCAATGATTTCGTTTTATTTTTATTATTTTAATTTTTTTAATTTTTATTTTTTTTAGAAGGATGAACTTTAGACTTTTGAATGATAACTAGGAGAGATACTTTAAGTTGAGGTAGAATTTATCCGAAGATTGATTATTTTGGAATGTGTTTAGAAAAAAGACAATTTTTGTTTGAAAATCAAAATATTACTTTTTTTTAACGGAGACACTTAAAAGAAAAATTAAATCAAATTTATTGGCTTTTCTGCCTTTAAAGGTTTAAACGTGAGAGTTTGGCCAAACCACGTGAGACTTTCTTTAAATATACCAGAATAGCAGACTTTCATAATTAGGACAATTTAGAAGTTAAGCAACGAATACGTCTCTGTTGCGTATGATATACCTCTGGCGTTCAAGCGTAGGGGGCAATAACATCGTGTCCTTAAGACATTTCTTAAATTGGCCACAAGTTATTTGTAGAAGCTTAATGATCTCCTGCAATCGTTAATGTACAAGTAAAAGGGCAATTAAAGTTGAATGTTAGTCGAGTCCAAGTGTAAAACAAAAAACAAGAACCACTTATAGTAACAAATGTTGGAATAGTAACAATTGTTGGAATAGTAATAAGTTTTGGAATAGCAACAAGTGTTGTAATAGAAACAGTGTTAGAATAGAAACACGTGTTGGAATAGAAAAAAAGTGTTGGAATAGTAGCAAGTGTTGGAATAGTAACAAGTTTTGGAAAAGCAACAAGTGTTTGTAACGGCGAAACAAGTGTTTGGAATAGCAATAAGTGTTGGAGTAGTAACAAGTGTTGGAGTAGTAAAAAGTGTTTGGAATAGCAATAAGTGTTGGAATAGTAACAAGTGTTGGAGTAGAAAAAGTGTTTGGAATAGCAATAAGTGTTGGAATAGTAACAAGTGTTGGAGTAGAAAAAGTGTTTGGAATAGCAATAAGTGTTGGAATAGCAACAAGTGTCGGAGTAGAAAAAAGTGTTTGGAATAGCAATAAGTGTTGGAATAGTAACAAGTGTTGGAGTAGAAAAAGTGTTTGGAATAGCAATAAGTGTTGGAATAGCAACAAGTGTTGGAGTAGAAAAAAAGTGTTTCGAATAGCAATGAGTGTTGGAATAGTAACAAGTGTTGGAGTAGAAAAAAGTGTTTGGAATAGCAATAAGTGTTGGAATAGCAACAAGTGTTTGGAGTAGAAAAAAGTGTTTGGAATAACAATAAGTGTTGGAATAGCAATAAGTGTTGGAATAGCAATAAGTGTTGGAATAGCAACAAGTGTTGGAGTAGAAAAAAGTGTTTGGAATAACAATAAGTGTTGGAATAGCAATAAGTGTTGGAATAGCAATAAGTGTACACACGAGTGAGAAAGTTCGTTTTATCTTCAGTTGAATTGTGTTTACGGGACTACGTATTTCAACTGTCGCCATTAGCTCTTTCCAAATAAGTATTATCGAGAAGATTTATAAAAACCTAAATAAACAATATAATAGCCCATGTCACGGGATCGATGGATCCGTAACGCTATGATGTCATTGCTTGAGCTTATATTTTAATACATGGTGTGCATCAGGAGGTGTGAAAAATTGTTATAAAATAAAGATTATTTTTGAAATAGTACAACAGTCCATAGCCGTTTAAAAGCGTGTGTTGTTTCTCGCCGTAACAAAATATTATATTGTTTCATCGAATAAGTATATTAATTTTGGAAAAGGGAACGGTGTAAAAAAAGGATTTGAGGATTTATAATTGTAATTATAATTTCAGGAATTTTAATATTTCGTATTTATCAAACAAGGATAAGTTACTTAGGCTTTTGAAAAGAAAAGTGGTCGCCGTAGGCGCCCTACAACCCCTAGTATACAATAAAGATTTAGATTTCAATTTTAAATAGACGAGTGTTGTTAAATGCTTCTAACTTAAAATTTGAAGAAATATGATCAAAACAAAGCAATTTTTTTCTTCAAATTTTGAAATGAATGTCAACTCAAAAAAAAATATACGAAGTCGTTAAAAAAAAATTACTTTCCAATATCATTTCACTGCATTTATATGTGTATATTTGTGTGTTCTTGCGTATATTTTGCTGTCGAACGTAATTTTTTTAAATTTTAAATTCCTTAACGGCTGTTGATATTGATACTTTGATATGCCAGTGATTAAAGAGATTCTGGGTCATCTGTGGTCCATTCATTAGCAGCAAAGTGAGGCAGAAACGGAACCGCTAATGACGTCAGACTACTCTCAAAGCGCTAGCACTTAAATGACTTCAGATCACTTGTGAGGATAAAGCCCTCATTATACCATTAACGAAAGGCAACGCTGTTCTGGACAAATCTGAACTTTGAACCTTTAACCTCAACATTGAACCTTTAACTTCAACATTGAACCTTTAACTTTGAACCTTCAACTTCAACTTTTAACCTTTAACTTTAAATTTGAACCTTTAACTTCAACTTTGAAAATTTTACGTTAACTTTGAACCTTTAACCTCAACTTTGAACCTTTAACTTTAACTTTGAACCTTTAACTTCAACTTTGAACCTTTAATTTCAACTTTCAACCTTTAACTTTAACTTTGAACCTTTAACTTCAACTTTGAAAATTTTACTTTAACTTTTAACCTTTAACCTCAAATTTGAACCTTTAACTTTAACTTTGAACCTTTAACTTTAACTTGAACCTTTAAATTTAACTTTGAACAATTAATCTCAACTTTGAACCTTTAACTTCAACTTTGAACCTTTAACCTCAACTTTGAACCTTTAACTTTGAACCTTTAACCTCAACTTTGAACCTTTAACTTCAAATTTGAACCTTTAACTTTAACTTTGAACCTTTAACTTTAACTTTGAACCTTTAAATTTAACTTTGAACAATTAATCTCAACTTTGAACCTTTAACTTCAACTTTGAACCTTTAACCTCAACTTTGAACCTTTAACTTTAACTTTGAACCTTTAACCTCAATTTTGAACCTTTAACTTTAACTTTGAACCTTCAATTTTGAACAATTAACCTCAAATTTGAACAATTAACCTCAACTTTGAACCTTTAACTTCAACTTTGAACCTTTAACTTTAACTTTGAACCTTTAACCTCAACTTTGAACCTTTAAATTCAACTTTGAACCTTTAACTTTAACTTTGAACCTTTAACTTCAACTTTGAACCTTTAACTTTAACTTTGAAGAATTAACCTCAACTTTGAACCTTTAACCTCAACTTTAAATCTTTAACCTCAGTTTTGAACCTTTAACCTCAATTGTCATGTAATATTCAAATGAAATCATTGTATGTCTACGTAGCGTTATCTCTACATGATACAAATACGTGAAGGTGACTAAACGGTTAGGCTAAATACATTGTGCACCCGAGGTAGGGACAAGTTTTTTGTTATGCAATGTCAAGGAGTGTGGAGTGAAAGGGCCGGAGTTATTGGATACAAACATTACAGACACGGTGGTGGACAAACATGTCAAATTGGGCTGGCACATTTAAAAAATAAATCATGTACCTTAAAATAGACAAGACAGCAAGAGTCTCGGGTAGCTAAGTATCTGAAGTATCTGCTTGAATGGTTACATGAGTCAGAACGTTCTTGATGCTAGCAATATGAGTGTAATAGATGCTTTAATAATTATCGCTTTTTGATATGTGCGGCATTGAATGAACATTACATGTTTTGATGAGTGAGATGTTGACTTTAGTAGGGACTGCAAATAATTTAGTGCTAGAGGGTAAGATATTTATTATTAGTGGCTTTAATTGTGCATGTATATGGGTTGAATTAGCACCCAAAAAATAATTTAAAAAAATTATAAGACAGAAATGACATTCCTTACAAAGTGACATTTTGATATTGACGTCACCCACTCCAAATTTCTTTGATTTGTAATTTTAGAAGCCAATGAATTATTGTCCATTTTCTCATTCAGAACCTTCTATTCCAACCCACGTCTGGCCCTTTCATGGAGTTCTGCCCCCTGGACACCGCAATGTTCGCCTGATCCCAGCAGGGGCTCCTGCACGTCACCGCAGTAGACACGGGATTATCTGTCCCTGGACCGTTACCATGGACGCCGGCAACTATGAAAACAGCTTGCCGGATGGCTTTATGGACCGGGTAAGTTGTAAAGCTTACATAAGGAAATACTTCGTCTGGAGGTTTTGTCGGTTGGCGGTGGTTGTATGAAGAACTGTCCTGATGGATGAACTCTTCACTGAAAACATGACGTGTTTGAAAGCAAGGTTAACCTAAAGGTCACCCGGGCGCATAACAAGGGGACATTGACTTCTAGGGGCCCCTATAAAAGAAGTTTCAATTTGTTGAAATGGAATGTTGTCGTAATATGAGAGGCAGGCCTATCGAAGATTTCAGCAACTCGTATGCCTGAAATACCAAAACTTCCTTTTTTACAGTGGGGCCTTTTTATCTCGACCCCAGCCTACTGGCCAACTAAATTAAGTAGACGTTATTTAAATAAACCGTCTAATTCTCTCGTTGTCTTTGCATTTTTGCATCGTATATATCGATTCTTTAAGGTCCCCAAACCCTTATATCTCGAGAAAAAAAATATATATTTCAAAATGTGGCTCTCAACGTCGGGTATTTCGATCCATAAGAAAAATCTCCTGTTTCAAAGACATTCAAAAAGATTGTGACATTTATGCACACTTACAAAGTAGTAGACATCTTGGACTTCATTTCTGTATTTAATCATACAACATTCAGTCGACTATATGTGTAACGATGAGTTAATTTTATAGAAAAGAAATTCAAAATCGTTATTTTTTGTATAAACATCGTTTTGCACCTCAAACAGATCTGATTCTATTTGCATTGATCTACGACATATATTATGTCAGATCATTGTTTTTATTTATTAATATTTCAAAGTTCACTTTACTTAAAAAGTCTCAGCTAGTATATTGGGAAAAATTGTATGCTGATTTTGTTATGTGTGTATTATTATTATTTCACATGTGTTATTTAAAGAAGCCCAAGTCTGTCCGGCCGACCTGTTTACAAAAGAAGAATGTATTTTCATTGTTTACATTTCTTTCTCTCCTCAGCTGGGCAGCACCAACATGTCCTGTGATGAGTCCGACCTCAACTTGCTCAGAGTCCTGTACGACAGCCTCTTCAACCTCAGCAACTGCAGCACCCTGGTCCAGCCGGGGTCAGGGGAGAGGGGGTGGGCCTGGGTCACCGGCCACCTCTTCCACGCCTACTTCACCCCCGTCGTTTTCGTCATTGGCATCATCGGCAACTGCCTGTCGCTGGCCGTATTTCTCTCTAAAAACATGCGCCACCGCTCCGCCAGCGTTTACCTCTCAGCGCTGTCCATCACCGACCTGATGGCGCTGCTCTTCCATGTCCTTACGGAGTGGCTCACCCGGGGCTTCCCCGTGGTCAGCTCCAATGAATCTACCAAGAACTTTATGAACTTCTCCGGCCTGTGCCAGGTCATCATGTACCTGCGCTACGTGTCCAGGTTCCTGTCCTCCTGGCTGGTCGTCGCTTTCACCATCGAGCGCCACATCGGAGTCTGCCACCCGTTCCGCCGGCGCCACATCTGCTCCCTGACCAGCACGCGGCGCATCGTTCTTGGACTCGTCGTGCTGTCGTTCCTCTTGAACGTCTTCAAGCCACTGCTCAGCGTCGCCCAGCACGTGGACCTGTACGGACAGATGTGCACCACTGACCCAGAGCACCGCCTGCTGTCATTCATCTTGGACTCCATCTACGCCGTGTCCATCACCTTCTTCCCGTTCGTGACTATCACGGTGCTCAACGTCTACATCATCCGACAGCTCTTCCTCCACAACCGCCAGCAGAGGTTGTTCCGGGTGGTCACCGAGGAGAGTGCCATCCACCTGGAGTTCACCTCCATCCTCCTCGTCGTCTCCTTCTGCTTCGTGGCGTTCAACCTGCCCTACTTCGCAACCTGGTGCAAACTCTTCCTCACCTCAAACTACATCCGGCTCGCCAAGCTCGAGCAGCTGCACGAACTCGACCACTTCCGGGGCGTGGCGCTGTTCACGCGCGCCATCTTCTACGCCAACTACTCCATCAACTTCTTCCTCTACTCCATCACCGGGGCGTACTTCCGGCGCGAGCTCAGGAACCTTTTTGTGTCTGACTCCCGCAAGAACCAGGTCGTCTGCGGGATGCTCAAACGGACACGGCGGTTCTCAAGCTTAACGACCAACGGCAACCCCGTGACATCGAAGAGCTCTGACGGCAGAGACAGCGTCAAGTACAACGGTCCCCCGTCCGTGAATGACACGTGGGTTTGATATTCCGAGAACCCTTGGTGAACTTTGTGACTTCCATTGATATTTATGTGCTTAGAGATTGATGGTATGACAAGGGATGAAATAAATACTGAAATGTGGTCGGAGTGAAACATAAGAATTTAAAAAGACATTCAAAGGAATGCTTAACCAGTTTTGATTATCACCATTTCATTAAATCTCTTTCAGAGTCAACACTTTCGTTATTTATAGATTGATATTATAAAAAAATATAATTTTAAAATATCTGTCTTAAAGAATTATTTTTCAAATATATAAATTGAAAAAATGCAATTCAGTTGCTTTTAAAAGCGGAAATTTCTTAGTTGCTAAGACATTGGCAATTATTCCAGTTTCAGCATATTGCAATAATTAATAATTAATATACTCTTTGACACGCGAGTACCGAACAGACAACGGAACTGGAAAGTTCTGTCCCGTGTTGTTGATGTACGATGGAATGCCGGGAAAGTTCTGTCCCGTGTTGTTAATGTACGATGGAATGCCGGGAAAGTTCTGTCCCGTGTTGTTGATGTACGATGGAATGCCGGGAAGTTCTGCCCCGTTTAGTTGATGTACGATGGCATGGCAGTTGTAGAGCACATCAAGTTACACCAAGTTGCCCTCAATGAAAGTTAATAGACCACGGGACACCTGGGGCACAAGTGTGAGAAGCTTTGTGACTTACATTCTGACCTCGTTTGACGTCGTTCGGCTTATCTGTGATGATTCCGGGGGGTGAAGGCATATTAACCCGCGTGTTCTCATGCCCCTACCCCCCGCGTAAAGGGGAAGGGTGGGGTGCTTTAATACACAAATCACTGGAATGTCTGGGGAGAAAGGGAGCTTCTTGAATATTATTTCATCTCGAAGTCGGCATTCAATATTTTAAAAATTAAATACAAGAATATTTGGAGTAGCAACTAAAAACTTGAGAATCTTTGATTAATGTATACATTGCTGAGATGAACTAAATAGGGAGCTTGTTTACAGCACAGGAGCGTTTTGAAAGTGTTATCTAGGCGGATAGAAAGATATAATGTTGTTTCTATCAATTCCCACCTGATGAGAGACACTGTGTGCATGAACATGTCGGGAACATCACACATCATGTTGATCTTGTTTATAAAAGTTGAGAATCCCTGTATAATGTTATTGTCACGTGTAATGATGTTCTGACATGTACACCATTTTATGCCGTATAAGGTTTATAAGGAATAATCTGAATAATGTTTGATTAAGTGGTAATAGATGTCATGGGACAGAAATATATAATAGATGTCATGGGACAGAAATATATAATAGATGTCATGGGACAGAAATATATAATAGATGTCATGGGACAGAAATATATAATAGATGTCATGGGACAGAAATATATAATAGATGTCATGGGACAGAAATATATAATAGATGTCATGGGACAGAAATATATAATAGATGTCATGGGACAGAAATATATAATAGATGTCATGGGACAGAAATATATAATAGATGTCATGGGACAGAAATATATAATAGATGTCATGGGACAGAAATATATAATAGATGTCATGGGACAGAAATATATAATAGATGTCATGGGACAGAAATATATAATAGATGTCATGGGACAGAAATATATAATAGATGTCATGGGACAGAAATATATAATAGATGTCATGGGACAGAAATATATAATAGATGTCATGGGACATAAATATATAATAGATGTCATGGGACAGAAATATATAATAGATGTCATGGGACATAAATATATAATAGATGTCATGGGACAGAAATATATAATAGATGTCATGGGACATAAATATATAATAGATGTCATGGGACAGAAATATATAATAGATGTCATGGGACATAAATATATAATAGATGTCATGGGACATAAATATATAATAGATGTCATGGGACATAAATATATAATAGATGTCATGGGACATAAATATATAATAGATGTCATGGGACATAAATATATAATAGATGTCATGGGACAGAAATATATAATAGATGTCATGGGACAGAAATATATAATAGATGTCATGGGACATAAATATATAATAGATGTCATGGGACATAAATATATAATAGATGTCATGGGACAGAAATATATAATAGATGTCATGGGACATAAATATATAATAGATGTCATGGGACAGAAATATATAATAGATGTCATGGGACAGAAATATATAATAGATGTCATGGGACATAAATATATAATAGATGTCATGGGACATAAATATATAATAGATGTCATGGGACATAAATATATAATAGATGTCATGGGACATAAATATATAATAGATGTCATGGGACATAAATATATAATAGATGTCATGGGACAGAAATATATAATAGATGTCATGGGACATAAATATATAATAGATGTCATGGGACAGAAATATATAATAGATGTCATGGGACAGAAATATATAATAGATGTCATGGGACATAAATATATAATAGATGTCATGGGACAGAAATATATAATAGATGTCATGGGACAGAAATATATAATAGATGTCATGGGACAGAAATATATAATAGATGTCATGGGACATAAATATATAATAGATGTCATGGGACATAAATATATAATAGATGTCATGGGACATAAATATATAATAGATGTCATGGGACAGAAATATATAATAGATGTCATGGGACATAAATATATAATAGATGTCATGGGACAGAAATATATAATAGATGTCATGGGACATAAATATATAATAGATGTCATGGGACAGAAATATATAATAGATGTCATGGGACAGAAATATATAATAGATGTCATGGGACATAAATATATAATAGATGTCATGGGACATAAATATATAATAGATGTCATGGGACAGAAATATATAATAGATGTCATGGGACATAAATATATAATAGATGTCATGGGACATAAATATATAATAGATGTCATGGGACAGAAATATATAATAGATGTCATGGGACAGAAATATATAATAGATGTCATGGGACATAAATATATAATAGATGTCATGGGACATAAATATATAATAGATGTCATGGGACATAAATATATAATAGATGTCATGGGAAAGAAATATATAATAGATGTCATGGGACATAAATATATAATAGATGTCATGGGAAAGAAATATATAATAGATGTCATGGGACATAAATATATAATAGATGTCATGGGAAAGAAATATATAATAGATGTCATGGGACATAAATATATAATAGATGTCATGGGAAAGAAATATATAATAGATGTCATGGGACATAAATATATAATAGATGTCATGGGACATAAACATATAATAGATGTCATGGGACATAAATATATAATAGATGTCATGGGACAGAAATATATAATAGATGTCATGGGACAGAAATATATAATAGATGTCATGGGACAGAAATATATAATAGATGTCATGGCACAGAAATATATAATAGATGTCATGGGACAGAAATATATAATAGATGTCATGGGACAGAAATATATAATAGATGTCATGGCACAGAAATATATAATAGATGTCATGGGACAGAAATATATAATAGATGTCATGGGACAGAAATATATAATAGATGTCATGGGAAAGAAATATATAATAGATGTCATGGGACAGAAATATATAATAGATGTCATGGGACAGAAATATATAATAGATGTCATGGGACAGAAATATATAATAGATGTCATGGCACAGAAATATATAATAGATGTCATGGGACAGAAATATATAATAGATGTCATGGGACAGAAATATATAATAGATGTCATGGGAAAGAAATATATAATAGATGTCATGGGACAGAAATATATAATAGATGTCATGGGACAGAAATATATAATAGATGTCATGGGACAGAAATATATAATAGATGTCATGGCACAGAAATATATAATAGATGTCATGGGACAGAAATATATAATAGATGTCATGGGACAGAAATATATAATAGATGTCATGGGAAAGAAATATATAATAGATGTCATGGGACAGAAATATATAATAGATGTCATGGGACAGAAATATATAATAGATGTCATGGGACAGAAATATATAATAGATGTCATGGCACAGAAATATATAATAGATGTCATGGGACAGAAATATATAATAGATGTCATGGGACAGAAATATATAATAGATGTCATGGGACAGAAATATATAATAGATGTCATGGGACAGAAATATATAATAGATGTCATGGCACAGAAATATATAATAGATGTCATGGGACAGAAATATATAATAGATGTCATGGGACAGAAATATATAATAGATGTCATGGGACAGAAATATATAATAGATGTCATGGGACAGAAATATATAATAGATGTCATGGCACAGAAATATATAATAGATGTCATGGGACAGAAATATATAATAGATGTCATGGGACAGAAATATATAATAGATGTCATGGCACAGAAATATATAATAGATGTCATGGCACAGAAACATATGTGACGCCTTGTTGGATACAAAAAATAGTATGAAATCCGTTGCAGGTAAACTATTGTATGTACAAGGAATTTTGTATTATCGGAGAAAATTACTAAATCTATAGTAACCATATTATTATAGAGAAAAGTAATGGTGACCAGCGGTTTGACAGGCGTAAACTGGCCAAATGGAAGTGTTGAGACTACAGACACTTGACCACATTCGGACACATTAGTGTTTACTCCCCCCACCCCCTCCCTCCCTTCAACCACTAGTTCCTAATACTAAGTTGTATTTGATAGCTGTCAAGTATCATCGACAAAAAGATAAGTAGATCGTGAACCACTTGAACTAATACAGGAGTCAGCATGATCAATACCTTGATCCTGGTCGTTCAGTACAGGAGTCAGCATGATCAATACCTTGATCTTGGTCGTTCAGTACAGGAGTCAGTATGATCAATACCTTGATCTTGGTCGTTCAGTACAGGAGCCAGTATGATCTTTGCCTTGATCTTGGTCGTTCAGTACAGGAGCCAGTATGATCAATACCTTGATCTTGGTCGTTCAGTACAGGAGTCAGTATGATCTTTGCCTTGATCTTGGTCATTCCGTACAGGAGCCAGTATGATCTTTGCCTTGATCGTGGTCGTTCAGTACAGGAGCCAGTATGATCAATACCTTGATCTTGGTCGTTCAGTACAGGAGCCAGTATGATCTTTGCCTTGATCTTGGTCGTTCAGTACAGGAGCCAGTATGATCTTTGCCTTGATCTTGGTCGTTCAGTACAGGTGCCAGTATGATCAATACCTGATCTTGGTCGTTCAGTACAGGAGCCAGTATGACCTTGATCTTGGTCGTTCAGTACATGAGGACGATGAAGACATTGTATCTGTGTGTGAAGAACATGGCGTCTATTTTAGTAAACGTATCAAATGTCTCTGACTTGTTTCAAACAAACTGAGAACCACCGGTGCTCGATAGTTCTATAGAACATGTCTTAGTCTGTAGCATGTTATTATATAACGTTCCTCAACGAGGTGATATAAGGGGCCGTCCATAAAGTACGTCACGCTCCAGAGGGGGGAGGGGGTGTAAGAAAGTGTGACAGTTTGTGACAGGGGGGAGGGGGGTGTCCGGCCATGTGTGACGTCACGGTGTTTTATATTAAATTTTAATTATTTTCTCAATAAAAAACAACATTTTTGTTCGAAAGTGTGACGTACTTTAGGGAAAGGGGGGGGGGTCCGAGATTTGTGACAGTTTTTTGACAGGGGGGAGGGGGGGAGTTAAAAATGTTCCAAAATAGCTTGACGTATTTTATGGACGGCCCCTAATGAGACCAATTCAAACTAACAAAGTCTCATCAACAAATTTTCTTTAGATAGATTTTTAAACATTAAAATTAGGGCTGCGGAAATTAACGATTAATTGTTCAATTAATCGTTAAAAATTTTAAACGATCAAAATTTTTTAAAGAATTAATCGACCGACCACTTATAAATGCACTGGAAGTCAAAAAATAAAATATTTTGGCCGATAAATATAAACTAATTTCCGGACGTTTACAAGAACACTTTAATTTTAAACCATTGACTGACGCGAACATTAAAAATGTTGATAAAGGTTGTTGTGTCCATTGAGAGAAATCGTTTGCCTACCATGCAATGTTCCCTCTAAGCCTAGGCTTCGTTGGTCCGTGTGCAAAGTTAAAAAAAAACAACAACTCGTGTGCAAAGTTGCACATAGTCCATTTTTGTGTGCAATATTTTAAAAAAATTTCTGCGCGGTGATTCTAAACACCTGCGTGGCGTCGGTCAAATATCTGCGCAGCATGGCTGCATAAGGGGAAAAGCTACCACAGTTCTAACATTTCGCTTACATATCACATGCAAACCAAATATCAACTACAGTATTAGAAACTTCAGCTGAGACAATCTAAAGCTATGAGAACGATCGTTCAGCGCGGCTGGTTATATTGTCCATAAGACCCGCTCATCACTTGAACTTAATAATGTAAATACACTTGTCTGTTTGCGTTGTTGGTTAAAAGATGTCATATAAAGAAGAAATTCCAGTGTTATTTCGATTTTCGACCAGTACGTTTAATAAATTTTACTTATAACACCATAACTTTCAATTATTGACTTTAATCGAAAGTAACGAAATAATTAATCGTTAATTTTTCAGCAGTTAAAGATTAAATTTAAATTGATCGTTAAAAGCCCTAATTAAAATTTAATAAAAAAGAAATTGTTTTGGCCTTCTCATCTGAGCGTTAATAGTAATCAGATCGCGGTGCCAGTGGGACTGTGGAGGGACAGAGTCGGCGAGAAGACACAATTGAAGACCTTAGTGTTAAAAGTACTTAAGTCACAAATTTCGCATTTTAAGATAATCAAGTTTTAACTATTTTTAAATCCTTTATATTAACTCGTGGTGTCTGGTTGCTTGCTTGCTTGCTTGATAGTCGCCAAAACTTTGGATCGATTTTGAACCCACTTCCTCGTAAGCTAGCGATCTTACATTTTTCAGGGAGACTCGTGCCGATGTTAAAAACGATGTATCAAAATTTCAGATTGATCGCATGTACTGTAATTAAATTAGTGAATTTTTAGATTATTTTATTTTATCACTATGTATCATGTTAAATTTTTGAGATAGTGTCGCGGTGTGTATTATATTGAACAACCTTTCCTGTCGCGCAAAAAGGTGTGTATTTTATTGACAACACTTTTATAAACATATTCCTGATTGGTGCGCATTATATTAAACATGTTTTACGTTACATAACTACCATTTTTGGATGGTCTTGCGCTGCGTATTATAATGAACATTCTTGTAGTTACTTCTCGTACATAAAGGATTTATAGTCAAAAACTTTTTTTACGGGTTTTTTTTAATTTGTGTGTCTCTCTTATGATTAGCATTTTAATTTTTAGTGCTGTTAAAAATTGGACCCACATGTAGTTACGTTGTGTTGTCTTCAACTTTATACAGTAGATTGGTGTAAACCAGATGCTAAATGTTCACTGTTTAGCTTGACAACAAGTGTGACTTAAGTACTTTTAGCACTAGGGTCTTCAATTGAAAATCAATAGAAATTCAAACGTGTTTTGGAAACGACGTTGTAGAGTTGATTCTGTTTACGAGCTGACACAATTTGTATGTGTTGATGTTAGGGAACTTATTCACGCGATTACGTGTATATTTTGGGAATATCCTCAGAAATGTCTGTGTACATTTGTGGTACATACATAGGAGGGTAGGTTGAACCGTGTGAGATGTTTTAATGGAAGCTTTTAGGTTTGGATTTAATAGTGATCCGTGTTGGATAGTGTGTAGGTATTTGGCCTTGAGTGGGGGGGGGGTGTGGTTGGGTGTGATCGTGGAGAAAATAATTGAATGAGCGAATTACACTCAACAGAAATGCACTGCCAGAATTACACTCACAGAATAACACTCAAAGAATAACACTCACAGAATAACACTCACAGAATAACACTCACAGAATAACACTCACAGAATAACACTCACAGAAGTACACTCACAGAATAACACTCACAGAATAACACTCACAGAATAACACTCACAGAATAACACTGACAGAAATACACTGACTCATTAAAAACTTGAAATAGTTGAACACACACTTCCTTTGGTCATTGAAATATTCATGTACTCACATGTCCCAATTCCAATGGCCCAATCACCGTACAAAACAAATGTAATGCCGACCAAGAGCGTGTAGCAGTGACTTCATTCATTCTTACAAGTTTATTTAAATCACCTCATCATCTTGCTCTCAAACATGTTTTTGTGTTGTTTATTATTTTTTTTTGGTTTAACATGTAGGACTATAGCTGTGAACATGTAGGACTATAGCTGTGAACATGTAGGACTATAGCTGTGAAAATGTTAGACAATGGTTATGAACATGTTAGACAATGGCTTTGAACATTAGGACTACAGCTACGAACATCTAGGACTATAGATGTGAACATCTAGGACTATAGCTGTGAACATCTAGGACTATAGCTGTGAACATGTAGGACTATAGCTGTGAACATATATGACTGTAGCTATGAACATTAGGACTACAGCTATGAAAATGTAGGACTATAGCTGTGAACATGTAGGACTATAGATGTGAACATATATGACTGTAGCTATGAACATATTGGACAATGGCTATGAACATTAGGACTACAGCTATGAACATGTAGGACTATAGCTGTGAACATGTAGGACTATAGCTGTGAACATCTAGGACTATAGCAGTGAACATGTAGGACTATAGCTGTGAACATATATGACTGTAGCTATGAACATGTTGGACAATGGCTATGAACATTAGGACTACAGCTATGAACATGTGGGACTATAGCTGTGAACATGTAGGACTATAGCTGTGAACATATATGACTGTAGCTATGAACATGTTGGACAATGGCTATGAACATTAGGACTACAGCTATGAACATGTAGGACTATAGCTGTGAACATGTAGGACTATAGCTGTGAACATGTAGGACTATAGCTGTGAACATGTAGGACTATAGCTGTGAACATGTAGGACTATAGCTGTGAACATGTAGGACTATAGCTGTGAACATGTAGGACTATAGCTGTGAACATCTAGGACTATAGCAGTGAACATGTAGGACTATAGCTGTGAACATGTAGGACTATAGCTGTGAACATGTTAGACAATGGCTATGAACATTAGGACTACAGCTATGAACATGTAGGGCTATAGCTGTGAACATGTAGGACTATAGCTGTGAACATATATGACTGTAGCTATGAACATGTTGGACAATGGCTATGAACATTAGGACTACAGCTATGAACATGTAGGACTATAGCTGTGAACATGTAGGACTATAGCTGTGAACATGTAGGACTATAGCTGTGAACATGTAGGACTATAGCTGTGAACATGTAGGACTATAGCTGTGAACATCTAGGACTATAGCTGTGAACATCTAGGACTATAGCTGTGAACATGTAGGACTATAGCTGTGAACATGTAGGACTATAACTGTGAACATGTAGGACTATAGCTGTAAACATGTAGGTCTATAGCTGTGAACATGTAGGACTATAGCTGTGAACATGTAGGACTATAGCTGTGAACATGTAGGACTATAGCAGTGAACATGTAGGACTATAGCTGTGAACATGTAGGACTATAGCTGTGAACATGTAGGACAATGCCAGTTACTCTGTGTTCACAAACGTGTAGTGTGTATAACCGGCACTAGGATGGATGTTCATGTCAAGGTCAATGATGTCTAGAGGTCAAAGGTTAACTTTACGGATATGATAGACACTCATGTCAATCAAAGCGCCCACGGTATGGACATTATTTACGTATCGTGGTGGGGTCAGTTTTACCGCCACCCAGTGTACTCCGAATTTTTCCCGCCCACATTCCAGGAAAAAAAACAACTATCTGCTGTTGGGATTTCCCAGCACAGTCGTCTCCGTTGCTCAAGTTTTTATTTTATAGATTAAAGACGAGTCTTTCTATACAGAACTTATATATCACAGGCCCACCTTTCTATACAGAAGATTATTGCGACCATCAAGTACAAAACAAAGATTAGCGTAAAAACTGGAATGAAGAAAAAACGAAACCAACAAGTAAAAAATCTTTGTGGTCAATTTAACAAAATTCTATTAAAAAAAGCGAAAATAAAAAGATAAAAAATTAAAATTGAATTTTTTTTAAAAGTCTGTAATGTTTTTAGATGTGATCATTAAATCATCTTCATCATCATCGTCATCATCATCGCAAGTTGTCTCAGCTGGGACATAGACCACAAACAAAGGCTCTCCAGGCATCCCGGTCTAGAGCCAGTCTCCCCAGCTGTCCCCAGCTGAAAAAATGGCAAATGGGGCCGTCCATAAAGTACGTCACTCTATTTTTGACCATTTTAAGTCCCCCCTCCCCCTGTCACAAACTGTCACAAATCTCAGACCCCCCCCCCTAAAGTACGTCACAATTTCGAACAATTTTAAAAAAAATTATTAACAAAATAATTAAAATTTAATAGAAAACACCGTGACGTGGACGCAATTGCTCAACACAACATGGCTGGACCTTCCCTCCCCCCTGTCACAAACTGTCACACTTTCAATCCAGTGTTTTATATTTCCAAAGGTAACATTACTACGTCACAAGTACACCCAGTTTCTGTTTGAGTACTGATACCATTACTGACTCATACACCTTTTTTAATGTAGAAAAATTTGAGTTTTCAATGAAAGCTTGCTGTTAGAGAACTAACAAAAATTAATTACCGTGAAACATCACGTGACGACACAAAGGTCACGTGACGTGTTGACGTGAACAAATATCACGTGACTGATACTTTCTAATTAATGTAATCATTTTGTTATATATTTTAAATCTTCGTTTGATGTCATAATTTTCAAAGAGGTGACATTTGACTGAAGTTTTATTTCAATTTTTCTTTTCGTAGTTTGAAGTCAAAGCAATAAATTTTGAATTTTCATTATCCTCTGACGAATTGCTTTTTGGTGATTTCATCTTAAGTGTCATGGACATTTTCCCCTCTTCAATATTTCTACAGCTTTAAATCGTCTCTGATCAATTGTAGCCTTGTAATATAGCTACATCTATGTGTCTTAATATAAAAGACTTATTTATTTTATAATATTGTCTTTATGAATTGATACTCATAAATTTTAAACTTATAGCCTTGGTTGTCAGGAAAAGAAAACACAAAATTAGCTGAGCCATAACTTCGCTTTGTATTTTTAAAATGCTGTCTTCAATGATATTTTGTTGTAATAAAAGTAAGAAATTGTTTGTTTGTTAATTAATAATATTAAAAAATGTAAGTGTTAAAAATAAGTTAAGCTTTTATTGTTTACAAACAAAATACCAGCGCCAGTAGCCACTATTTTAAATACGTTCTGGGCCCCGGCCCCAAATACGTGGTAATTTAGAAACGTTTATGTTACAAAATTTGGTGGGGATGTACTCAATACCCTACTCAATACCCTACTCAATACCCTACTCAATACCCTACTCAATACCCTACTCAATACCCTACTCAATACCCTACTCAATACCCTACTCAATACCCTACTCAATACCCTACTCAATACCCTACTCAATACCCTACTCAATACCCTACTCAATACCCTACTCAATAACCTACTCAATACCCTACTCAATACCCTACTCAATAACCTAATCAATACCCTACTCAATACCCTACTCAATACCCTACTCAATAACCTACTCAATACCCTACTCAATACCCTACTCAATACCCTACTCAATACCCTACTCAATACCCTACTCAATACCCTACTCAATAACCTGCTCAATAACCTACTCAATACCCTACTCAATAACCTAATAACCTACTCAATAACCTTCTAATAACTCAGTAAATTGTCATGCCGATCGGATGAATACTATAATAATTATACAGCTTACAGTAGACGTTATAGGACCCAGTGCCTAATTGGTGTAAGGTTTAAATTTCAAAACTATAGTTAATTTCAATCTGGATCATGGTGAAGATATGTGTCAATATTTGTCCAAATTGTTTAAAAATCTAATGGCAAATAGAGTTTTAAAACTTACGACATAAATATATCGGGCCACCGCCCCGAAGGAATGTCCATTAGGAGTTTACTACCCCATAGAGCTTTAATATGGGCCATCAAACTTGTATTAATTGCATATACCAAGTTTGGTCAAGATCTATCCATCTACCCAGTAGCAAAAATACCTTTTCTGTAACTCCTGTTAGAAAAAAAATGACATTTTGGGCCACAGGCCCCTTAAATGGTATTTTAAAAACTTTTTATGCCAGAAACCTTTGTGGGAAGGTACTTAACAACTTCACTATGTTTTATTTTAATCGAATGAATGCAATAATAGTCATACAGCTAACATAATTTTAATCGGATGAATGCAATAATATTCATACAGCTAACATAATTTTAATCGGATGAATGCAATAATAGTCATACAGCTAACATAATTTTTAAATAGCATTAAGGGCACCCCTGGCCAAATTCGTGTAAAATGTAAAGTCCAAAACACCTATTGATATCAATCTGGATCATGATCGATATATTTAATAACATTGGTCAAATCGTGTCAAATGCAATGGGGCATAAATAAATAAATTTTTACGAAAACATTTTTTGGGCGCCCGGCCCAAAATGAATAGTCCTTAAGAGTTTATTGCCCTATAGCCGTTTAAAATGGGTCACTAAGTTTATGTGTACCAAGTTTATGTGTACAAAGTTTATGTGTACCAAGTTTATGTGTACCAAGTTTATGTGTACCAAGTTTATGTGTACCAAGTTTATGTGTACCAAGTTTATGTGTACCAATTGTGGTCAAGATCCATCCATTTAAACAGTTACCTAAGTTTAAACACATTCTTATATAGCTTAAATTAGGCAAATCTACATTTTTTGCCGAGCTCGTGGCCCCCCATGAGTGGAAATTTTAAAATTGTTTTCCACCAATTATCATCGTGAGAGTGTGTTCAACTCCCCAAAGTTTCATGCTTCTACCTACACGGGAAGTTGGAGAATTAGTGATGAGTCAGTCAGTCAGTCAGTCAGTCAGTCAGTCAGTCAGGGCTTTGCCATTTATTAGTATAGATCACAAAACTGAGTAAATAATTTAAATGTTCTGAAAGAATCCAATGAACTTGATATCCGTTTTCATTCGTATCAAGATTGTAATTGTATCTGTGTTTAGTTTCACCGTTGGTCACTGATGGAGGCGTCTTGCCGACACAATTATTTTATTGTTTTGTTTATTCTTCAGGCGTCCTCATAAGTTAATTTATTTCTAATTAAATTGGCCAGTGTACTGTTCCCGCAGACAACTTCATTAACAACACCCTGCCCATTAGAATCAATGACTCGGCTATCTAAACATCACGACCACTGTGTCAGAGCTACCGATAACTCGATCATTTTTAGTGCGGCTGTAATTTAATACCAGAATTGGGCTTTCTCATTTGTACGGCCTCAACTCCAGGGTGAGAGAACTGTGACGTGGTGTGGCTAAAGGTAGTCAGTGTGTATGATGGACTGCAACACTCACCACAGGAAGAGTTCGTTTATCTCACAGACATATACATGCTTTAGCATAGTTATTTTCTAAATAATGATAATAATAATAATAATAATAAAATTAATGATAAATACTAAGGTAACTACAGTGGTTCCCGAGTTGTGGGGACAGGCAGGCCACGCATTCCTTCATTTCACAACTTCTTCCACAGACCAAGGTATGATACTAGAAAACGGTAAAAGAAATACGACTCCCGTTAGCTGGACAGTGAATATAGCGTCAATGGTCAATCTAACTGTCTGGACAGTGAATATTGCGTCAATGGTCAATCTGACCGGCTGGACAGTGAATATAGCGTCATTGGTCAATCTCGCCGGCTGGACAGTGAATATAGCGTCATTGGTCAATCTCGCCGGCTGGACAGTGAATATAGCGTCATTGGTCAATCTCGCCGGCTGGACAGTGAATATAGCGTCATTGGTCAATCTCGCCGGCTGGACAGTGAATAAAGCGTCAATGGTCAATCTGACCGGCTGGACAGTGAATATAGCGTCATTGGTCAATCTCGCCGGCTGGACAGTGAATATAGCGTCATTGGTCAATCTCGCCGGCTGGACAGTGAATATAGCGTCATTGGTCAATCTCGCCGGCTGGACAGTGAATATAGCGTCAATGGTCAATCTGACCGGCTGGACAGTGAATATAGCGTCATTGGTCAATCTCGCCGGCTGGACAGTGAATATAGCGTCATTGGTCAATCTCGCCGGCTGGACAGTGAATATAGCGTCAATAGTCAATCTGACCGATTGGTCAGTTTCTTAAAACGTTTAAAAAAAAATTTCGTCGAGCGAAGACATAAGATAATCACCAAAGATAGTCTAAATTGTGAAAGTACCAAAAGTCATTTTTTCCAGATATATGTATAGTTAATTAGAGCCTGTGTAGGATATTAGCCGAGTTCTCACTTGCGGTCACCACTACGCCTTAAATGAGTATGAGGTGGGGGTTGAGGGGTGGATACAATTTTTTTGGTTTTGTTTTCGACCGAGATCTCGTGACGTTTTTGATTTCGGTTTTGATATTTGGCCTCAGTCGACCAAAAAACGAATTTTTAAACATATACCAATACGTTTTAAAAAATGGTTACAAGAGTGTTTTAAATTTTTTTATTAAATTTGGTGTCAAGAAATAAAGTTTAAAATTCCAAAATTTAGTTCCCTGATAAAATTTAAGGACATTCTGTTGACATTAGAATGCACGGGTTGATGAAATGAAAGAAAACCCTACCAGGCAGTAATTTGAGCGGCCACAAGATATTTTATACATAATGGCTTAATTTTCCGAGGCCATCAAGCGATTGGATGCGCTGTCCCATGTGCAGACCGATGAAATATACTCTAGCGCGCGCCGTCCTAACTACTGAAATAACATTGTGCCGTCCTAACTACGGAAATAACATTGTGCCGTCCTAACTACTGAAAAAACATTGTGCCGTCCTAACTACGGAAATAACATTGTTCCGTCCTAACTACTGAAATAACATTGTGCCGTCCTAACTACGGAAATAACATTGTGCCGTCCTAACTACGGATATAACATTGTTTTATGGAATACAAAATACACAAATAAATAGTGTAATGGAAACAATAAATTTGAGCTTTATTATTAAACTAACACGAGGGTATCATACAGTATGTTTGAAGAATTTAAATATAATTTTATAACTTATGTAAGTACGTATTTTATGTTTATTGTTCTGATGAAGGCATTTAGCCGAAACGTTTACTGTCGTGATCTGTCCTTAAACTGTCCACAAGGCAACACTAAGAACAAATAAACTGTCCACAAAGCACCACTAAGAACAAATAAACTGTCCACAAGGCACCACTAAGAACAAATACTATTGAGTTTTTCAAGCATACGTTACCTATTATTTGAAAGAAAAAAAAAGAAAAGTTTTGAGGAGAGAAAGCAGAAGTGAATTTCTCGCTTCTATTTCATTGGTCGATTGACTTGCTTTCCCTAAAACGTGGATTGGATGCCGATTTGATGAATTGAAAACAAATTACCAACAATTTAAATTTAAAACAAAATTATTTTACTCTAGGCTTTAGCCGTCCAACTTGACGTGAATGTCCTCATTACTAAATGTTGTCAAATATCATGCACTGAAGCAACTCTTTTTTTAAAACTAGAATCTGAATTCGCTCTAACATGTAGATGGGGTCCGTCCCTCTCTCTCTCTCTCCACCCCAACCCCATGAAAGGGGTCCGTCCCTCTCTCTCTCTCCACCCCAACCCCCTGAAAGGGGTCCCTCTCTTTGCTACACGACTAAATAGAGATGTGGTTTTTCTGGAACGCCACTAAATCACTGCCCCCCCCCTCTCTCTATCTCTCTCTCCACCCCAACCCCCTGAAAGGGGTCCCTCTCTTTGCTATACGACTAAATAGAGATGTGGTTTTTCTGGAACGCCACTAAATCACTGCCCCCCTCTCTCTCTCTCTCTCCACCCCAACCCCCTGAAAGGGGTCCCTCTCTTTGCTACACGACTAAATAGAGATGTGGTTTTTCTGGAACGCCACTAAATCACTGCCCCCCCTCTCTCTCGCTCTCTCCACCCCAACCCCCTGAAAGGGGTCCCTTACTTTGCTACACGACTAAATAGAGATGTGGTTTTTCTGGAACGCCACTAAATCACTGCCCCCCCTCTCTCTCTCTCTCTCCACCCCAACCCCCTGAAAGGGGTCCCTCTCTTTGCTACACGACTAAATAGAGATGTGGTTTTTCTGGAACGCCACTAAATAACTGCCTCCCCTCTCTCTCTCTCTCCACCCCAACCCCCTGAAAGGGGTCCCTCTCTTTGCCACACGACTAAATAGAGATGTGGTTTTTCTGGAACGCCACTAAATCACTGCCCCCCCTCTCTCTCTCTCCACCCCAACCCCCTGAAAGGGGTCCCTCTCTTTGCTACACGACTAAATAGAGATGTGGTTTTTCTGGAACGCCACTAAATCACTGCCTCCCCTCTCTCTCTCTCTCCACCCCAACCCCCTGAAAGGGGTCCCTCTCTTTGCTACACGACTAAATAGAGATGTGGTTTTTCTGGAACGCCACTAAATCACTGCCCCCCTCTCTCTCTCTCTCTCTCTCTCTCTCTCCACCCCAACCCCCTGAAAGGGGTCCCTCTTTTTGCTACACGACTAAATAGAGATGTGGTTTTTCTGGAACGCCACTAAATCACTGCCCCCCTCTCTCTCTCTCTCTCCACCCCAACCCCCTGAAAGGGGTCCCTCTCTTTGCTACACGACTAAATAGAGATGTGGTTTTTCTGGAACGCCACTAAATCACTGCCCCCCTCTCACTCTCTCTCTCCACCCCAACCCCCTGAAAGGGGTCCCTCTCTTTGCTACACGACTAAATAGAGATGTGGTTTTTCTGGAACGCCACTAAATCACTGCCCCCTCTCTCTCTCTCTCTCTCTCCACCCCAACCCCCTGAAAGGGGTCCCTCTCTTTGCTACACGACTAAATAGAGATGTGGTTTTTCTGGAACGCCACTAAATCACTGCCTCCCCTCTCTCTCTCTCTCCACCCCAACCCCCTGAAAGGGGTCCCTCTCTTTGCCACACGACTAAATAGAGATGTGGTTTTTCTGGAACGCCACTAAATCACTGCCCCCCCTCTCTCTCTCTCCACCCCAACCCCCTGAAAGGGGTCCCTCTCTTTGCTACACGACTAAATAGAGATGTGGTTTTTCTGGAACGCCACTAAATCACTGCCTCCCCTCTCTCTCTCTCTCCACCCCAACCCCCTGAAAGGGGTCCCTCTCTTTGCCACACGACTAAATAGAGATGTGGTTTTTCTGGAACGCCACTAAATCACTGCCTCCCCTCTCTCTCTCTCTCCACCCCAACCCCCTGAACGGGGTCCCTCTCTTTGCCACACGACTAAATAGAGATGTGGTTTTTCTGGAACGCCAATAAATCACTGCCTCCCCTCTCTCTCTCTCTCCACCCCAACCCCCTGAAAGGGGTCCCTCTCTTTGCCACACGACTAAATAGAGATGTGGTTTTTCTGGAACGCCACTAAATCACTGCCCCCCCTCTCTCTCTCTCCACCCCACCCCCAACTGCCGCCTCAAAGCCGTGCGATGGACTGGCAAGTAAACGACTTTCTTTCTCTGGCTCTCGGTAGGCCCCGAAGAGAATTTATCTTGTATAAATAACTCGACGCGGACATCGCTATGTCCTCATTTGGTTAATGAGCTTCTGGTGACAGAGATTCGATCTCCACCGTTAATTCTCACCACGCTCTGACCAGCTCTCATGTATTTCGTATCCAGCATATCCCTGTGTCCTTTAAGCTGAGCCAATCAAATGTGTTTATTGAAAGGTTAGTATAATTTATCAGGTCAACATTCCAGTACACACAATAAGGGCAGTAACTAGATTACAAAATTAAAATTTTCACGACGCACCACAACAGCAACAGAGCACACTTGATCTTTCGTAATATTACCTTTCATTGTTTCCACAAATCTGTATTTGTATTAGTGCGCTAAGATTGTGTTTTCAATTTGTCACTTTGTTCTGATTTAGTTGAACTTTTCCTTCAGATTGTGCACTGTTGATGTTACATCGAACTTTTCCTTCACAGTGTGCACTGTTGTTGCTCTAAATCAGATGAAGAGATTCTGAAGATGCGTCTAAATACAAATCTCCTGTAAACAGACTTACTTACCTCCCCTGAGAGACCAGTAACCAAGTAAGTGTTGCACTGAGAGAGACGGGACGTACAGGAGGAGATGACCTTTGGCCTTGATTGCACTGAGACGGCTGGGACCACAAACAAATAATTCCTCAAATGGACATTTAAAAGAACTTGGTCAGCTCACCTTATGACATGGGGTCAGCTCACAATATGTCATGGAGTTAATTTAAAATTCACAGCTGTGCTACAACATTCACAGCTCTGGTACAACAACATTCACAGCTGTGGTACAACAACATTCACAGCTGTGGAACAACAACAGTAACAGCTGTGATACAACATCATTCACAACTGTGGTACAACAACATTCACAGCTGTGGTACAACAACATTCACAGCTGTGGAACAACAACATTAACAGCTGTGGTACAACAACATTCACAGCTTCGGTACAGCAACATTCACAGCTGTGGTACAACAAAAGTTACAGCTGTGGTACAACAACATTCACAGCTGTGGTACAACAACATTCACAGCTGTGGTACAAAAACTTTCACAGATGTGGTACAACAACATTCACAGCTGTGGTACAACAACATTCAAAGTTGTGGTACAACAACAGTCACAGCTGTGGTACAACAACATTCACAGCTGTGGTACAACAACATTCACAGCTGTTGTACAACAACATTCACAGCTGTGGTACAACAACAGTTACAGCTGTGGTACAACAACATTCACAGCTGTGGTATAACAACAGTTACAGCTGTGGTACATCAACATTGATAAAACTAGTACAAATATTGACAAAAGTAGCACAAACGTTGACAAAAGTAGTATATTATATTTGAATGTCAATGGACGATGTCACGTTAAAAGAGGTCTCTTTTCGTCCAGAAATCTTGTCATTCAATACGTGCCCCAACCACACACTCACCCGCCCACCTAGAAAATGTTCTATTTAAAAAGCAAAAATATTTAAAATCCTAAAATAAGTTTTCTTTGTCTGAGTAATTAGGTCCTGCAGGATCTCATTGACAACAATGTTCATTTCCGTCTCCTCAGATATTGATCCGCCTAATTATGACAGAATCAAAAAATTCCCCAACAATTGTGTTTACAGGGAATAGGCTTAAAAAATGTTTCCATAATTAATATCTCGGGATTAAATAATTTGACAAGAAAAAATAACATGTATAAATACATTTTCCCCCAGGGCAAAGTTACGAGGTGTCTGTATTGTTAAATAATAATGACAAAAAAATCGACTAGGAATCTCAAAAACTATTATTAATTTTTTGTTTCATTTTGAAAGAACCGTAGTTTGTATAACACATTCAAAGAGAGTGATATCTAAATAAACTGAGTTCTACAGTATAGTGATATCTAAATAAACTGAGTTCTACAGTATAGTGATATCTAAATAAACTGAGTTCTACAGTATAGTGATATCTAAATAAACTGAGTTCTACAGTATAGTGATATCTAAATAAACTGAGTTCTACAGTATAGTGATATCTAAATAAACTGAGTTCTACAGTATAGTGATATCTAAATAAACTGAGTTCTACAGTATAGTGATATCTAAATAAACTGAGTTCTACAGTATAGTGATATCTAAATAAACTGAGTTCTACAGTATAGTGATATCTAAATAAACTGAGTACTACAGTATAGTGATATCTAAATAAACTGAGTACTACAGTATAGTGATATCTAAATAAACTGAGTTCTACAGTATAGTGATATCTAAATAAACTGAGTTCTACAGTATAGTGATATCTAAATAAACTGAGTTCTACAGTATAGTGATATCTAAATAAACTGAGTTCTACAGTATAGTGATATCTAAATAAACTGAGTTCTACAGTATAGTGGTATCTAAATAAACTGAGTTCTACAGTATAGTGATATCTAAATAAACTGAGTTCTACAGTATAGTGATATCTAAATAAACTGAGTTCTACAGTATAGTGATATCTAAATAAACTGAGTTCTACAGTATAGTGATATCTAAATAAACTGAGTTCTACAGTATAGTGATATCTAAATAAACTGAGTTCTACAGTATAGTGATATCTAAATAAACTGAGTTCTACAGTATAGTGATATCTAAATAAACTGAGTTCTACAGTATAGTGATATCTAAATAAACTGAGTTCTACAGTATAGTGATATCTAAATAAACTGAGTTCTTCAGTATAGTGATATCTAAATAAACTGAGTTCTACAGTTTAGTGATATCTAAATAAACTGAGTTCTTCAGTATAGTGATATCTAAATAAACTGAGTTCTACAGTATAGTGATATCTTAATTAAATCAAAACAATATGGTCGAGACCAGAGCCGTCTTTACACCAGTTTGGGCCCACGGGGCAAAGAAATAGTGTTTGGCCCCTCCCTCGCAGGAATAAAAAATAAATATATATAAAATATATAAATAAACATATTCCCATGGGGCCCCTATGCTCGTGGGCCCCCGGGAAATTGCCCAACGGGCCCATGCGTTAAGACGGCCCTGGTTGAGACTGCAATCATTCTAATAGATAAGTATGTGGATAACATGCAAACATAGTATGTATGAGCCTGACAACGACGTCAGACAACAACGAGCGTCTCAGCAAAGAATCAATTGGTAAGACACATACAAAATATTATTTTAAAAATCAATGTCAAACATAATTTAGGCAGGAAGTTACACCTCCAAATACTTCTTCATCCCGCCTGGCACTTGGGCCTGAAATGGGTTTCCTGAACAAACCAGGAAAATCAACACACTATCAACACACTATCAACACACTATCAACACACTATCAACACACTACCAACACACTATCAACACACTATCAACACACTATCAACACACTATCAACACACTATCAACACACTATCAACACACTATCAACACACTATCAACACACTATCAACACACTATCAACACACTATCAACACACTATCAACACACTATCAACACACTATCAACACACTATCAACACACTATCAACACACTATCAACACACTATCAACACACTATCAACACACTATCAACACACTATCAACACACTATCAACATTCAAAGCTCTAATAAAAATGTAAGACTAGACATAAACCAAGGTTAATCTTCTATATATATGGAGTAAATATCCTTCATAATAAAAGGCAAGTTTCTGTCCTTTCTGTCCCGTCATCTATAGCGATTGGTCCCTCAAACACATATGACTCCTACAGCCAATCACTAACGGAGAAAAATTTACATATTACGCGGAGGTTCAAAACGAGTTATTTTTGGTGCAGTTTTTTTGGGGTCATAATTCAATATGTTGTTCCCCACTATGCCTGCCGCTTATTCCAATGACAATTCTGTTAAATGCTTTTTCCTTGATGGTCGTAGTGGCAAGAGTTTTAAGTGTTGTTTGTTTTTTGTTGCTGTTATTGTTGTTGTTTTGCTGTTGTTGTTGTATTGTTTTTGTTGCTGTTGTTGTTTTTGTTGTTGTTGTTGCTGTTTTTGTTGCTGCTGTTGTTGCTGTTGTTGTTGCTGTTGTGTTGCTGTTGTTGTTGTTGTTTTGTTTTTGTTGTTTTGTTGTGCTGTTGTTGTTTTGTTGTTGTTTTGCTGTTGTTTTTGTTTTGTTGTTATTGTTGCTGTTATTGTTGCTGTTGTTGTTTTTTTTTGTTGCTGTTTTTGTTGTTGTTCTCCACATCCCTTGCCCTGCGACGACAATGTCCTGCAAACGCTTCAGCATAACAACTACCAAAACATAGGGTCCATGAACTTCACAGGTCACCTTACACTTATTCCCGTCCTTGGGCGGGGTTTGTTACTAGTCCTAAATAATAAAATGCAAGTTTCTGTCTGTTCTGTCCGGTCATCTATAGTGATTGGTCCATCAAACACATATGACTCCTACAGCCAATCATATTGAACACGTTTACGCGGACGTTCAAAACGAGTTAGTTTTGGTGCAGTATTTCTTCCAAGACTTTATTTTGAGTTATGCGCGTTGGAATTTATAGTCAAAAGCTCTGTTTTTACGAGTTATTAATTTTAACTATAATGAATAGTATTTTTGACGTGATGCACATGTAAGCCGGTCGAGACGACTGTTGGGGGATGAGGGGGAGTTACAACAACATGCCATAGAACGGTGAAGGAACGTCCTTGGACGGGCTTTGTTGCTTGTAATATATAAGATAAGGTAAGAAGACAAATTACGATACACATTTTTGAACAAAATCATACATTTGTTGTAGAAACGGGTTAGAAATCATATGTTCAAATAAATTTTTGTATAAGTATATTCTAATGAATTTTATATGGCACCAATGTCATTTGCAATCCTAATACATACAAAATATTTTGTGTAAACTTTATTGTTACCAATTTTTAGTTAGAGAAAATCTTTATTTTTGAAATGTTCGGAGCGTTCATTCACCTACTTATAAAAACGATAGAGTATTTATTTATCAAATTCCTGAAATAGCCGCGAACCCCCCTTGAACTTTGACCCACTGACTGCGGCAACCACAAGCAACATATATTGCACCACAACAACTCAATCGCCGCTCTAACGTGAACCTATATAACGCTGGCGGGTAGCATTGGAACGTTTCGTTATCAGACTCGAGGAACTAACGAGGGGTTGGTGGAGTTTTTACATTAAAAATTGAGGAAGATGGGCAAGGAGAAGATACACATCAACATAGTGGTCATCGGGCACGTCGATTCGGGCAAGTCCACAACCACTGGTCATCTCATCTACAAGTGTGGGGGGATAGATGAGAGGGTCATCCAGAAATTTGAGAAGGAGGCCCAGGAGGTAAGTCATGGGGGTGGAGAGGGAAACAATGCCCATATAAGGCAAAGGATAATCTTTAATGGGATATTTAAGTGATACTAATGAGGCACTTAATAATGTTTAGCAGAGAACTTTAGTTACGGTTGAAATAATTCGTAATGGAACATTCAAGTTATACAAAGAGGCAATTAATAATTTCCTTAATGGCATTAGTTCTGGTGAAATCTGTAAAGGCCAAACAAGAAACTAAATCATGTAAGTAATGCAAATTACAAATGTAAGTAATGCAAAGTACAAATACACATTAATGTTAAATGTGTAGAGAATGTTTTAGTGTAAGAAAATTACATGTGCACAGATCATAAATTACTGTGATCATTTGGTAATAGTGATGAAAATAAACAAACCCTGTCGATTTTTTTATTGACTAAGGATGAAAAATTTCAAGAGATACAGAGCACAAAACTGTTCAGTTAGAGAAATTAAATTATAGAATAGAATTCTACAGTGCCAAGGATTTAATTAAGTAGAAAATGTTGAAGTTGCAGAAAATTCAATATACAGTTCAATACTGTAGTACTAGAAAATTAAATTACTGCAGAATGGCGTACCGAGAGTCGCGGGTTCGAATCGTCGTGAAGGCAGGGATTTGTTCCCGGGGCCAAGGGTGTCCCGAACAATGTTCCCCAAAGGTCCGTTATTCCATGTGCAAAGTGAAAAGATTCATGTGCAAAGTTGCACAACATCCATTTTTATGCTATATTTTACAAAATTTGCTGCTCGATTATTCGCGCTGCGTCTGTCAGACATCTGTGCGGCCGCGTAGCCACGCAGCTTAAAGGGAACATTGGTTCCGAGTCCACCCATCTCCAATTGGGTTCCGGACATAAGTTAGGGAAACAAAGGCAACTGGAAATAGCGTGCAATACTGAAAGCCGTGGCATGTGAACGCTGCGTCACTTACCAATACGCTCTTACCAGCACCTAGGACGCAATAATCTTCTGTATAGAAGGAGCGTCTGTATAGATAAAATAAGAAAGCCTAAAGTGACGTACCATATAATTATGCAGTTGTAAAGAATTCGATGCATTAACCATTCAATAAATTTATTACAAAATATTGAAGTGACATAAAATGATACACATAGATGGCACAGTGGTGCAGCGGCATAAAATATAAATAGATTGATGTTGTGAAAGAGTATTAAATATACAGCAGGAACCTGTAGCGGCTGAGAATTATGCTGTTCAAAGTTTACAGCGTGGTTCGTTAGTTTTTGTTTGTTCCATGACGAAGGCGTTTTTCAGACACGTTCGTTGTTTTATGGAGTGCTGTCAGGCTTATGCCTACTCTTTATATATATTACGTGGTGGCCGGATATCCGGATATTGGGATTTCCGCCACTATCCGGATTCGCCAAATACGTATGGCAGATCCGGATAGGATCCGGATATCAATGCAGTATAGAATTATTTGTTATTATGTTTAAAAAAAATTAAGTTAAAAAATAATAATTTTAAGTTTAATTTTTTAATTATTGAAATGACCCCCTTTCCAGTCCATGACGGACTATGGGGCAAGTGATGTAGCGTTCACAAGTTTTTAGCCACCACTACCGAGCAGGGGAATATGTGTTAATAATAATTTTAATTATTAGTTTAGTTTATACTACAAACTTTATTGTTTAACAGGAGCCTTGGAGACTGGGACAGGCTGAGTGTTTGTTTTCGTTTTTTAACTTATTTGTCATTGACTATTCCGTTGACAGTAGTTAATCATTCAATACTTTCAATTCAGTATTTACATTTAAATATTTTACTTAAACGATATAAGTATAATAAGTTATATCATTGAAATAATTATATCTTTTTTGTTATTGCTTTTCCCGTTGAACTTTAAATGGCAGTAGCAATTATGATTTGATTTGCGAACTTAAAAATAAAAATGTTGCTTGTCTCACGTGTTAAATCTCATCCAGTCCTCTACTTTTAAAACTCTTGTCTGTTGTGAATATTACAATTATACAAAATAAGTTAAGTAACAAATTAAGTTATACATTAAATTATTAATATGTAAAAAAAATATAAACAAATTAACAAGCGTTGATCATGAAATCATTCAAATCCATGCAAAATATAGTAAAAGAATCAATTTCAAAACGAGAAAAATATATTAACTAAAAGTTACAAGTATAGATATTAATTTACTACAAAAGATAACTAACTAAGTTAACTAACAGAATATTAAACTTAAATCGTCTGAATAAAATAACATTTTTATTATGGCTCTAGATCATGACTTCATGTACACCACACTACACACTCAGTACAACACTGTTCGCTTGGTACTCACTACACAGTTCGTTGAACTTCTATCAAGTTCGTTCATTCAATTCATTGTTGAATATTCATCGTTGACTTTGACAGTGTCACAGACTATCATTGTAGATAACAGTTACTCTCAATATGGTGGATTGTAAATATTTAAATAAATAATATTAAATTAAATACTAAATAAAAAGTAGCAAAGAACACCCCCTTAGATCTTACACTTAAATGTGGAGATATACGGATCCGGAATCCGGATCCGGCAAATATTAGGGCCTAACTATCCGGATCCGGCAAATAGTAAAAAACCATATCCGGCCACCCCCTAATATATATATATATACCCATCCTGATGGAAGTCTCAACATTTTTATAACACGTTAACAACAGCTCAGTCATGCCATGGAATACATACACATTTTATATATAAAATAAAAGTTAATACAAATTTTCATTATAATTTAATTCATTACCACACCATCACTATCAACAACAAACCAGCCGTTGCTAGGGACGCCCAAATTGGAGTTCATCATGTGGAGATAACCGCACCAGACGACCGGCTCGTGGGGAGAGTAAATGAACCCGCTAAAAGATCTCATAATAACATTTACCAACCAGTGTGACAATTTTAGACGTTGATCCGAAGGGTGACCACAAAATAAGACAGAGCTATCTCAAGGGAGTGAACTGTGGAACTCAAGGTTGAAAAACAGAAATATTTATGGGAAGTAATTCAGATGGCAACAAAGGGATATATTCTTGTTTGCTTTAGTTTTTAACAAAAAGTTACTTACAATTTACGACAGACTAAATTGAAGAATAAAAAACATATTTATTTAATCGTATAACTTTACATAACATGAATTATAATTAATGCGAATAAGGCATTGTGTATATAATTACACATACATTGTTGATAGGACGTAAAGCTATCCACATTTACTACTCATTTTTGGTTAAAATAAATAAATTTTGAAATAAATTACAGTCAAAATATTAGGAAATAATTTATGAAGTAATTGTTTTGTTTATAATTTATTAGCAGACCCGTCGTGCGTTGCAACGATCTCAGTAAAAAGTAATACATATAGATAAAAAAGAAATTACATTAAGGGTCACCAGGCCCATCAGATTAACATATGAAGTTCGAAAATCTGTTCATTTCAATCAATTCATAACGATATATAAATATATTTATCTATATTTCTGAATATCGTGTAAAATTGAATGGGGAATACAATATTAAAAGTTTAGTAAAAACACATTTAGGGCCCCTAGCCCCGAGAAAACACTTAAACTAATTTTTATATATAAAGATATAAGGAAAAATACATTTATGGGGCCCCCCAGTTCCATTCAATTCAAGACGTATATTTTGAAAACATGTACATTTAAATTCAGTTTCATCATGGATATATTTCTCAAGATCGTTAAAAATAGAATTTTAATATGGGCCACCAAGTTTTTATATACAAAAAGTTTGGTTAAGATCCATTCTTTTACTCAGCAGCTAACGCATAAACTAATTTCTATATAGGTCATATAAGCAAAAAAAAACGACATTAAGGGCCCCAGGGCCCATTTAGTGCAAGATGTCCAGTTCTAAACACCTGTTTATTTCAATCAATTTTATAATAGATATATTTATCTATATTTCTCAAGATCTTTAATAATTGAATGGGGAATAAAATCTTAAACATTTATGAAAAAAGACATTTTGGGCCCAAGCCCCGAAGAAATGGACATTAAGAAATTAGTGCCATATAGTATTTCAATATTGGCTACCAAGTTGTTATATACAAAGTTTTGTTAAGATCCATCAATTTACCTAATAGCTAACGCTTAAACTAATTTTTATATAGCTCATATAAGAAAAAAATCATATTATGAGCCCCCGGCGCCCCATGAGTGTTAAATTTTGCACAAAAAAAGTTGCCAGTGACCATCCCAGGAGCGTACTCAAAAGTCTCCAAAAGTTTCATGGCGATCGGATGAATGGTTTAGTAGGCTATAAAGGACATACATACATTCATACATACATAGATACATACATACTGTGATTTTTATATATTTATAGATGAAGTGATATTTTTGTTTATAATTTATGAAGTAATATTTTTGTTTATAATTTATGAAGTGATATTTTGTTTATGAAGTGATATTTTTGTTAATAAGTTATGAAGTGATATTCTGTTTTGTTTCTATACTGAGATTGTAAGTACACTGAAAATAATTCTAAAATGAAATAGATTTACAACAAATAGGAATCCTATAAATTATAATCATGTTTCAATTAATAAAATAAGTGTCTTACGTAATAGGGATAAGTCTACGTCTTTTGTCAAGTTTTAAAATTTTGGGGGAAAAAAAGTATTAAAAAGTTAGTTTTAAAAAAAGATTCCGTCCTTGAATAATTCCATGTCTAGAAAATGTTCAATATTTGTTTTTAAACGTCGCTGGAAAAAACAGCAACAACTGGAAAAAATGAATAATTGAAATGCATTTTTGCAAATTTTTCTAAGCCTTAACCCCTACCACGTCAGTTGAATGTTACTTCTTTTACACACGATATGTTTATTCACTTATTAACCTACAGTAAAATGTAAAACAGACTCTGGTCTTCCGTTATCACAAGAAATGTAAGCATTGACAGTTGGCACTTCATAAAAATATTAAACGTCATGTTAAAGGAAATGAAATTAAATGAAATAGAAATGAAATGAAATAGAAATGAAATGAAATAGAAACATAGTTAATGTTGGTATCCGTTTTGAGATAAATCTTGGTAAGAGATTGAAAAACGCGCCTTCATACAAGTCTCTAAAATTTCATAATAGCAAATTGGTTAATTGCTAAAGTACTTGTCCATAAATTACTAATTGATTCAGTAACACGAATTTATCGACTTGAAATCTTTAGCCATCTCCTATCTGTACTGCATTCTGGGGTTAGAGTCGGCCATCACAGTGCCTTCAGGTCAGACCAACCTTTTCTAATCCGATCTTCATCTGAAGCCGGGCCTGGGTGGTCGACTAAAAGCTGATGTCGTGGTTTGTTGTCTGTGGAAGATATCACCTGTTTCCTGTTTGGTAACAATCTAATTTAGTCACATGTACCCCACCCCTCCCTATCTCTCCCTGCCTCAAATGATTCCCTCCCTTCCACACCCCTCCCGTTCAATATTAGAAATGACTTTGACGGTACCGTGCAGGCTCGAGTGAACTCTATGACATTACGGTGAGATGGCTGGAAGGAAGGGTTCTGGAGCAGTTCTGTAGAGAGATGTAAGGAACGTTTTATTGAAGACCTTGTTTGTAATGAGGTCTTTTGTGTGTGGCGAGAGTTGACTGCTTGGGAGATGGTGTTAACAGTTGACTTCTTGGGAGATGGTGTCAACAGTTGACTTCTTGGGAGATGGTGTCAACAGTTGACTTCTTGGGAGATGGTGTCAACAGTTGACTTCTTGGGAGATGGTGTCAACAGTTGACTTCTTGGGAGATGGTGTCAACAGTTGACTTCTTGGGAGATGGTGTCAACAGTTGACTTCTTGGGAGATGGTGTCAACAGTTGACTTCTTGGGAGATGGTGTCAACAGTTTACTTCTTGGGAGATGGTGTCAACAGTTGACTTGCTGTTAGAGGTTTTGTGTGTACATATATTTATATATCTGTATATGCTGTTGAAGGTCCTCAGGCAGAACAGTTGTAATTGTGTTGTATACCTCCAGTTTTTCTTGTACCTTGCTTGCAATTATTTCTTACCCGTGAACACAGCAACCCCTCTCCTCCCCCATTTCTCTCCTAATATAAACCAAACCTCATCTTTCTATAACATGGCATAAAGTAAGTTTAACATAAAGCGTTCCTTTGAGATTATTTCAATAGATGCCGAGCTGTGTCCAATATGTAATTTGTATCTAAGGTCATTGAAAAACTTGTCTTAAAACAACCTTATTCTTATCTTAACGACAATGCTCTTTTAATTTTAAGTCTGAATCAGTCGGCCTATAGACCTTCTCATAACACAGAGACCACCCTGTTGAAGGTAACAAATGACCTCCTACTCGCACTGGACAGTGGGAAAATCTCTATATTGGTCCTCTTAGATCTTAGTGCAGCCTTTGACACCGTCGACCATCAAACACTGCTAAAAACCCTGCAAAATTGTTTTGGAATTTCTGGCTCAGTTCTGGCTTGGTTTCAATCATACTTATCAAACAGATCACTGGTGGTATCAGTAGATGGCTGTATCTCTCACAGAGCTGACTTGGTTTATGGTGTGCCTCAGGGCTCCGTTTCGGGTCCGGTACTTTTTGTACTGTATACAAGGCCACTACTTCTACTGCTCGAAAAGCAATCAGTTAAAAGCCAATCATTTGCAGATGATACTCAGCTATACACTCACAATGATCCCTCTGATATTGACTCCACTGTCCAATTGATGCAAGAGTGCATTGGTGAGGTAAATCTTGGATGACTTTCAGCAAGCTCAAACTGAATGATGATAAGATAGAAGCACTCCTATTCTGCAACAATAAATCACGCAGTACTTTGTCTCTTCCGAATTCTATTCAGGTGGCTAGTTCTGATTTTCTGTTCAAAACATCGACTAGAAATCTTGGCTACATTATTTCTGACAATATGTCTACCAAAAACTTCATCAATCACATCTGTCGCTCTGCCTACACTGCCATTCGTCACATCAGTTCAACCCGTCATTAGTTAAAAGTTAGTGCAATAAAAACTCTAGTCTGTGCTCTTGTACTAGCTCGTAAGGATTACTGCAATTCTCTTCTATCAGGTGCGCCAAAACAATGCATTGAAAAACTACAGAAAGTTCAAAATTCTGCTGCCAGATTAGTTCTAAAAGAAAAAAGAAAAAGAAAAGACAATGTTACTCCGCTACTTTACTCACTTCATTGGCTACCTATAAAAGCCCGAATTGATTACAGACTGGCCGTTGTCTGTCACAACTTCTTTTCTGACTCATGCCCTTCCTATCTTACTGAGCTTCTGTCGGTCTACTTACCAAGTCGTCAGCTACGCAGACACACGCATGCTCTATGTTTCTAAGACACGAACTAAAACATTTGGGAAAGGTCATTCTCTTTTTGTGCAGCCAAACCATGGAATTCTCTACCATTACACATCCGGAGTATTTCACCTACCAAGGCCTTCAAGACTGCACTTAAGACGCATCTTTTCAAAATTTATTTTCAAAATTAAAGAAAAAATATTTCTTTTTAATGTTTAACGTAGCTTATGTGTAACGTACTGTCATTTATGTGGTTATTATGATGAGAATGTTTATTTAATTATTATATGTATGTTATTATCTCCATGTAAAGTGCTGTGAGCCCGGCTCCTTGCTGGGATACAGCGCTATAATAATTATCACTTTATTATTATGCATTATTATTATTATAAAACTGAACTTATAAAAACTAACAGACCAAAAATTAATAGACCAAAAACTAACAGATAAAAACTAACAATAAAACGTAATGATAAAAACTAAGATATAACTACGTACTAACAACTAGTAATTGATATCTACCTTATGATAACTTCTCCTTGATAGATACTGAATGACAATCACTAACTGATAAATACGAACTGATGACATTTTTCTTAAAACTAACTACCTATTGATAGCTACTTATTAATAAGTACCAAATCATGGACTTGCACTGAAGAAAACACAATAAAATCTCGTTTTAACGTCATTACTAATTGTGAAGTTTCTTCACCAAAGAATTATTTCCCATCCATGCCGCACATTTCAAAATGTCAACGTTACTTTGAAGATGATAATTACGTTTTGTGTAATGGTGAGTTTCCACAATTCTAATAGTTATCGTCCGGATGTCTGTGCATTAGGGAGTGGGGTTAACTGTTTTTCTTAAAGAAAGAAATAATTTTCTGTACAACTGCTGCAGGCTCCGAGTATTTAATGTCTGTTCACAAACTGTCTGTGGATTTGTTCTCAAAGAATTTTTTTGGGATAATACGGTTATTTGACACGATGCAGAGAAGGTGTTTTATTTTTATTTATTAATTTTTTGTTTGGGGGGGGGTGGTGGTGGAGGGGAGGGTCGTTGCAAGAGTTCGCGCCAACGAGTATGAGATTCTCGCTGATGTCTTCGTCTGGAGATTGTGACCCGGTCCCGAGACATCGTGAAAGCAAAAGTACATTGAAGCATTCTGGCGCGGGTCAGCGTGGCACAGACTTTGGAACCAGGGTAGAGAAATCTTTTTATTTGAAAGTTCGGTTAAGTCTGATAATTTTCTAGAAAATTGCAAATTTCAATTACATAGAAAATTGTCGATCTTCGCGGTAATTGGGGATTTTCCAAGTCTTACCCGGGATATGCACCTCGCAGCAATTTTCCCGACATGTGGAATGTACTTGGAGGAAGGAATGTACTGTTGATTGGTTCAGGCGTGTTATTGATATTACCAGAGATACATCAGGTCATCAGGTCATCAGGTCATCAGGTCATACTTTGGGACGGCTCCGTATTAAATATTGAGATGATAAGTAAATAAGGGATTCTCATGTTAGGATTATTGACTCAGTTGATACCCAACTGTTCTGACGTCATTCTACCTCACAGGAGTACTAAACGGTTCTTAGATAGTATTTTTGCAGGGGGAACAAGTTTCACTGTAGTTGATCCCCTCAACCGTGCACGTGAAGAGATAGATAGCGCACCAGTTTGAGCAAATCATTTGCCATGAGGCAAAAGCCCTCAAAACATAAGTCGTTGGCACCTAAAAATGTAGGTAGTGGAGACTTTCACAGACTTCAACCTCGGTGTGTCCTAACTTTCACACATTGACCGACTGTGACGGCAGCAGCTGTGACTAAATGAAATTGTCAGCAGCTGTGACTAAATGAAATTGTCAGCCGTTAACGAAGTCACAACTCTGGGGATCGATCGGTCAGGTGTGATCCGGTCAAAGGACCGTGGAGCGTGGATAACATGTTCCCAGGGAGCGTGCCATGGATAACATCTTCCTGGGGAGTGTGCCATGGATAACATGTTCTTGGGGAGCGTGCCATGGATAACATGTTCCCGGGGAGCGTGCCATGGATAACATGTTCCCGGGGAGCGTGCCATGGATAACATGTTGGCGGGGAGCGTGCCATGGATAACATGTTCCCGGGGAGCGTGCCATGGATAACATGTTCCCGGGGAGCGTGCCATGGATAACATGTTCCCAGTGGAGCGTGGCGAACATGTTCCCGACACACGTGGAAACACGACATGTCATTCAAGGCAGCAATACAATTATTCAACTGTGTCTTAATATGATATTCGATTGGATCACAATTTTAAAAATAAATAAATATCTTGGTTTGAAAATAACAATGAATAAGTTAAAATCTTGATTTACCACTAAGTATTAGAGATGTTATTAGAAGTGCTATAAAGAGGTGTTATTCGAGGTGTTCTTTGGTTGAAAAAATTCATTGGAAGTAAGTTTATGGGGAGAAAATATTTTACGTTTTAGAATTGTAACTGTAATTAGCGATTTTTGGCTCAAGTTTCAACTGTTAACTGACATCCTAACTAACATTTAAATCTCTAATAAAAATGCAGGACTAAACACAAACCATAGATAAGCGTAGGACGCAATAATCTTCTGTATAGAAGGAGCGTCTGTAAACAGATAAGATAAGATAAGATAAGATCCTTGTGGCTCTGTTTCAAAAGTTAACTAACTCCATTGTAGCTCTGTTTCAAAAGTTAACTTAGCTCCATTGTGGCTCTGTTTCAACTGTTAACTGACAACCTTGTGGCTCTGTTTCAACTGTTAACTGACACCATTGTGGCTAATTTTCAGATGGGCAAGGGCTCCTTCAAGTACGCCTGGGTATTGGACAAGTTGAAGGCCGAGAGAGAGCGGGGCATCACCATCGACATCGCGCTGTGGAAGTTCAGGACGGACAAGCTCTACGTCACCATCATTGACGCCCCTGGACACAGGGACTTCATCAAGAACATGATCACGGGGACTTCTCAGGTGGGACAATGGGTGGTGAGACTGGTGGGTCAATGGATGGTGGGTCACTAGGTGAGTGACAGGTGGGTCGATGGCAAGTGTGACAGGTGGGTTACTGATTTGTGCGACAGGTGGGTTACTGATTGGTGAGACAGGTGGGTTACTGATTGGTGCGACAGGTGGAATACTGATTGGTGAGACAGGTGGGTTACTGATTGGTGAGACAGGTGGGTTACTGATTGGTGCGACAGGTGGATTACTGATTGGTGAGACAGGTGGGTTACTGATGGGTGAGACAGGTGGGTTACTGATTGGTGCGACAGGTGGGTTACTGATTTGTGCGACAGGTGGGTTACTGATTGGTGAGACAGGTGGGTTACTGATTGGTGCGACAGGTGGGTTACTGATTGGTGAGACAGGTGGGTTACTGATTGGTAAGACAGGTGGGTTACTGATTGGTGCGACAGGTGGGTTACTGATTGGTGACATAATGTTTGGTGATTTGTGAGACAAAATGGTTACTGGCTTGTGAGGATTATGATAATTTAGTCACACCTGTATTGTGATAATTTAGTCACACCTGTAGTGTGATAATTTAGTCACACCTGTATTGTGATAATTTAGTCACACCTGTATTGTGATAATTTAGTCACACATGTATTGTGATAATTTAGTCACACATGTAATGTGATAATTTAGTCACACCAGTATTGTGATAATTTAGTCACACATGTATTGTGATAATTTAGTCACACATGTGTAGTTTTGAAAGTAATCATTGAGTTGCATTTCAGTACCCACCAAAGTAACTTTGTAGTAAGTATAGGTCTTTCATATACCTTTGTCAGCACACAATGGCCTCTGTAAATTTTAGACAGGACATAGAATGATAAGTAATAATCCAACTATCTGCATCCTAGCATTCCATCCGACAAAAAGACGTAGATGCAATTTAAGACGTTGACCCGTCTTGCACTACGATGGTTGTAACCCAACAGATACACCCCCGTTTCAGGGTATGCGCCCTACCACCGCATTCCCTCCCCCTACACTCCGTTTAGGAGCAGCCCTAATCAATTAGTCGTTCATCGATCTCAATGCAGGGTGACGGAGGACTTTCTTTGATTGGCCCCCCACTCGGCCGTCCACTTGTAGGGCATATTGTTAGGGTCACCAATACAATAAAAACTAAAATTAATAAGATACCTAGAAGAATAATCTATCTTTGGAATAAATGTAATTCAATAAAACTACACCAATCAGCGGCTAACTTCCAACAAACTTTCCTAAGTAAATTTAACACAAATAGCCCAGTAGAAGAAATTTGGAAAGATGTAAAAACAAATCTAAAAAATATAATGGATGAGAATGTTCCAACAAAACTAACATCAAATAAAATTAACAAATGCTGGTTCAATTCTAGATTGAAAAAGCTATGCAAACTAAAAGAGAACTTATTTAAGAAATATAAAGCTACCTATTCATATAGGATACACAAAAAATACTTAAAGATTAAACACTTGACACAAAAACTTAGTCGAAACCTCCAAAATGAATATATAAACAATGTAATTACCAAAGATAACAATAAAAACTTATTGTCCTTTATCAAATCTAAAAAAATGGAACCTTTAGGAATAGCCACACTAAAAGGCTCAAATAATAAAACCTATAATGATAATGAAACTAAAGCTAATATCCTTAACACATATTTTGCATCATCTTTTTCTGCCTCAGGCGACAAGGAAGTTTTAATAAATTTAAATAAAATGGAGGAAATAGGTAACATAACTGTAGATGAGATAGGTATACATTCACTCCTAAAAAACTTTAAAATAAACAAAGCTACTGGCCCAGATGATTTGCCTGCAAGATAATTAAAAGAACTAAGCAATGAACTGTCCCCAATCCTTGTAGTTCTCTTTCAAGCCTCTCTAAACCAGGGTAAAGTGCCCAAGGATTGGAAATTAGCTAACGTAACTCCACTCTTTAAGAAAGGGGATAAATCAGACCCTGGTAATTACAGGCCTGTATCACTTACTAGTATCACCTGTAAATTACTAGAACACATAATATATAGTAGAATAGTTAACCACCTTGACAAATATAATGCCCTATGCCCACATCAACACGGCTTTAGAAAAAACAGATCATGTGAAACACAATTAATAGGTTTAATAGATGAACTATCAAAAGGCTTGGACAAAAATGATCAAACAGATACAATATTACTAGACTTCTCAAAAGCATTTGACAAAGTTCACCACCTTAGTTTACTTAAAAAACTTAACTACTTTGGAATCTCAGGTTCCTTACATCACTGGATCCAAGACTTCCTTTTGGGCAGGGAGCAAACTGTAATAATTAATGGATCTAAATCTGCACCAATAAAGGTTAACTCAGGAGTTCCACAAGGAACTGTGCTAGGTCCCTTACTCTTTTTAATTTATATAAATGATTTACCCAACAACATCTCAACAGGTACAAAAGTTAGGTTATTTGCTGATGATTGTATAATCTATAGAACAATTAAATCAGAACAAGATAGCAAAATTTTACAAAAAGACTTAGATGAATTGATAAAATGGGAAACTAACTGGAGTATGTCTTTCCATCCAGAAAAGTGTCAACTGTTAAGAGTAACAAAGAAAAAGAAACAAATAAATTCAAAATATTACATTCATGGAAAAGAACTGAACCAAACTATAGATGCAAAATACTTAGGAGTCTTAATAAATGAGAAACTATCATGGAATCCCCATGTCAATGAAGTTATTAAAAAATCAAACAAAACCTTAGGCTTTATAAAAAGGAACTTTAACAAATGTAATAGAGATATAAAACTAAAACGCTACCTCACTTTGGTGAGACCTGTACTAGAATATGCATCTTCTGTATGGGACCCATCCACCAAAGAAAACATTGATAAACTAGAACAAATTCAAAAAAGAGCTGCCAGATTCATTACTGGAGAATATTCAAAACTGACTAGAATAACACCATTAGTTAAATCATTAAACCCTGAAACACTAGAGGATAGAAGAACCAAGAGTAAAGTAGTAATCATACATAAAGCAATTAATTCTAATTTAGAAATACAACACAAAGATAACTTAATACAACCCTCAGATAGACATAAGGATAAAAACACCTTTCTTATTCCGTATGCAAGAACAAACACATACAAGTTTTCCTTCTTCCCGTCCGGAATTCGGGCGTGGAATGGGTTGCCTGAAGAATCCAGGAAAACCAACACTTTATCAACATTTAAATCTCTAATAAAAATGCAGGACTAAACACAAACCATAGATAAGCGTAGGACGCAATAATCTTCTGTATAGAAGGAGCGTCTGTAAACAGATAAGATAAGATAAGATCAAGACCCCCCCTCCCCCCCCCCAACGTTTTTAGCGGATGTACGGGGCTCCTACACGTTGTCATCGGCCTGGATTGGTAGTCACAATAGCGATGTTGACAAATTTGTGTGGGATGTTGACAAATGTGTGTGCGATGTTGACAAATTTGTGTGTGATGTTGACAAATTTGTGTGTGATGTTGACAAATTTGTGTGTGATGTTGACAAATTTGTGTGTGATGTTGACAAATTTGTGTGCGATGTTGACAAATTTGTAAGAGATATTGACAAATTTGTGTGTACGCCTCTGACGCTCTAAATGTCGCCCACGGGTCAAGTCAATGATTTTTTAAATATTTAAATTTTTTATTTAAATACATCAATAATGTTCCAGACGCATCTTTCCTTTTTTGTGGTATCAGACAAAAGAAGTAGGCCTAAACCAAATGATGTCGTTAGGAAAACTTTGAGAACCTCTATAATTTAGTTTAACTATTGTCATTTAATGCAGCATAATTGAGCACCATTTAAATAGTTTTAAGGCTTATAAGATCCAAATAACAAGGGTTCTAATATTGTATCTCAGATATAGTCAATTTCTGTGTACTTAGAGCAAACTCAGACCACATTCATTAGATTAAATTGTGTGTTCCTTAAAGTAAACTTTTATTTTATTTAATGCACATTTTTTCTTCATGATGCTATGCTAATTGATAATTGGCTAATTTCGTAATATATAACCCACCGCATTCCACCTGAACTTTCTTTCCCCTCAATCTTATGTGCAGTAACGTTCGTTTATTTGTTGGCCTCATGTTCGTCTCAACTGTTCATTATTCAAACTTGAGCTGGTGTCAATGGTCGCTGGAATGATTTGAACGCTGGCCTGAGCTAAATGCCGACCAAATAGTTTGTCGAGTTGTGGCAGACGGCGGCTAATTGCTGACCATTGAGCGCCACATTTAGTAACACTTGGAATAGCATGAAAGGGTGGAAGAGTGGAACTCTGACATGTTGGTTACACTTGTTGGAATCCAAGGGAAGCTTGTGTTGCCACATTATCTGTGGGGCCAACGAAAATAGAGTGGGGACATTATGGGGAGGGGGGTGGGTTAGATAGCTGTAGAAGAAATAAGATGACAGCCAAATTTGCAGACGTAAAGTCGCGCAGCTTTTAAAGTACGTTTAATTATCATTTTAGAGGAAGGCTCAACATTTATTTGATACTAGCAGACCCGTCGTGCGTTGCAACGATCTCAGTAAAAAGGAATACATATAGATAAAAAAGGAATTACACTAAGGGTCACCTGGCCTATCATTTATCATGTGAATTTAAAAATCTGTTCATATCAATCAATTTCATAACAAATATATAAATATATTTATCTATATTTATCAATATCGTGTAAAATTGAATGGAGAATACAATATTAAAAGTTAGTAAAAACACATTTAGGGCCCCCATTCCCGAGGAAATGGAAATTAGCAGTTCAGTGCCCTATAGTAATTTAATTTAGGCTCTTAAGTTTTTATATACCGAGTTAGGTCAAAATCCAGTTATTTTCTCATTATCTAACACTTAAAATAATTTTTATATAGCCAATATAATGGAAAAAATACATTAAGGAGCCCCCGGGCCCATTCGGTTCAAGATGTACATTTTGAAATCCTGTTCATTTAAATTCAGTTTACGCATGGATATATTTCTCAAGATCGTTAAAAACTGAGTGGGAAATAATTTCTTAGAGTATACAAAAAACAAAAAAGACATTTGGGGCCCCTGGCCCTGAACAAATGGACATTAGAAGTGCAGTGCCATTTGTTATTTTAATATGGGCTACCAAGTTTTTATATACAAAGTTTGCTTAAGATCCAATCATTTACTCAGTAGCTAACGCATAAACTAATTTTATATAGCTCATATTAGCAAAAAACGACATTAAGGGCCCCAGGGCCCAATTAGTGCAATATATCAAGTTCAAAACACCTATTTATTTCAATCAATGTTATAGTGGATATATTTATCTATATTTCTCAAGACCTTTAATAATTGAATTGGGAATAAAATCTTAAACGTGTATTAAAAAAGGCATTTTGGGCCCCCAGCCCCGAATAAATGTACAATAGGAAATTAGTGCCCTATAGTATTTTAATATAGGCTATCAAGTTGTTATGTACCAAGTTTGGTCAAGATCCATTCATTTTCCAAGCAGCTAAGCCTTAAACTAATTTTTATATAGCTCATATAAGAAAAAAATCCCCATTATGGGCCCCCAGCGCCCCATGAGTGTTATATTTTTTAAAAACGTAGCCTATTTCCATCCCGGGAGCGTACTCAAAAGTCTCCAAAATTTTCGTTGTGATCGGATGAATGATTTAGTCAGCTATAACAGACAGGCATACATACTTTGATTTATATATATATACTAGCAGACCCGTCGTGCGTTGCAACGATCTCAGTAAAAAGGAATATATATAGATAAAAAAATAAATTACATTAAGGGTCACCATGCCCATCAGTTTAAAATATGAAGTTTGAAAATCTGTTCATTTCAATCAATTTCATAACAAAAATATAAATATATGTATCTATATTTCTCAATATCGTGTAAAATTGAATGGGGAATACAATATTAAAAATTTAGTAAAAACACATTTAGGGCCCCTAGCCCTGATGAAATGGACATTATGAGATCAGTGCCCTATCGAAATTTAATATAGGCTTTTAAGTTTTTATATACCGCGTTTGGTCAAAATCCATTTATTTTCTCATTATCTAACACCTAAACTAATTTTTATATATATGTAGATATAAGGAAAACTACATTAAGGGGCTCCCAGGCCCGTTCAATTCAAGATGTACATTTTGAAAACATGTTCATTTAAATTCATTTTAATCATGGATATATTTCTCAAGATCGTTAAAAACTGAGTGGGAAATACTATCTTAGAGTATACACAAAAAAAGACATTTGGGGCCCCCGGCCCATTCGATGTAAGATGTAAATTTCAAAATGCTGTTCATTTTAATTCAGTCTCATCATTGATATATTTCTTAAGATCGTTAAAATAGAATGTGAAATAATATCTAAAACACATACTAAAAAATACATTTGGGGCCCCCGGCCCTGAACAATTAAAAATTAGAAGTGCAGTGCCCTTTGTTATTTTAATATGGGCTACCAAGTTTTTATATACCAAGTTTGGTTAAGATCCATTCATTTACTCAGTAGTTAACGCATAAACTCATTTTTATATAGCTCATAAAAGCAAAAAATGACATTAAGGGCCCCAGGGCCCATTTAGTGCAATATGTCAAGTTCAAAACGCCTGTTTATTTCAATCAATTTCATTGTGGATATATTTATCTATATTTTTCAAGATCTTTAATAATTGAATGGGGAATAAAATATTAAACGTTTATGAAATAAGACATTTTGGGCCCCCAGTCCCGAAGAAATGGACATTAGGAAATTAGTCCCTTTAGTATTTCTATATTGGCTACCAAGTTGTTATATATAAAGTTTGGTTAAGATCCATCAATTAACCTAATAGGTAACGCTTAAACTAATTTTTATATAGCTCATATATAAGAAAATAAATCATTTTATGGGCCCCCGGCGCCCCATGGGGGTTAAATTTTGAAAAAAAAGTAGCCTATTTCCATCCATGGAGCGTACTCAAAAGTCTCCAAAAGTTTCATGGCGATCGGATGAATGGTTTAGTCAGCTATAACAGACATGCATACATACATACATACATACTTTGATTTTTATATATATAGATATATGTACCCTACCCCCTCCACCCATAAACACTGTGGTAATCTAAGAATATTTTGCATATTAACTTGGCCAGATGTTCCCCATCTTCCCATCACTTCATCTCCCCATCACCACATCTCCCCATCACCACATTTCCCATCACCACATCTCCCCATCACAACATCTCCCCATCACCACATCTCCCCATCACCACATCTCCCCATCACCACATCTCCCTATCACAACATCTCCCCATCACCACATCTCCCCATCACAACATCTCCCATCACAACATCTCCCATCACAACATCCCCCCATCACCACATCCCCCATCACAACATCTCCCCATCACCACATCCCCCATCACAACATCTCCCCATCACCACATCTCCCCATCACCACATCCCCACATCACCACATCTCATCACCACATTTCGCCATCACCACATTTCCCCATCACCACATCTCCCATCACCACATCTCCCCATCACCTCATCTCATAATCACCACATCTCCCCATCAGCACATCTCCCAATCACAACATTTCTCCATCACCACATCTCCCCATCACCACATCTCCCCACAACATCTCCCCATCATCACATCTACCCATCACCACATCTCCCCATCACCACATCTCCCAATCACCACATTTCCCATCACAAAATCTCCCATCACCACATCCCCCATCACCACAGCTCCCCATCGCCACATTTCCTCATCACCACATTTCCCCATCACCACATCCCCCCATCACAAAATATCCCCATTACAACATCTTCCCATCACAACATCTCCCCACCATCACATCTCCCCATCACAACAGCTCCCCATCACCACATCACCCATATCACCACGTCTCCCAATCACCACATCTCCCAATCACCACACATCCCCACCACCACAGCTCCCCATCACCACATCTCCCCATCACCACATTTACCCATCACCACATCTCCCCATCACCACATTTACCCATCACAACATCTCCCCATAACAACATCTCCCCATCACCACATCTCCCCATCACAACATCTCCCCATCACCACATCTGCCCATCACTACATCTCCCCATCACAACATCTCCCCATCACCACATCTGCCCATCACTACATCTCCCAAAAACCACATCTCCCCATCACAACATCTCCCCATCACAACATCTCCCCATCACAACATCTCTCCATAACAACATCTCCCCATCACCACATCTACCCATCACCACATCTCCCCATCACCACATTTCCCCATCACCACATCTCCCCATCACCACATATATTTCTCACAAGCATGAAGTTTTGTTGTCATTTCAAACACTTCATGTACATTTTCCGACGATGTCTTGTGTTCCAGTGTCCCCAGGCGCTACTGCTCATCTCTCAATTTCATGTTAATTATCTCCACTTTCCTGTCGCATGCAGACTGTGCACTACTCATATCTCCACTTTCCTGTCGCAGGCAGACTGTGCACTACTCATTGTTGCTGCAGGTACGGGTGAGTTTGAGGCCGGCATCTCAAAAGAAGGTCAGACACGAGAACACGCCCTCCTAGCCTACACCCTGGGGGTCAGTCAGCTCATCATAGGCGTCAACAAGATGGACAGCACCACGCCCCCATACAGTGAGGTCAGTGATCACACAATAATCTTTATTTTGATTAGCTCATTCATTGGATTTTAAAAAAAAACTGAGTTGGCGTTTATCTTAACTTTAGGTTGTGAGTGACTTGGGCTTTATCTTAACTTGGTGTTTATCTTAACTTTGGTTTTATCTCATCATCATCATCATTATCCTCGGCATTACCTCCCGTGTAGGGGCCAGTAGGGGGGGCACCGGCCTGCTCAAATACGCTCTTCCAGTCGCCTCCATATTCGTACCCCCGCAGCTCTAGGTCCTTCCCCCCTCATCCTCCAGTCTCATTCTTGGTTGACCTGTTAGGCTACTGCCTCTCAGCGTTTTTTTACATTCTATGATGGCTGCCCAACAGGCTGCAGTTCTTCATAGATTACCTTCCCATTGTAGTCTCCCATTTATATTATTGACACCACTGGCGGTGGTTTATTTCAGCTAAGTGTTTATCTAATTACATGTTTATCTTGACCTCATCTGAAGTGTTTGTCTTGTGTAGATGTAGATCTTGTAGTTAAGTTCTTATCTCAGATAGCCTCTCATCTTAGCCAGGTGTTAATCTGCTGGGTGTTTATCTCAATTCAGATTTGAATGAATTATGATCACATGATTTTTATTAATAATATTCATTACTCAATATAATTAATATCCTTATATTAAATGTGTATCATTTACAATAATGAACACATGATGCTTAACTTCTCTAGATGAACAAAACAATACAATGTTCATTTTAATTATAGACAATGAACAAGTGTAAACGTTTCGGCTGATTCCTTCATTATTTCAAATAAAGAAAAAGATAAAACCATTTAAATTAAACTTGCATTATATAAAGCCCCCACCAAAAATTGCAGAATCGTACAGTCTGTTATGGAAAGGACTGGGCCAATACCTAAACAAAGACAAAGCACAAAATATCGCACATTTATACATGATAGTGTTACTAAATATTATTTAAAACACTTGTGCCCAGCTTTCTTCTTTTTGTTTCTCTGTCTTTTTTTGCGTCCTTTGCTTATTTTTGTCCATTGTAGGGCAGTTCATATTTAATGTAATTTTAATTTAAATACTAGTGTTTGTTGGCTATAAAGCTTTAATTTATTGTTTTAATAATTCAGCTCTTCTGAGTATCTTGTCATTTATTGTTTTAATAATTCAGCTCTTCTGAGTATCTTGTAATTTATTGTTTTAATAATGCAGCTCTTCTCGGTATCTTGTCATTTATTGTTTTAATAACGCAGCTCTTCTGAGTATCTTGTCATTTATTGTTTTAATAATGCAGCTCTTCTCAGTATCTTGTCATTTATTGTTTTAATAATGCAGCTCTTCTGAGTATCTTGTCATTTATTGTTTTAATAATTCAGCTCTTCTGAGTATCTTGTCATTTATTGTTTTAATAATGCAGCTCTTCTCAGTATCTTGTCATTTATTGTTTTAATAACGCAGCTCTTCTGAGTATCTTGTCATTTATTGTTTTAATAATGCAGCTCTTCTCAGTATCTTGGCATTTATTGTTTTAATAATGCAGCTCTTCTGAGTATCTTGTCATTTATTGTTTTAATAATGCAGCTCTTCTCAGTATCTTGTCATTTATTGTTTTAATAATGCAGCTCTTCTGAGTATCTTGTCATTTATTGTTTTAATAATTCAGCTCTTCTGAGTATCTTGTCATTTATTGTTTTAATAATGCAGCTCTTCTGAGTATCTTGTCATTTATTGTTTTAATAATGCAGCTCTTCTGAGTATCTTGTCATTTATTGTTTTAATAATGCAGCTCTTCTCAGTATCTTGTCATTTATTGTTTTAATAACGCAGCTCTTCTGAGTATCTTGTCATTTATTGTTTTAATAATGCAGCTCTTCTCAGTATCTTGTCATTTATTGTTTTAATAATGCAGCTCTTCTGAGTATCTTGTCATTTATTGTTTTAATAATGCAGCTCTTCTGAGTATCTTGTCATTTATTGTTTTAATAATTCAGCTCTTCTGAGTATCTTGTCATTTATTGTTTTAATAATGCAGCTCTTCTGAGTATCTTGTCATTTATTGTTTTAATAATGCAGCTCTTCTGAGTATCTTGTCATTTATTGTTTTAATAATGCAGCTCTTCTGAGTATCTTGTCATTTATTGTTTTAATAATGCAGCTCTTCTGAGTATCTTGTCATTTATTGTTTTAATAATGCAGCTCTTCTGAGTATCTTGTCATTTATTGTTTTAATAATGCAGCTCTTCTGAGTATCTTGTCATTTATTGTTTTAATAATGCAGCTCTTCTCAGTATCTTGTCATTTATTGTTTTAATAATGCAGCTCTTCTCAGTATCTTGTCATTTATTGTTTTAATAATGCAGCTCTTCTCAGTATCTTGTAATTTATTGTTTTAATAATGCAGCTCTTCTGAGTATCTTGTCATTTATTGTTTTAATAATGCAGCTCTTCTGAGTATCTTGTCATTTATTGTTTTAATAATGCAGCTCTTCTGAGTATCTTGTCATTTATTGTTTTAATAATGCAGCTCTTCTGAGTATCTTGTCATTTATTGTTTTAATAATGCAGCTCTTCTCAGTATCTTGTCATTTATTGTTTTAATAATGCAGCTCTTCTCAGTATCTTGTCATTTATTGTTTTAATAATGCAGCTCTTCTCAGTATCTTGTCATTTATTGTTTTAATAATGCAGCTCTTCTCAGTATCTTGTCATTTATTGTTTTAATAATGCAGCTCTTCTGAGTATCTTGTCATTTATTGTTTTAATAATGCAGCTCTTCTGAGTATCTTGTCATTTATTGTTTTAATAATGCAGCTCTTCTGAGTATCTTGTCATTTATTGTTTTAATAATGCAGCTCTTCTGAGTATCTTGTCATTTATTGTTTTAATAATGCAGCTCTTCTGAGTATCTTGTCATTTATTGTTTTAATAATGCAGCTCTTCTGAGTATCTTGTCATTTATTGTTTTAATAATGCAGCTCTTCTGAGTATCTTGTCATTTATTGTTTTAATAATGCAGCTCTTCTCAGTATCTTGTCATTTATTGTTTTAATAATGCAGCTCTTCTCAGTATCTTGTCATTTATTGTTTTAATAATGCAGCTCTTCTGAGTATCTTGTCATTTATTGTTTTAATAATGCAGCTCTTCTGAGTATCTTGTCATTTATTGTTTTAATAATGCAGCTCTTCTGAGTATCTTGTCATTTATTGTTTTAATAATGCAGCTCTTCTGAGTATCTTGTCATTTATTGTTTTAATAATGCAGCTCTTCTGAGTATCTTGTCATTTATTGTTTTAATAATGCAGCTCTTCTGAGTATCTTGTCATTTATTGTTTTAATAATGCAGCTCTTCTGAGTATCTTGTCATTTATTGTTTTAATAATGCAGCTCTTCTGAGTATCTTGTCATTTATTGTTTTAATAATGCAGCTCTTCTGAGTATCTTGTCATTTATTGTTTTAATAATGCAGCTCTTCTGAGTATCTTGTCATTTATTGTTTTAATAATGCAGCTCTTCTGAGTATCTTGTCATTTATTGTTTTAATAATGCAGCTCTTCTGAGTATCTTGTCATTTATTGTTTTAATAATGCAGCTCTTCTGAGTATCTTGTCATTTATTGTTTTAATAATGCAGCTCTTCTGAGTATCTTGTCATTTATTGTTTTAATAATGCAGCTCTTCTGAGTATCTTGTCATTTATTGTTTTAATAATGCAGCTCTTCTGAGTATCTTGTCATTTATTGTTTTAATAATGCAGCTCTTCTGAGTATCTTGTCATTTATTGTTTTAATAATGCAGCTCTTCTGAGTATCTTGTCATTTATTGTTTTAATAATGCAGCTCTTCTGAGTATCTTGTCATTTATTGTTTTAATAATGCAGCTCTTCTGAGTATCTTGTCATTTATTGTTTTAATAATGCAGCTCTTCTGAGTATCTTGTCATTTATTGTTTTAATAATGCAGCTCTTCTGAGTATCTTGTCATTTATTGTTTTAATAATGCAGCTCTTCTGAGTATCTTGTCATTTATTGTTTTAATAATGCAGCTCTTCTGAGTATCTTGTCATTTATTGTTTTAATAATGCAGCTCTTCTGAGTATCTTGTCATTTATTGTTTTAATAATGCAGCTCTTCTGAGTATCTTGTCATTTATTGTTTTAATAATGCAGCTCTTCTGAGTATCTTGTCATTTATTGTTTTAATAATGCAGCTCTTCTGAGTATCTTGTCATTTATTGTTTTAATAATGCAGCTCTTCTGAGTATCTTGTCATTTATTGTTTTAATAATGCAGCTCTTCTGAGTATCTTGTCATTTATTGTTTTAATAATGCAGCTCTTCTGAGTATCTTGTCATTTATTGTTTTAATAATGCAGCTCTTCTGAGTATCTTGTCATTTATTGTTTTAATAATGCAGCTCTTCTGAGTATCTTGTCATTTATTGTTTTAATAATGCAGCTCTTCTGAGTATCTTGTCATTTATTGTTTTAATAATGCAGCTCTTCTGAGTATCTTGTCATTTATTGTTTTAATAATGCAGCTCTTCTGAGTATCTTGTCATTTATTGTTTTAATAATGCAGCTCTTCTGAGTATCTTGTCATTTATTGTTTTAATAATGCAGCTCTTCTGAGTATCTTGTCATTTATTGTTTTAATAATGCAGCTCTTCTGAGTATCTTGTCATTTATTGTTTTAATAATGCAGCTCTTCTGAGTATCTTGTCATTTATTGTTTTAATAATGCAGCTCTTCTGAGTATCTTGTCATTTATTGTTTTAATAATGCAGCTCTTCTGAGTATCTTGTCATTTATTGTTTTAATAATGCAGCTCTTCTGAGTATCTTGTCATTTATTGTTTTAATAATGCAGCTCTTCTGAGTATCTTGTCATTTATTGTTTTAATAATGCAGCTCTTCTGAGTATCTTGTCATTTATTGTTTTAATAATGCAGCTCTTCTGAGTATCTTGTCATTTATTGTTTTAATAATGCAGCTCTTCTGAGTATCTTGTCATTTATTGTTTTAATAATGCAGCTCTTCTGAGTATCTTGTCATTTATTGTTTTAATAATGCAGCTCTTCTGAGTATCTTGTCATTTATTGTTTTAATAATGCAGCTCTTCTGAGTATCTTGTCATTTATTGTTTTAATAATGCAGCTCTTCTGAGTATCTTGTCATTTATTGTTTTAATAATGCAGCTCTTCTGAGTATCTTGTCATTTATTGTTTTAATAATGCAGCTCTTCTGAGTATCTTGTCATTTATTGTTTTAATAATGCAGCTCTTCTGAGTATCTTGTCATTTATTGTTTTAATAATGCAGCTCTTCTGAGTATCTTGTCATTTATTGTTTTAATAATGCAGCTCTTCTGAGTATCTTGTCATTTATTGTTTTAATAATGCAGCTCTTCTGAGTATCTTGTCATTTATTGTTTTAATAATGCAGCTCTTCTGAGTATCTTGTCATTTATTGTTTTAATAATGCAGCTCTTCTGAGTATCTTGTCATTTATTGTTTTAATAATGCAGCTCTTCTGAGTATCTTGTCATTTATTGTTTTAATAATGCAGCTCTTCTGAGTATCTTGTCATTTATTGTTTTAATAATGCAGCTCTTCTGAGTATCTTGTCATTTATTGTTTTAATAATGCAGCTCTTCTGAGTATCTTGTCATTTATTGTTTTAATAATGCAGCTCTTCTGAGTATCTTGTCATTTATTGTTTTAATAATGCAGCTCTTCTGAGTATCTTGTCATTTATTGTTTTAATAATGCAGCTCTTCTGAGTATCTTGTCATTTATTGTTTTAATAATGCAGCTCTTCTGAGTATCTTGTCATTTATTGTTTTAATAATGCAGCTCTTCTGAGTATCTTGTCATTTATTGTTTTAATAATGCAGCTCTTCTGAGTATCTTGTCATTTATTGTTTTAATAATGCAGCTCTTCTGAGTATCTTGTCATTTATTGTTTTAATAATGCAGCTCTTCTGAGTATCTTGTCATTTATTGTTTTAATAATGCAGCTCTTCTGAGTATCTTGTCATTTATTGTTTTAATAATGCAGCTCTTCTGAGTATCTTGTCATTTATTGTTTTAATAATGCAGCTCTTCTGAGTATCTTGTCATTTATTGTTTTAATAATGCAGCTCTTCTGAGTATCTTGTCATTTATTGTTTTAATAATGCAGCTCTTCTGAGTATCTTGTCATTTATTGTTTTAATAATGCAGCTCTTCTGAGTATCTTGTCATTTATTGTTTTAATAATGCAGCTCTTCTGAGTATCTTGTCATTTATTGTTTTAATAATGCAGCTCTTCTGAGTATCTTGTCATTTATTGTTTTAATAATGCAGCTCTTCTGAGTATCTTGTCATTTATTGTTTTAATAATGCAGCTCTTCTGAGTATCTTGTCATTTATTGTTTTAATAATGCAGCTCTTCTGAGTATCTTGTCATTTATTGTTTTAATAATGCAGCTCTTCTGAGTATCTTGTCATTTATTGTTTTAATAACGCAGCTCTTCTGAGTATCTTGTCATTTATTGTTTTAATAATGCAGCTCTTCTGAGTATCTTGTCATTTATTGTTTTAATAATGCAGCTCTTCTGAGTATCTTGTCATTTATTGTTTTAATAATGCAGCTCTTCTGAGTATCTTGTCATTTATTGTTTTAATAATGCAGCTCTTCTGAGTATCTTGTCATTTATTGTTTTAATAATGCAGCTCTTCTGAGTATCTTGTCATTTATTGTTTTAATAACGCAGCTCTTCTGAGTATCTTGTCATTTATTGTTTTAATAATGCAGCTCTTCTGAGTATCTTGTCATTTATTGTTTTAATAATGCAGCTCTTCTGAGTATCTTGTCATTTATTGTTTTAATAACGCAGCTCTTCTGAGTATCTTGTCATTTATTGTTTTAATAATGCAGCTCTTCTGAGTATCTTGTCATTTATTGTTTTAATAATGCAGCTCTTCTGAGTATCTTGTCATTTATTGTTTTAATAATGCAGCTCTTCTGAGTATCTTGTCATTTATTGTTTTAATAACGCAGCTCTTCTGAGTATCTTGTCATTTATTGTTTTAATAATGCAGCTCTTCTGAGTATCTTGTCATTTATTGTTTTAATAATGCAGCTCTTCTGAGTATCTTGTCATTTATTGTTTTAATAATGCAGCTCTTCTGAGTATCTTGTCATTTATTGTTTTAATAATGCAGCTCTTCTGAGTATCTTGTCATTTATTGTTTTAATAATGCAGCTCTTCTGAGTATCTTGTCATTTATTGTTTTAATAATGCAGCTCTTCTGAGTATCTTGTCATTTATTGTTTTAATAATGCAGCTCTTCTGAGTATCTTGTCATTTATTGTTTTAATAATGCAGCTCTTCTGAGTATCTTGTCATTTATTGTTTTAATAATGCAGCTCTTCTGAGTATCTTGTCATTTATTGTTTTAATAATGCAGCTCTTCTGAGTATCTTGTCATTTATTGTTTTAATAACGCAGCTCTTCTGAGTATCTTGTCATTTATTGTTTTAATAATGCAGCTCTTCTGAGTATCTTGTCATTTATTGTTTTAATAATGCAGCTCTTCTGAGTATCTTGTCATTTATTGTTTTAATAATGCAGCTCTTCTGAGTATCTTGTCATTTATTGTTTTAATAATGCAGCTCTTCTGAGTATCTTGTCATTTATTGTTTTAATAATGCAGCTCTTCTGAGTATCTTGTCATTTATTGTTTTAATAATGCAGCTCTTCTGAGTATCTTGTCATTTATTGTTTTAATAATGCAGCTCTTCTGAGTATCTTGTCATTTATTGTTTTAATAACGCAGCTCTTCTGAGTATCTTGTCATTTATTGTTTTAATAATGCAGCTCTTCTGAGTATCTTGTCATTTATTGTTTTAATAATGCAGCTCTTCTGAGTATCTTGTCATTTATTGTTTTAATAATGCAGCTCTTCTGAGTATCTTGTCATTTATTGTTTTAATAACGCAGCTCTTCTGAGTATCTTGTCATTTATTGTTTTAATAATGCAGCTCTTCTGAGTATCTTGTCATTTATTGTTTTAATAATGCAGCTCTTCTGAGTATCTTGTCATTTATTGTTTTAATAATGCAGCTCTTCTGAGTATCTTGTCATTTATTGTTTTAATAATGCAGCTCTTCTGAGTATCTTGTCATTTATTGTTTTAATAATGCAGCTCTTCTGAGTATCTTGTCATTTATTGTTTTAATAATGCAGCTCTTCTGAGTATCTTGTCATTTATTGTTTTAATAATGCAGCTCTTCTGAGTATCTTGTCATTTATTGTTTTAATAATGCAGCTCTTCTGAGTATCTTGTCATTTATTGTTTTAATAATGCAGCTCTTCTGAGTATCTTGTCATTTATTGTTTTAATAATGCAGCTCTTCTGAGTATCTTGTCATTTATTGTTTTAATAATGCAGCTCTTCTGAGTATCTTGTCATTTATTGTTTTAATAATGCAGCTCTTCTGAGTATCTTGTCATTTATTGTTTTAATAATGCAGCTCTTCTGAGTATCTTGTCATTTATTGTTTTAATAATGCAGCTCTTCTGAGTATCTTGTCATTTATTGTTTTAATAATGCAGCTCTTCTGAGTATCTTGTCATTTATTGTTTTAATAATGCAGCTCTTCTGAGTATCTTGTCATTTATTGTTTTAATAATGCAGCTCTTCTGAGTATCTTGTCATTTATTGTTTTAATAATGCAGCTCTTCTGAGTATCTTGTCATTTATTGTTTTAATAATGCAGCTCTTCTGAGTATCTTGTCATTTATTGTTTTAATAATGCAGCTCTTCTGAGTATCTTGTCATTTATTGTTTTAATAATGCAGCTCTTCTGAGTATCTTGTCATTTATTGTTTTAATAATGCAGCTCTTCTGAGTATCTTGTCATTTATTGTTTTAATAATGCAGCTCTTCTGAGTATCTTGTCATTTATTGTTTTAATAATGCAGCTCTTCTGAGTATCTTGTCATTTATTGTTTTAATAATGCAGCTCTTCTGAGTATCTTGTCATTTATTGTTTTAATAATGCAGCTCTTCTGAGTATCTTGTCATTTATTGTTTTAATAATGCAGCTCTTCTGAGTATCTTGTCATTTATTGTTTTAATAATGCAGCTCTTCTGAGTATCTTGTCATTTATTGTTTTAATAATGCAGCTCTTCTGAGTATCTTGTCATTTATTGTTTTAATAATGCAGCTCTTCTGAGTATCTTGTCATTTATTGTTTTAATAATGCAGCTCTTCTGAGTATCTTGTCATTTATTGTTTTAATAATGCAGCTCTTCTGAGTATCTTGTCATTTATTGTTTTAATAATGCAGCTCTTCTGAGTATCTTGTCATTTATTGTTTTAATAATGCAGCTCTTCTGAGTATCTTGTCATTTATTGTTTTAATAATGCAGCTCTTCTGAGTATCTTGTCATTTATTGTTTTAATAATGCAGCTCTTCTGAGTATCTTGTCATTTATTGTTTTAATAATGCAGCTCTTCTGAGTATCTTGTCATTTATTGTTTTAATAATGCAGCTCTTCTGAGTATCTTGTCATTTATTGTTTTAATAATGCAGCTCTTCTGAGTATCTTGTCATTTATTGTTTTAATAATGCAGCTCTTCTGAGTATCTTGTCATTTATTGTTTTAATAATGCAGCTCTTCTGAGTATCTTGTCATTTATTGTTTTAATAATGCAGCTCTTCTGAGTATCTTGTCATTTATTGTTTTAATAATGCAGCTCTTCTGAGTATCTTGTCATTTATTGTTTTAATAACGCAGCTCTTCTGAGTATCTTGTCATTTATTGTTTTAATAATGCAGCTCTTCTGAGTATCTTGTCATTTATTGTTTTAATAATGCAGCTCTTCTGAGTATCTTGTCATTTATTGTTTTAATAATGCAGCTCTTCTGAGTATCTTGTCATTTATTGTTTTAATAATGCAGCTCTTCTGAGTATCTTGTCATTTATTGTTTTAATAATGCAGCTCTTCTGAGTATCTTGTCATTTATTGTTTTAATAATGCAGCTCTTCTGAGTATCTTGTCATTTATTGTTTTAATAATGCAGCTCTTCTGAGTATCTTGTCATTTATTGTTTTAATAATGCAGCTCTTCTGAGTATCTTGTCATTTATTGTTTTAATAATGCAGCTCTTCTGAGTATCTTGTCATTTATTGTTTTAATAATGCAGCTCTTCTGAGTATCTTGTCATTTATTGTTTTAATAATGCAGCTCTTCTGAGTATCTTGTCATTTATTGTTTTAATAATGCAGCTCTTCTGAGTATCTTGTCATTTATTGTTTTAATAACGCAGCTCTTCTGAGTATCTTGTCATTTATTGTTTTAATAATGCAGCTCTTCTGAGTATCTTGTCATTTATTGTTTTAATAATGCAGCTCTTCTGAGTATCTTGTCATTTATTGTTTTAATAATGCAGCTCTTCTGAGTATCTTGTCATTTATTGTTTTAATAATGCAGCTCTTCTGAGTATCTTGTCATTTATTGTTTTAATAATGCAGCTCTTCTGAGTATCTTGTCATTTATTGTTTTAATAATGCAGCTCTTCTGAGTATCTTGTCATTTATTGTTTTAATAATGCAGCTCTTCTGAGTATCTTGTCATTTATTGTTTTAATAATGCAGCTCTTCTGAGTATCTTGTCATTTATTGTTTTAATAATGCAGCTCTTCTGAGTATCTTGTCATTTATTGTTTTAATAATGCAGCTCTTCTGAGTATCTTGTCATTTATTGTTTTAATAATGCAGCTCTTCTGAGTATCTTGTCATTTATTGTTTTAATAATGCAGCTCTTCTGAGTATCTTGTCATTTATTGTTTTAATAATGCAGCTCTTCTGAGTATCTTGTCATTTATTGTTTTAATAATGCAGCTCTTCTGAGTATCTTGTCATTTATTGTTTTAATAATGCAGCTCTTCTGAGTATCTTGTCATTTATTGTTTTAATAATGCAGCTCTTCTGAGTATCTTGTCATTTATTGTTTTAATAATGCAGCTCTTCTGAGTATCTTGTCATTTATTGTTTTAATAATGCAGCTCTTCTGAGTATCTTGTCATTTATTGTTTTAATAATGCAGCTCTTCTGAGTATCTTGTCATTTATTGTTTTAATAATGCAGCTCTTCTGAGTATCTTGTCATTTATTGTTTTAATAATGCAGCTCTTCTCAGTATCTTGTCATTTATTGTTTTAATAATGCAGCTCTTCTGAGTATCTTGTCATTTATTGTTTTAATAATGCAGCTCTTCTGAGTATCTTGTCATTTATTGTTTTAATAATGCAGCTCTTCTGAGTATCTTGTCATTTATTGTTTTAATAATGCAGCTCTTCTGAGTATCTTGTCATTTATTGTTTTAATAATGCAGCTCTTCTGAGTATCTTGTCATTTATTGTTTTAATAATGCAGCTCTTCTGAGTATCTTGTCATTTATTGTTTTAATAATGCAGCTCTTCTGAGTATCTTGTCATTTATTGTTTTAATAATGCAGCTCTTCTGAGTATCTTGTCATTTATTGTTTTAATAATGCAGCTCTTCTGAGTATCTTGTCATTTATTGTTTTAATAATGCAGCTCTTCTGAGTATCTTGTCATTTATTGTTTTAATAATGCAGCTCTTCTGAGTATCTTGTCATTTATTGTTTTAATAATGCAGCTCTTCTGAGTATCTTGTCATTTATTGTTTTAATAATGCAGCTCTTCTGAGTATCTTGTCATTTATTGTTTTAATAATGCAGCTCTTCTGAGTATCTTGTCATTTATTGTTTTAATAATGCAGCTCTTCTGAGTATCTTGTCATTTATTGTTTTAATAATGCAGCTCTTCTGAGTATCTTGTCATTTATTGTTTTAATAATGCAGCTCTTCTGAGTATCTTGTCATTTATTGTTTTAATAATGCAGCTCTTCTGAGTATCTTGTCATTTATTGTTTTAATAATGCAGCTCTTCTGAGTATCTTGTCATTTATTGTTTTAATAATGCAGCTCTTCTGAGTATCTTGTCATTTATTGTTTTAATAATGCAGCTCTTCTGAGTATCTTGTCATTTATTGTTTTAATAACGCAGCTCTTCTGAGTATCTTGTCATTTATTGTTTTAATAATGCAGCTCTTCTGAGTATCTTGTCATTTATTGTTTTAATAATGCAGCTCTTCTGAGTATCTTGTCATTTATTGTTTTAATAATGCAGCTCTTCTGAGTATCTTGTCATTTATTGTTTTAATAATGCAGCTCTTCTGAGTATCTTGTCATTTATTGTTTTAATAATGCAGCTCTTCTGAGTATCTTGTCATTTATTGTTTTAATAATGCAGCTCTTCTGAGTATCTTGTCATTTATTGTTTTAATAATGCAGCTCTTCTGAGTATCTTGTCATTTATTGTTTTAATAATGCAGCTCTTCTGAGTATCTTGTCATTTATTGTTTTAATAATGCAGCTCTTCTGAGTATCTTGTCATTTATTGTTTTAATAATGCAGCTCTTCTGAGTATCTTGTCATTTATTGTTTTAATAATGCAGCTCTTCTGAGTATCTTGTCATTTATTGTTTTAATAATGCAGCTCTTCTGAGTATCTTGTCATTTATTGTTTTAATAATGCAGCTCTTCTGAGTATCTTGTCATTTATTGTTTTAATAATGCAGCTCTTCTGAGTATCTTGTCATTTATTGTTTTAATAATGCAGCTCTTCTGAGTATCTTGTCATTTATTGTTTTAATAATGCAGCTCTTCTGAGTATCTTGTCATTTATTGTTTTAATAATGCAGCTCTTCTGAGTATCTTGTCATTTATTGTTTTAATAATGCAGCTCTTCTGAGTATCTTGTCATTTATTGTTTTAATAATGCAGCTCTTCTGAGTATCTTGTCATTTATTGTTTTAATAATGCAGCTCTTCTCAGTATCTTGTCATTTATTGTTTTAATAATGCAGCTCTTCTGAGTATCTTGTCATTTATTGTTTTAATAATGCAGCTCTTCTGAGTATCTTGTCATTTATTGTTTTAATAATGCAGCTCTTCTCAGTATCTTGTCATTTATTGTTTTAATAATGCAGCTCTTCTCAGTATCTTGTCATTTATTGTTTTAATAACGCAGCTCTTCTCAGTATCTTGTCATTTATTGTTTTAATAATGCAGCTCTTCTGAGTATCTTGTCATTTATTGTTTTAATAATGCAGCTCTTCTGAGTATCTTGTCATTTATTGTTTTAATAACGCAGCTCTTCTGAGTATCTTGTCATTTATTGTTTTAATAACGCAGCTCTTCTCAGTATCTTGTCATTTATTGTTTTAATAACGCAGCTCTTCTCAGTATCTTGTCATTTATTGTTTTAATAATGCAGCTCTTCTGAGTATCTTGTCATTTATTGTTTTAATAACGCAGCTCTTCTCAGTATCTTGTCATTTATTGTTTTAATAATGCAGCTCTTCTGAGTATCTTGTCATTTATTGTTTTAATAATGCAGCTCTTCTGAGTATCTTGTCATTTATTGTTTTAATAATGCAGCTCTTCTGAGTATCTTGTCATTTATTGTTTTAATAATTCAGCTCTTCTCAGTATCTTGTCATTTATTGTTTTAATAACGCAGCTATTCTGAGTATCTTGTCATTTATTGTTTTAATAACGCAGCTCTTCTGAGTATCTTGTCATTTATTGTTTTAATAATGCAGCTCTTCTGAGTATCTTGTCATTTATTGTTTTAATAATGCAGCTCTTCTGAGTATCTTGTCATTTATTGTTTTAATAACGCAGCTCTTCTGAGTATCTTGTCATTTATTGTTTTAATAATGCAGCTCTTCTGAGTATCTTGTCATTTATTGTTTTAATAATGCAGCTCTTCTGAGTATCTTGTCATTTATTGTTTTAATAATTCAGCTCTTCTGAGTATCTTGTCATTTATTGTTTTAATAATTCAGCTCTTCTCAGTATCTTGTCATTTATTGTTTTAATAATGCAGCTCTTCTCAGTATCTTGTCATTTATTGTTTTAATAATGCAGCTCTTCTCAGTATCTTGTCATTTATTGTTTTAATAACGTAGCTCTTCTGAGTATCTTGTCATTTATTGTTTTAATAATGCAGCTCTTCTGAGTATCTTGTCATTTATTGTTTTAATAATGCAGCTCTTCTGAGTATCTTGTCATTTATTGTTTTAATAATGCAGCTCTTCTGAGTATCTTGTCATTTATTGTTTTAATAATGCAGCTCTTCTGAGTATCTTGTCATTTATTGTTTTAATAATGCAGCTCTTCTGAGTATCTTGTCATTTATTGTTTTAATAATGCAGCTCTTCTCAGTATCTTGTCATTTATTGTTTTAATAACGTAGCTCTTCTCAGTATCTTTTCATTTATTGTTTTAATAACGTAGCTCTTCTGAGTATCTTGTCATTTATTGTTTTAATAATGCAGCTCTTCTGAGTATCTTGTCATTTATTGTTTTAATAATGCAGCTCTTCTGAGTATCTTGTCATTTATTGTTTTAATAATGCAGCTCTTCTCAGTATCTTGTCATTTATTGTTTTAATAATGCAGCTCTTCTGAGTATCTTGTCATTTATTGTTTTAATAATGCAGCTCTTCTGAGTATCTTGTCATTTATTGTTTTAATAATGCAGCTCTTCTGAGTATCTTGTCATTTATTGTTTTAATAACGCAGCTCTTCTGAGTATCTTGTCATTTATTGTTTTAATAATGCAGCTCTTCTGAGTATCTTGTCATTTATTGTTTTAATAATGCAGCTCTTCTCAGTATCTTGTCATTTATTGTTTTAATAATGCAGCTCTTCTCAGTATCTTGTCATTTATTGTTTTAATAATGCAGCTCTTCTGAGTATCTTGTCATTTATTGTTTTAATAATACAGCTCTTCTGAGTATCTTGTCATTTATTGTTTTAATAATGCAGCACTTCTCAGTATCTTGTCATTTATTGTTTTAATAATTCAGCTCTTCTCAGTATCTTGTCATTTATTGTTTTAAAAACGCAGCTCTTCTCAGTATCTTGTCATTTATTGTTTTAATAATGCAGCTCTTCTGAGTATCTTGTCATTTATTGTTTTAATAATGCAGCTCTTCTGAGTATCTTGTCATTTATTGTTTTAAAATGCAGCTCTTCTGAGTATCTTGTCATTTATTGTTTTTAATAATGCAGCTCTTCTGAGTATCTTGTCATTTATTGTTTTATAATGCAGCTCTTCTGAGTATCTTGTCATTTATTGTTTTAATAATGCAGCTCTTCTGAGTATCGTGTCATTTATTGTTTTAATAATGCAGCTCTTCTGAGTATCTTGTCATTTATTGTTTTAATAATGCAGCTCTTCTGAGTATCTTGTCATTTATTGTTTTAATAACGCAGCTCTTCTGAGTATCTTGTCATTTATTGTTTTAATAATGCAGCTCTTCTGAGTATCTTGTCATTTATTGTTTTAATAATGCAGCTCTTCTGAGTATCTTGTCATTTATTGTTTTAATAATGCAGCTCTTCTGAGTATCTTGT
>CALYLW010000803.1:337257-398228 GCA_944989445.1 Ampullaceana balthica | reverse complement strand
TTCAAAGCTTTATCGCAATGCTATTTTGTTAACAGAGAGAAAATGATTTATTTTAAACTTTAGTCACCGATATGTAAATGATGAAGTTCAGGGCAAAAGATTCCGAATGTAAGACTTTTTTTTCCAAAGTAATATATTTATGTATGTTTATTGAAATGATTTTTTTTTCAAATAATTGCATGTTTGAATAAATTAAGTTAGAAATCAGTTTTATGTATAATCTTTTTGTTTAAAAAAAATTAAAACAAAATTTTTTTTTACAAAATAATAATTTTTAAAAAAGTGAAAATCTAATCTCTTGACATAAATGCCCCTTCATGTCTTCATTATTTTTCCCGTAAAGTAAAAAAACCAACAACAACAACAACAAAAAAACAAGACAGTCAGTGGCGTAAAATGATCAGATGGTCTGTTAATAATTATACACTAGGTTGTGCTGCGGCGCCGTGGCGCCTGCGGCGCCCACTTTTTTTGGGTGCCTACGGCGTCCACCTTTTTCATAAGCCCAACTAACTTGTCCTTGTTTGATAAATACGAAATATTAAACTTTCTGAAATGTTCACAAAGTATTTTATAATAGGGGCTGTAGGGCACCTACGGCGCCCACTTTGTTTTTTGTCAAAAGCCCAAGTAACTTATCCTTGTTTGATAAATACGAAATATTAAACTTCCTGGAATGTACACAAAGTATTTTATAATTAACCATCATCAAATACTCTTTCTACATTGTTCCATTTTCCAAAATAAAAATATGAGATAAATTAATGACGTCACATAATATTTTTTTATAGCGCGTCTTTAATTTGTTGTTAATTTGCACACCTTTTGATGCACACTTTGTATTAAATATAAGATCAATCAATGACGTCATATTATATTTTTTACAGTGCTAATCACCTTACGATTTTTTAACTGCTATAGACTGTTGTACATCGTTCCTCGGCGTTCCACAGTGACTGAGTGAGTTGGGCTTTTATATTATACTAGGGGTTTTAGGGCGCCTAAGGCGCCCACACCGGCTTTAGGGCGCCTACGGCGCCCACTTTTTTTGTCAAAACCCCAAGTAAATTATCCTTGTTTGATAAATACGAAAGATTAAACTTCCTGAAATGTACACAAAGTATTTTATAATTATAAATCATCAAATCCTATTTTTACATCGTTCCCTTTTCCAAATTAAGAAATAAGCTAAAGCAATGACGTCATATAATATTTTTTTTACAGCACGTCTTTAATTGATAAATATTTTGCACACTTTTTTGCGCGCCTTGTATTAAATATAAGATCAAACAATGACATCATATAAAACAAATTACAGTGCTAATCATCACATGATTTTTCAACTGCTATAGACTGTTGTACATCGTTCCTCAGCGTTCCACATCCAGCCAGCCAGTGACTTGGACTATTATATTATTTACTAGGTTGTGCTGCGTCGCCGAGGCGCCTGCGGCGCCAACTTTTTTCAAATGCCCAACTAACTTATCCTTGTTTTATAAATACTTAATATTGAACATACTGAAATGTACACAAAGTATTTTATAATAGGGATTGTAGGGCGCCTACGGCGCTCACTGCAGATGTGGGGCGCCTACGGCGCCTACCCTTTTTTGTCAAAAGCCCAAGTAACTTATCATTGTTTGATAAATACGAAATATTAAACTTGATGAAATGTACACAAAGTATTTTATAATTATAAATCATCAAATTATATTTTTACATCGTTCCCTTTTCCAAAATAAAATATAAGCTAAAACAATTATGTCGTATAATATATATATATTTTTTTACAGCGCGTCTTTAATTTATAATTATTTTGCACACCTTTTTGCGCGCCTTTCGATGCACGCCTTGTTTTAAAATATAAGCTCAAAAAATGACGTCATAGCGTTCCACATCCTTCCAGCCAGCCAGCCAGTGACTTGGACTATTATATAATATATACTAGACGCCCCGCGGCGTAGCATACACCGCAGACTTGCTCATGGAGAGTTCTTTTACCCCTTTAATGCACTTTTTTAGGGCGCCTATGGCGCCGACCTTTTCCAAAAGCCCAACTAAATTATCCTTGTTTGATCAATATGAAATATTAAACTTTCTGAAATGCACACAAAGTATTTTATAATAGGGGTTGTAGGGCTCCTATGGCGCCCCCTTAGTTTTTTGATGTTATAATTAACCATCATCAAATCCTCTTTTTAAATCCCTTATATTAACTTCACCGGCGTCTCTGTCTCTCTCTCTCTCTCTCTCTTTCTCTCTCTCTCTCTGTCTGTCTTGGGCGGGCGGAAAAACAGAAGTCAAAAATGACCCACTTCCCATGATCCGATCGAACTGAAATTTGGCACACGGACCCGTCTGACCTAACAATGCATCGTATCAAAATTTTAGATCGATCGAACGTACCGTAATTAAATTAATGCATTTTTAGTTTATCCTTATATGAGGTATGTAATTTAAATTCACGATTTGTTACTGTTTTTTTGCCACGTGAAAGTTTGAGCATTGAGGCGACCCAACGAAACGACGGTGCGCTTTTGTTTACATTTTACGTGTCACTCTGAGCTCGGTCAAGCGAATCGGTGACCAAACTTTTCCCCTCTCCCCCTCCCACCCACCCCTCCCCGCCTAGGGTTATGACGCAAACTTGTGTTAAGACAGATTCAGTCTGTAAATGTTTGAAAATAATCAATACTGTTAGTTATGTCTCATATTTAAGGGATTTATAGTCAAAAACTTTGTTTTTACGGGTTTCTTTTTTACATTGTTCCCTTTTTCCAAAATTAAAATATCAGCGAAAACAATGACGTCATATATTTTTTTTTAACAGCGCATATTTAATTTGCACACCTTTTGATGCATTGGTGCAGTAATTTGGTGCGCTGCTTTCTAAAATTAGTATCTGTTGCACATGCAGCTTCTTGTTGCCTCGCAGGGTCCGACCACGAAGAGAATTATATATATAGATGTATTAGGCCTATAAATAAATTAATGAGACTTTCCACAATGGAAACATTTCTTAAAACGGTTGAAAGACTCTTTCTATTTATGTTTTTTTTTCATGTGAGTAAAGTTTGGGGCGAATAATTTCGCCAATCATCTAGTAAAATACTTGGCTAAATAATTCAAATGATACACCATGATATACATCTTTTGTTTATGTTAAGTACATTAAATGGAACATTACTAAGCGTCATCCAATAAAAAAGTCCATATTTTGTATAGACGTATATTACAGATAATCTTGTGGCCTTGACCTAACCGTGATTTCATTAAGTGTACCCAACCTACACACACCTCCCACCAGAAGTTTCCGTGCGGCCACTGATCTTTCCCCAATTAGATAACTTAGTTGACCTCAAAGTTCCGCCACACGGGGCTGGACTCCAAGGCTTCACTCCTCCAGGCCTGATGACCGAGTTACTCAAGATGACCGAATGTCGTCTTTCTGGTAAATGTCGTCTTTCTGGTGAATGTCGTCTTTCTGGTGAATGTCGTCTTTCTGGTGAATGTCGTCTTTCTTGTAAATGTCGTCTTTTTGGTGAATTTCGCCTTTCTGGTGAATTTCGTCTTTCTGGTGAATGTCGTCTTTCTGGTGAATGTCATCTTTCTGGTGAATGTCTTTCTGGTGAATGTCGTCTTTCTGGTGAATGTCTTTCTGGTGAATGAACTCTTTCTGGTGAATGTCGTCTTTCTGGTGAATGTCTTTCTGGTGAATGACGTCCTTCTGGTGAATGTCGTCTTACTGTTGAATGTCGTCTTACTGGTCAATGTCGTCTTACTGGTCAATGTCGTCTAAACGGTGTAAAGAAAAGTTTAGTTACAAAGTGTTGTAAATAGAGTGATGGGGTGGGTAGGGGTTAAATCTTATTTCTATTCTTTAAAGTTCAATAAACAAATATTTTATCTGGTAACTGTAGCATATGTAAAGACTTCTTTATTGCTACAGGACATTAGGCAGCAAAATCAGATACGCCCAAGTATTTACGACTTCAACAGTTATTTCAAAATTTAGAATTTTTTTACATTTAACATCTCAATACTTCTAATAGGAAGGAAGACCAGCAAGCCACACCGTCAAGGCCAAGAAGTGTGTTTTTTTATAATTCGTTTATAATTACCTCCCTCTTTCGTTTCAGTTTTTCTTTTTTCGCCATGACCTTTTCCTATTGCACAGTGGGGTAAAAAATTCGTTTCGAACGCAAATCTTAATTGTTGGGGACATTCATTACAGGAGAAATTTCCCCTGGGATCAATATCATGATACAATTAAGAGTCCCCAAGCAACGGCCTCAATTATTTACAGTTTTTGAAGACGAATATCTGAAACAATCATGCCGTTCTGCTGCACCTATAGGAGGGTCGCCTTTCTAATAAACTTTTCTTTTAGTTTCTACTGATATAGCATCGACAAAATCATTTAATGTAGAAGGACTCTATCCGTGATATCTCATACATTACAGACGCTCTTCACAAGATAATGGTGTTGTCAGTTTTGGTCATTTAAGGAGACAGTGTCATTTCAAATTAATCTAAAAAAACAGTTCATCACCGCCAGCGTGTTCAAATGACTGAAGTTAAATAGCAAAAATAATAATTTAATTCATAGGAAATAGTAATTTTTACTTTATTTTGTGCCAGGAAGATATTCAGTGATTTTTCTTGCACCAAATTTTTGTTTAACTTTTATGTTTAGTCTGCTTTGAATTCAAATATTGGAGATTTATAATGAGCATATCTGTACTGCTGAGTTACCTCCTTTTGTGTGTGATATTTGTGACACAAATTGCTGGATATAATGAGTTGAATTTTCTGTGCTATTTTATGTAGAACATCAGTTTTGTGTCGCCATGTTGTCTGAATCCTTACATAGAGTAGCCAATGTTTGAGAGTATATTCATTTGGATAATCTGACAAAAACATGTGTAAAATTTGTAAAACTTTGCAAGACTTTCAATTATGTTTTAATCATTAGTGATATAGACATTTACATAATGTGTTCGTTTTATTTTTAATTAGGAACTATGAGCAATAAAGTTAATAACAAATGGATTTAATATTTGTGGGAAGGGCTGGAGTTTTGCAAACGTTTCTAGGCCAGTGTAACAGATGTATTAAGTTATCCTGTCAATAGCACATGTCCAGTCTTAGCCAGTGTAACAGATGTAGTAAGTTATCCTGCCAATAGCACATTTCCAGTCTTAGCCAGTGTAACAGATGTATTAAGTTATCCTGTCAATGGCACATGTCCAGTCATAGCCAGTGTAACAGATGTAGTAAGTTATCCTGCCAATAGCACATTTCCAGTCTTAGCCAGTGTAACAGATGTATTAAGTTATCCTGTCAATAGCACACGTCCAGTCATAGCCAGTGTAACAGATGTAGTAAGTTATCCTGCCAATAGCACATGTCCAGTCTTAGCCAGTGTAAAAGATGTAGTAAGCTATCCTGCCAATAGCACATGTCCATAAAATCCGAGAATCCTTGCTTAACAGTTTTTAAAACTTCACATTTCAGAGTAAGGCCATACGTCTCTATGAAAATGGTCTTCATTCTAAACATGGTGATGGTCATTCGGTTTGAAAAGCCCCCCCCCAAACCTTCCTCTCCACACTGAATCAATTTGTAGGGCTCTGCCCCTATTACTCCATTCTCCCCAAGTTCCGGAGACTGTTGCCTGGGTCTTCGCCACGTGACATCCGCTTGTACTATCTATCCCCCCGAGCGCCATTCATCAGCCGCTAGACCAGGTTCCGTTCTGCAGGCAGTGACCTACATACGGCCCGCTGAAGGCCAGCTACTTACGGCTTTCCCGTAATGCACCGCGGCTAGCGTAATACATGACGTCACACTTCGAGATTGAAGATGTTCCATTCCTCATGACGAGTTACTTAGACCAATTTCCTAACCTCGTTTGACCGACTTTGACTGGTGTCTTCCCTTGTCTTATGTCCCCACAGCGTGTCTCATTTCTAATTTCCAGAAATCCAGCACGTAACCTTCTTGTTACCGCTGTACGTCTCCTAGCAACAGTGTCATACAAAGAAGAAACAAGTACAGTGTGATCCCGCAAAGTCGCGGTCGTTCGGGTCCAAATTTATGCAATCGCGACTTAGGTGAATCGCGTTTTATCGTCACTTAGTACAGATTTCTGTGTAACTTATTGAGTGATAATAAAGGATGAAAATAAAAATGTGTTTTTTCCCTGTAACATTTATTTAGAATTAAATTAAGTTTATACTCACGTTTTATATATATATATATATATATCAATACATATCCTGGTACACTTGTTTTAATCCAATATATTAAAAGAACTTAAATTACAAAAATTACAGAAAAATCGGTATTTGTTTATAACTCATGTTTTGTAGTAAGCCGAATGTTACTTACAAGAATCCGTATAACTTTTTTAAAATCTATAATTACAGTTTTTAATATTATTTATGGTCATTTTAAAGTTATTTCTTAACCAGCTACTCAGCAATGATTGCTTTTTACTGTCACTGTTATTTATCACTAGATCGATGTTACTATCTATGTTACTATCTATGTTACTATCTATGTTACTATCTATGTTACTATCTATGTTACTATCTATGTTACTATCTATGTTACTATCTATGTTACTATCTATGTTACTATCTATGTTACTATCTATGTTACTATCTATGTTACTATCTATGTTACTATCTATGTTACTATCTATGTTACTATCTATGTTACTATCTATGTTACTATCTATGTTACTATCTATGTTACTATCTATGTTATTATCTATGTTACTATCTATGTTACTATCTATGTTACTATCTATGTTACTATCTATGTTACTATCTATGTTACTATCTATGTTACTATCTATGTTACTATCTATGTTACTATCTATGTTACTATCTATGTTACTATCTATGTTACTATCTATGTTACTATCTATGTTACTATCTATGTTACTATCTATGTTACTATCTATGTTACTATCTATGTTACTATCTATGTTGCTGTCGGAAAAGTTAATAGCCATGAAATTACCGCGACTTAACCGATTTCGCGAAAAAAAAGAAAGGAAAAAAACAAAAACAAAAAAAACCGAAGCGTGACTAAATGGGTCAAACCGTACTACTCATTTCAATACTGCGCTACTCTCTTTCCCAATAGTTGGAATTTTGAGGAGAGAACAAATAGTTTTCCGGTTTCTTTCTGGTTTCACGTTTATACTACAGCTTAAACCTATTCCTGGTTTACGCTGACTGTTGGTCTATTCTGTCCTTTGTTTTTATTCTTTATTATTCCTTATTTAAAAAAATATTGTTATTTTTAAATCCCTTATTTATATTAACTTCACCGTCTTGTCGTGGTCGCGTCCGCCCGTCTGCGGAAAAACAAAAGTAAATTAAACAACCCCTTAAAAAAGGTTTTGACTATAAATCCCTTATATATGAGACTATGAGACAGAACTCAACGCGACAATCATTTAAAGACTGAAACTGAGTGAAGTCCCCTGTGCTGTAAAACCCAGGGGGGAGGGGAGGTGTGGTCACCGATGGCATGCGTGAACGATCCAAGTGGCACGGGACGCCAAACAATGACAAACTGTGAAATTGAATTACCTATAGTTATATAGAGATAAACTTAAATTGCATTAATTTAATTACGGTACATTCGATCGATCTGAAATTTTTTATACGATGCATTGTTAGGTGACACGAGTCTATGTGCCAAATTTCAGCTCGATTGCAGCACGGGAAGTGGGTCATATTTTTACTTTGATTTTCCTGCTTGCCAGAGCAAGACAGACAGAGAGAGACGGCGGTGAAGTTAATATAAGGAATTTAATTTTAAAAAACTGTAAAAACAAAGTTTTGGACTATAAATCCCTTATATATGTGACATAACTAAAAGTATTGATTATGTTCAAATGCCCGAAAAATATTTATAGACTGACAATGTAAAATGTAAGCAATAGCGACTGCTACATATAGTTTCATATAGATAAACTAAAAATGCATTAATTTCATTACGGTACGTTCGATCAATCTGAAATTTTGATACGATGCATTGTTAGGGAACACGGGTCCATGTGCCAAATTTCAGCTCGATGGCTTCACGGAAAGTGTGTCATATTTGACTTTTTTTTTCGCCCGCCCGACCACGAACGACAGAGACGGCGATGAAGTTAATATAAGGGATTTAAAAATAAAAAAGACCCGTAACAACAAATTTTTTGACTATAAATCCCTTATATATGAGATAGAACTTAAAGTATTGATTATGTTCCAACGCGACAAACATTTACAGCCGGAAACTGAGTGAAGTCTCCCTGGTTAAAACACGAAATGTGGTCACCGATGGCTGGCGTGAAGTCAAGTGACCCGTAAAATGTAAACAATTGTGACCGCTACATAAAGCTTCTAGGGATAAACTAAAAATGCATTAATTTAATTACGGTACGTTTGATCGATCTGAAATTTCGATACGATGCATTGTTAGGTGACACGAGTCTATATGCCTACTTTCAGCTCGATGGTTTCACGGGAAGTGTGTCATTTTTTTACTTTTGTTTTTCCGCCCGCCCATGACAGACAAAGAGAGAGAGAGAGAGAGAGAGAGAGAGAGAGAGAGAGAGATGAGAGAGAGAGAGAGAGAGAGAGAGAGAGAGAGAGAGAGAGAGAGAGAAAGAGACAGAGACGGCGGTCAAGTAAATATAAAGGATTTAAAAAGACTCGTAAAAACAAAGTTTTTGATTATAAATCCCTTATATATGAGACATAACTAAACGTATTGATTATGTTTAAACGCGATAAACATTTACAGACTGAACTGTAACTATCCCTTAACCCGTCGTTGGGTTGTTGGGGCATCATCGTGAACTGCTTACTAACACACGCCATTTGTCACGGTCCTGTGCTGCCCTTTGAGAGTCGATGAATGGCAGGCCGGTCAACTCTTTGATATCGTCCTCCCATCTCTTCTTTTGTCTGCCTCTTGTCCTTCCTCCCTGGACTGTGCCTTGCAATATAGTTTTTGCGAGACCTCCAGTTCTTGTCACGTGTACGTACCATAGTAATTTCCTCTTCTTAATGGATGTGAGTAGGTCCTCGTAGGGGCCAATGACAGTACTTATTGTGTTGCGGACCGCTTCGTTTGTGATGTGCGCTGTGTAGGAGATGTTCAATATCTTTCTGAAACATCTCATCGCTAGCGCATTGATTCTTCTTTGGAGGTCTGCAGTGAGCGTCCAAGCCTCACAACCATACAGACTTACACCGAGTTATATCCCCTGGCTTTAAAAATGGGGGAAGGGACGGGAGGGAGTATGGGCATCGACGAGTGGCGTCGACGCGTGACTGAACTGTCACGTGAAAAATACAAACAATAACAAACAGTGAAATTGAATTACATACGTTGTATTGAGATAAACTTAAAATGCATTAATTTTATTACCGTATGTTCGATCGATCTTAAATTTTGATACGATGCATTGTTAGGTGACACGGGTCAAGTTGAAAAATTTGAGATCGGTAGCTTTACGGGAAATTGGTCATTTTTGACTTTTGTTTTTCCGCCCTCCCGAAGACGAACAAAAGACAGAGAGAGACGGCGGTGAAGTTAATATAAGGGATTTAATAAAACAACCCCGTAAAAACAAAGTTTTTGACTATAAATCCCTTATATATGAGACATAATTAAAAGTATTGGTTATGTTCAAACGCGACAAATATTTACAGACTGAATCTGTCTTAACTCCCCTTTGCTGTATAAAGGGGGGGGGTGGGAGAGGGGAAAGGTCTGGTCACCGATCGCTGGACGGAGCTCAGCGTGAAACGTAAAATGTAAAAAAAAAGCACGCCGGTACATCGATGGGTGGCGTCAACGCGTGAACTGAACTGGCACGTGAAAGAAAAACAATAACAAACAGTGAATTTGAATTACATATGTTATATTGAGATAAACTAAAAATGCATTAATTTAATTATGGTACTTTCGATCGATCTGAAATTTTGATACGATGCATTTGTAAGTGACACGGTTCTATGTACCAAATTCCAGCTCGATGGCATTACGGAAAGTGTGTCATTTTTTACGTTTGTTTTTCCATCCGACGTACGAAGAGATGACGACATACAGAGAGAGAGAGACAGAGAGACAAGATTTTGAAGTTAATATAAGGGATTTTAAAATGACCTATTTCTCATTATCTTATTTAGCTGAAATTTTGCACATAGACTTGTGTCACATAACAATGTATTGTATCAAAATTTCAGATCGATTGAATGTACCGTAATTAAATTAATGAATCTATGTATCTCTATGCAGCATGTGTAGCGTCTGCTATTGTTGACCTCTACGCAGAGGCGTCACTAGGGTTGGTGTCACCCGGGGCGGTAGCTCATGGTGTCACCCCTTCACGACTGAAGGGGCCGTCCATAAATGAAGTCACGCGAGGTTACCGATTTTTACCCCACCCTCCCCCAGCGTCATACTTTGTCACAAAAACTTAGACCCCACCCCCTTTTTACGATATGACGTCACAAAGCTTCGACACCCCTCCCGCAAGCCGTATTTTCTCAATAAAAATTAGCATGCTGCAAATTATTTTTGTCATTTAAATATGTATTTAGGGTAAGTCTCCACTGTAATATCGTAACACGCGTGAAGTCATTGAAAACGTAATTAAATAAATGGTAAACAATCAAATATTTAAGTGGAAACTTTTAGTTTAAAGTTTCGTGTTTTTAATGTGACGTCACATTTCTTAAACACCCCCCTCCTCGTACCACATCGTCACAGATGCGTGGACCCTCCCCCTATGGCGGATTAAAAGGGGGGTGGTGAACGGGCTAAAGCCCCCAAATAATTTAAGGGCCCCCAAACTTTTTATGAATTATAGTGTATAATAAAGATGCAGGCCATTATGTTTGGTACTAATCCCTGATAATGCCTTGGACAGTCATACGGCAATGCTGCAAATGAGCAGGAAGTATAAACAGAAACCAGGCTATTCTTCGTGAGAAGTGCATTGTAGCTCATTATGTGACGTGCACAGCTCATTCTTTTAATTTGGTTGGGAAAAGAGCAGCAGGTTGTCCTACTGCGGTCAGATTTTTTTGTCTTCTGCAAAATCTTTTTACCCGACTTGTTGCATCTACTCATCGTTGACAGGTACTTCAAAAACATATGAAATTGATACATGCTAACAAAGCCTTGTCTGACACAAGATGGTCAGCCTGACATTATGCTGTAAGGTCTGCTAATAGCTCATACCATGAGAATATCGCAGCACTGGAAGAATTTGCAACGAATGAAAATCAGCCACGTGACTGCCGACTTGAAGAAGGAGGATTTCTAAAGGAAATGGAACAACTGGAAGTCGCTATTTTACTTGAAATCTGGGAAACAATTTTAGAAAGGAAGTTTCTCATTGAGTTTGTTAAAAAATAGCATTCTTAATTTTATTCCAATGAAGACAAAGGAAAAGTCCGTGGTAAAAACAGTGTAAACAATCTTCAATACTATCAAACAAAAAAGAAATCGTCAGTTTGATAAAGGGACATCAACAAAATAGTATTCTCCTGGAGAACAAAAATTCAAGATGGATGTATTTCTGGTAATGATTGACAAACTTTCTTAAGCCCTACAACATTGGTTAGGTGCATATAAATACATCCATGAGAAATTTGGCTTTCTTACAAACCTAACTGAGCTCAGCACTTTCGCCACCCGATGGGCAGCAGACAAGTTAATGGAAGAACATTCAAGTGATTTCGAAGAGGGGGTCGGGTAAATCCGAAGCAACCGTTTCGCCCCCCTCATTTTACTAGCAACGCCATCGAGCGGTGTCGGTTTGGGACCAGGAGCGCCAGTACTGATTAGCAAAAAGTGCCGCGAAGAACGCATTGGACGCCAGCTCTGAGGAAACCTTCCAGTGGGGGTTGCACCCTAGGTAGGTCTTTGATGATCTGCGGGGGTCCTAACCATGGAGACCCGTGTGCTTTGCCGGGATGGCGCCAAAGTGGTAGCGGGTCGTAGTAGGAAATTCCACCACCTCCTTGTGAGGGCAACTTAGTGGGAGGCATCTTCGACTGTATGTCCTGGATGCCCAGGTGGCCGCTTCAGAAGCGGCCGCTTTTAGGGGGGTTCCTCAGCTGTTACGTCCATTTGGTGGCCAGATGGCTAAGGTGGTCTTTCGGGAAGACCCATAAAGAGCACTATGCTCGGGGACTTCTGATTTTCTTCCACATGTAGGTTCATGAGTGATTTCGAAGACTGCTTACCTTCAGAATTAGTCCAATTTTCAGATCTCTTAAAAAAGTTATTGTCCAGCCTAGCCCCAGGCTCAGGGTAAGGAAAAGGAATTAGCACAAAGCGAAACTCAAAAAACTTGCACAGAGCTAAAATTTTTGCTGCTTTTGAATGAGCAAAGTCCTTTACAAATGTACACATCGCACTTCGCATCTATCTTTCAATGATGACATCAAACTGCAGCTAAGAGCGATCCTTTTCAAAGTTGAAAAGAATATATAATGAGTTAGAATTTGCATAGGACGAAAAAGTCTGAATATGCTCTCTCTAATGAGCATTAAAAAGGAACTTGTAAGCTTACTCAGCTTTATTGACTTGATTGATAACTTCTCCATTTGAAAAATTCGCAAACGAATGTTGTAGGTTGAAATAATAATCATACATATTTTTCAATAATTTTTGTTATTTCAAATATAGAAAAGAATTCGTTACCTCATGAATTTTTTTTTAAAAATACGGAATAACGCGTAATACTATTCTTTACGGGGGCGCGTTCGTAAGCACTAAACAGCGTAAATCGGGATGGGACCGTCGTAACCGGAGGACTACCTGTATATAAACATGCATATCTATGCTTTCACGCCTTTAATAAATATATATATAAAAAATATTAACTCAAAGACATTGAAATCATAATTTTCCTCAAGGAAAACATCAACAAAGAAATACCATCTTTTGACTTTTTTTCTTGGTGATAAAAATCGTATTCCCCCCACCCCACTGTGGTGGAGGGAGTCGTGAGGTGGGATTCGTTCATGTTGGCGGTGTGTCCAAGCCCAAATGGCTTTATATCTTTTAAAACAGAAGACACTGCCTTTTTCATTCCAGCCTTTTTTAAAGATCTCTCTGCTGCGACTATTTCTTTTCTTTTTTTCCTAATTTGTTTTAATGTTGTTCGTGTGTTGGGACTGTTTTCATTATTGCAAGTTAACTGATATTTTTTTAATAAGAATTTTCGCGTTTAACGTATTTAATTGTATTTGTTAATTTCTTTCTAGATTAAAAAATTTGTCATCTACATAACATCGTACACAGTAAAATTTTAGGCTCGGGTGTCACCCCCTGATGGGTGTCACCTGGGGCGGCCCGCCCCCCACCCCCCTAGTGACGCCACTGCCTCCACGGTTCACTGGAGTTTCACTTCAACTAAATAGATTTCACATGGGTCTGTCGCGCGGTGCGTTTTATATTGAACTTAATCAATACTTTAGTTATTTCTCATATATAAGGGATTTATAATCAAAAAATTTGTTTTTACGTTTTTTTTTCCGTCTCATGTCTTTCACAAAGTTTCAAGTCCACCCTTTCCCCACTGTTATTAGTTTCTTAATATTATTCATAAATTCATGAGCAATAGACAGCTACGAAATTTTACTTTGTTTGACCAAAATTCTCCATGACTCCTGAATCTCTTACTTTGTTTGACCACAAGTCTCCATTACCTCTGAAATTCTTACTTTGTTTGACCACATGTCTTCATGACCTCAGAACTTCTTTCATTAAAAGTTATCTTTCCTTTTCGTCCCAACATATCGGTTATTGTTTTTTCCCAAATTTCATTTCCACCTTTATTTCCGGTTCCTTTATAAATCTTTTGCTCCTAACCAGGAGCGGCATTTGGGGGTGGTAGCTGGGGCAATCGCCACAGGCCCCGCTCTTAGGTGGGGAGCGCGTTTCAGACTTGAGAATATATTTTAGTAACAAAAGAGCAGACAGATATTGCACTAACGAGTTTGCGCAAGAATTGATTTAATCTAGGGGGGTCCCGCTGCGTCATTGTTGCACCAGGCCTCGTGCGTACCTAACGACGCCTCTGCTCCTAACCCTGACCTTTGCGATCCGTAATAACACCTTTCGAGTGCATTTGTTTCAACACCATTTAATGACGTCACAATCCACACCTCTATACCGTTTACAATAACCCCCGAATGATTGCCACGCAGTTCATTGAAGCATTCAACAATTTTTACATCTCATTTGCCAGAGTATCAATATTTTCGTAAAACCACAAAATCAAATCAAGTCTTCCAGCAGACGAGGCTGAATGTCACGTGGAGGGCTTTAAGATGTCAGTCCTGATAAACGACAGACTAAGACCACCCAGTGTTTGACCGGATGAGTTTCCTTAAAGAGTTTGCAAGGACCGAGAGAGAGAGAGAGAGAGAGAGAGAGAGAGAGATAGAGAGAGAGAGAGAGAGAGAGAGAGAGATAGAGAGAGAGAGAGAGAGAGAGAGAGAGAGAGAGAGAGAGAGAGAGAGAGGGAGAGAGAGAGAGAGAGAGAGAGAGAGAGAGAGAGAGAGGGAGAGAGAGAGAGAGAGAGAAAGAGAGAGAGAGAGAGAGAGAGAGAGAGAGAGAGATAGAGAGAGAGAGAGAGAGAGAGAGATAGAGAGAGAGAGAGAGAGAGAGAGAGAGTTATTCCTCTTAATGAGAGGCTTCTGTTTGGGCGTCGAAAACTCTCGATCGCGATCACACTGGTCAAGGGCAGAGAACTCGAAGATTTGAAATCATTGATTATAACAGAAATGTCTCCCTAGAGTCGCTGTTTACTCTTGTCAACAATTTGAAGTAAATACAAGCCGGCGACACTTGGGAAACTATGTCAACAAGTCTGATTAAAATAGTTTTTCTATGGCACTTATAATTAAAACAAGAGATCTGGAGATTTTGGATGACGTCAAGCTTAAGCCTGCGTCCTACGCCTGAACACAAAATTAGTCTCATCACGTAGACATTGTCTTATCTTGGCGGGAATCTATTTATAGAAATAGCCCATGTATTCAGCTTAACAGATTTATTTAAGATATTAATCTAACATCCGGGTATTATCTGAGGACGTATCGTAGTTATTTGTGAATGCTGCGTAAATGAAAGTCAACTTAATGGACTCGACCAAGACAATAGCTTGTTTACAACTTAATGGACTCGACCAAGACAATAGCTTGTTTACAACTTAATGGACTCGACCAAGACAATAGCTTGTTTACAACTTAATGGACTCGACCAAGACAATAGCTTGTTTACAACTTAATGGACTCGACCAAGACAATAGCTTGTTTACAACTTAATGGACTCGACCAAGACAATAGCTTGTTTACAACTTAATGGACTCGACCAAGACAATAGCTTGTTTACAACTTAATGGACTCGACCAAGACAATAGCTTGTTTACAACTTAATGGACTCGACCAAGACAATAGCTTGTTTACAACTTAATGGACTCGACCAAGACAATAGCTTGTTTACAACTTAATGGACTCGACCAAGACAATAGCTTGTTTACAACTTAATGGACTCGACCAAGACAATAGCTTGTTTACAACTTAATGGACTCGACCAAGACAATAGCTTGTTTACAACTTAATGGACTCGACCAAGACAATAGCTTGTTTACAACTTAATGGACTCGACCAAGACAATAGCTTGTTTACAACTTAATGGACTCGACCAAGACAATAGCTTGTTTACAACTTAATGGACTCGACCAAGACAACAGCTTGTTTACAACTTAATGGACTCGACCAAGACAACAGCTTGTTTACAACTTAATGGACTCGACCAAGACAATAACTTGTTTACAACTTAATGGACTCGACCAAGACAATAACTTGTTTACAACTTAATGGACTCGACCAAGACAATAACTTGTTTACAACTTAATGGACTCGACCAAGACAATAACTTGTTTACAACTTAATGGACTCGACCAAGACAATAGCTTGTTTACAACTTAATGGACTCGACCAAGACAACATCTTGTTTACAACTTAATGGACTCGACCAAGAAAACAGCTTGTTTACAACTTAATGGACTCGACCAAGACAATAACTTGTTTACAACTGTATCATGCTACGGATTTTGCAAACGTATTGCCACATCTAAAGCTATGATTAAAAGCATTTTCTGAAAAAAAAACATGTGTAAAAAATAGAGGCAGTATTGTAAAGGTACGACGGCTAATGCTTTTCAACAAGTCTCAGCAACGATAACTCAGGTGGCTAGTCGCTCTGCCTACACCACCATCCATCAGATCAGCACAATCCGTCACAACCCAACAGTTAGTGCAACAAAAAAGCTTCAATCAAATTCTCAAAAACAATACATTGAAAAAGAACTAAGAGCTCAAAAATCAACGGTCAGACTAGTTCTTAAGACAATAAAAAAGACCATATTACCCCGCCACTTCATTGACTCCCTAAAAAAGCACGGAATGATTACACAATGTCCGTTCTCTGTCACAACTTATTTTCTGACTCATGCCTTTCCTATCTTACTGAACTTCTCTCTGTATACTCACCCACTCTTCAGCTACGCTCCTCTGCAGACACACGTATTCTCTCGGTTCCTAAGATTTGCACTAAAACATTGGGTGAAAGGTCTTTCTCTTTTTGTGCCCTTAAACGATGGAATTCTCTATCAGTACATATTCTCAGTATTCCTACTACTAAGGCCTTCAAGACTGCACTAAAACTGATCTCATCTAACTCTACTTTCAAAATTAATTAAACAACAATCAAACATTTCTTAAAATGATAAACGTAGCTTATGTGCACCATCATATCAATATATGTTTTAGTTATAATTTTTATGTTAAGCGCTGTGAGTCCTGCTGCTTGCTAGGGCACTGCGCTATATAAATTATCAAATTATTATTATTATTATTATAATTATTATTATTAATATTATTATCATTATTATTATTTATTTTATTGACAATGACAGTCATAGAAAGTTCAAGAGAATAATTTAACTCCTTTAGTAATAGAGCGTTCCTTATTTACTACAATAAATGAAGATGTAGCATTGAAAGCAAACACTTCAGCACTGAATACGATCTACCATTAAATATAAGAATCCTATGAACCAATAAATTCTTTTCACATATCTATGAGAGAATTATGGTAACCAACATACACATACTCTCTACTCCAGCCACCTTATTACGAGCTGACCTCACACACTCTCTACTCCTGTCACCTTGTTACGAGCTGACCTCACATACTCTCTACTCCTGTCACCTTATTAATAGCTGACCTTACATACTCTCTACTCCTGCCACCTTATTACGAGCTGACCTTACATACTCTCTACTCCAGTCACCTTATTACGAGCTGACCTTACATACTCTCTACTCCTGTCACCTTGTTACGAGCTTACCTTTACCCCTTAGCACGAGCTCCTCTCTGCACATGTCTATATTCAATGTTACATTTCATATTTCAGTTATTAGAACAATCATTTTTCTATATCATTATAATTATTATTTACTAACAAGTTCTGTTATTACATATACTGTAGTAATGTTACATTTAATTAATGATATTATCACAGTTTTATAAAGCCTTAATGCACCTGGAATTAATTTGAATGATTGAATTAAAAAAACAACAACAATCTATGTGAATCTCTCTAACACTAGGTTGTGCTACGGCGCCCACTTTTTTAGGGCGCCTAAGGCACCCACCTTTTTCAAAAGCCCAACTAACTTGTCCTTGTATGATAAATACGTAATATTAAACTTCCTTAAATGTACACACAAAGTATTTTATAATAGGTGTTGTAGGGCGCCTATAGCGCCCACTTTTGTTAAAGTCAAAAGCCCAAGTAACTTATCTGTAACTATGGCTGTACTTTTTATTTATTATTATGTAACTCTCTTGTAGGCGTTCTCTCAATACAGAATCTTGTACACAATAATCCACTGAAGAACTTGTTTCAATAAAACAACTTTAATATTTATACTTTGTACAAGAAATATTATTTGAGGTTATACAACGTGGAATTCTCAAGCACACACATCACGTCCTTCCCTCACGGAAGTTCTCTGACAACTGATCGCCCAACCTTCTCAGCCAATGGGAATGCTTCGCTCTTCCCGCGTTTATTACTCACGTGACCTCTTCGTCACAAATCATGTTAATCACACGTGACATTATCCTTGTATGATAAATACGAATTATTCCTGAAATGTACACAAAGTATTTATACAATATTTTTGTTACGGCGCTAATCACCACACGATTTTTTAACTAATTCTAGAAATCAGCGCACCAAATTACTGCATTAAAAAGTAACTCTTTAAGTCAGTCAGCACTGTTTACAACACAAATGCTGACGTCATAAGTTCGTGCGTTGTTTGGTTAATGTTAATCTGGGAACCAAAATGATTATGATTTATTTTTAAGTCTATATTTTCAATTTTTAAACAAAGCAGAGGGATGTCCCGTAGCGTTAGGCGTGAGTCAGTCATAATTGAGGGTAAATCTATAACAGCCTAGGTTGTGCTGAATTAAAGTGCGAAACTAGACACAATTTAGTAACATTACTAATTATTATTTATTTATAAACAATTTCAGTCAAAAAGAGTCACAATGTATTGAAATTCCAATAACATATAAACACACGATTAAAGCGAAATAAGATAAAGTTTTTTCAAGGCGTGGCAAGAGTTTGCATGACCCCGGGGTTGTCAGAGCCTTATGTCAATTGGTTCCGTAAGACGGGCTAATATTCATTCCCTTTAAAAATTCCATTTCTAAGAGTCTACATTTCATCACCATCATCGCCTGTCATCCTATCTGGGGCATAGGCCACAAACAAAGGCTCTCCAGGCATCCCATTCCCGAGCCAGTCTCTCCAGCTGTCTCCAACTGTGCCCACTCTTTTTTGGTGTCTGGCTCCAGTTCCCTTCTCCAAGTCATTATGGGTTGACCTCGTTTTCTTTGGCCCTGGGGGTGGGGGCTTGTGTCGTGATACTGGATGTAGGCTTTCTGATGTGGTGACCAATCCATTCTGATGGGGTGACCAATCCATCTCCATCTGCACTGGCATATTAACTCTTCCACTGATTCTTGTGTGCGTCGCAAGAGGTCTTCTTTGGTGATGAGTTCGGCCAGCGGATTCGGATAAATGAGTTTAGAAACGTTTGTAGCTTTTCTGAACCGGCTGCTGTTGTTCGCCATGTCTACTTTTACCCTCATAAATAATCGATTGTCATTTAACGGTTAATGTTGAACGCAAACAATAGAGTACAGAAGATCTTCAGCACGATGTTGTCTTTTTTCCAGATCCGCTTCAATGAGATCGAAAGGGAGGTAAGGACTTACATCAAGAGAATCGGTTACAATCCCAGCACTGTGCCATTCGTCCCCATCTCAGGGTGGGTGGGAGACAACATGGTGGAGGATTCAGTCAACATGCCCTGGTATAAGGTGAGTCACAGGGCCATTCGTCCCCATCTCAAGGTGGGTGGGGGACAATAACGTGGAGGAGTAAGTCAACATGCCCTGGTATAAGGTGAGTCATGTGGGCGTTAAGGAAATTTTAACCCAAAAATTAGATACTAGTTTTCATTCTTATTTATTATCGGGTTATTGTTATTTCACTTTACAAACTTTCTGTAAACAATCCCATTCAGTACCTCATGGAGATACGTGGTCCTTTAGACTGGGGGAAAGGAGTTAATCTTTATACTAAAAAATATATTGCAAACATTGGTGTTTGTGCAACTCTAAGTTGATATTCAAGCTTGATTTAAACACATGGATACAGGCTCCAGATATTCAAGGCGAGCCTCCACACACCCACAAAAACACACATTCCATCCAACTGATAAATTTCTGCTAATTTAAATTGCAAAATTTTTGTTCACCCACACATTCGCCCTATAAGGTAAATCCCCTTTAAGTTTCAGTCCATCACACATATGTGTGACCCCACACATTGAAAATTTCCCCACATTTCATGTCCCCACACATTTGTGTCCACTATATATTCCAGCCCCACCCACAGCATCCAGACATCTCTGGTTTCCTCAAACACAACAACATCATTACTACCTCAAACACAACAACATCATAGCTACCTCAAACACAACAACATCATAGCTATCTCAAACACAACAACATCATTACTACCTCAAACACAACAACATCATAGCTACCTCAAACACAACAACATCATAGCTATCTCAAACACAACAACATCATTACTACCTCAAACACAACATCATAGCTACCTCAAACACAACAACATCATAGCTATCTCAAACACAACAAAATCATAGCTACCTCAAGCACAACAACATCATAACTACCTCAAACACAACAACATCATTACTATCTCAAACACAACATCATAGCTACCTCAAACACAACAACATCATAGCTATCTCAAACACAACAACATCATAGCTACCTCAAACACAACAACATCATTACTACCTCAAACACAACAACATCATTACTACCTCAAACACAACAACATCATAGCTACCTCAAACACAACAACATCATAGCTACCTCAAACACAACAACATCATTGCTACCTCAAACACAACAACATCATTGCTACTTCAAACACAACAACATCATAGCTACCTCAAACACAACAACATCATAGCTACCTCAAACACAACAACATCATAGCTACCTCAAACACAACAACATCGTTGCTACCTCAAACACAACAACATCATCACAAGAGAACATGTTACGACTTTTGTTTCTTTCATTCCAGAGATTGTTATCAATTACTACATGAATAAACAGAAAAACAAGGATATTAAAACATGTCATGGCCAAAGGAAATTATAAGCCGTTATTTGAAACGTTAAACCACAACAAACATGTTACAAGATTATTTTTGCCCACCCAAAAACACGAGTAACATCTCTACTGCAACACTCAGTTTCACGATTTATTACCCATCCCCCCCCCCGCGGCCCCTCCTCCAAATCAACACGCTATCTTCTCCCACTGTCCCTGATTACACTCCTGATGAGCCTAAGCCGAACTTAAGCGCCAGACCATTAGGGACCACTATAAGACAATTTTCCTAATTATGTTTGTTTGGTTGTTGTTGTTTTTTTACGCTTACATTTTCTATGGCTGAAATTTGCATTTTGCACGCGCCCAAGGTCACGGCTGATGTGCCACAGTCAAGCAGTTAAAAAAAACACACACTTTTCTGGCTGTTACTCTTGTGAATCAGGTTTTTAAATACAGAATATAAGTTATTAGGTTATACTTTAACTTCTGTATTAGCCTATTTAGTAGAGATGTGTTGGGACATGACCTTCTCTATTAGACTATTCAGTAGAGATGTGTTGAGACTTGACCTTCTCTATTAGACTATTCAGTAGAGATGTGGTGGAACTTTCGGAGTGATGATAGTTTTATCTAGAATTAAATCTTCTTCCTGTTCATTATTCACATATAAATGCCTCGACCCCTTTCAGAAAACTTTTAAAAATCCGAAAGTTATTTTTGGTTTATTCAATTCCTTGCATATCTGCACTAGAAATCAATCAATTATGATAAATGTGGCATCATTAGGTTCACGGAGCTGTATGGGCAAAATGAGGTTAACCCAATTTACAAGGGTTTCTAGAATTGAAATGCGCGGAAACTTCTAGTTTGCCCAAGAAATACAGGGCAGTGGAACCCAAAAACTTCTAGTTGCACCACGAAATAATGGACCCTGGAACCCAAATTCTTCTTGTTGGCCCCAGAGATACTTGACACTTGACCCAAACAACTTCTAGTTTGCCCCAGAAATACAGGGCACTTGACCCCAAAACTTCTAGTTTGCCCCAGAAATACAGTGCACTGGAACCCCAAAACTTCTAGTTGGCCCCAGAAATACAGTGCACTGGAACCCAAAAGGTTCTAGTTGGCCCCAAAAATAAAGGGCACTGGAACCCCAAAACTTCTAGTTGGCCCCAGAGATACTTGGCACTTGAACCAAAAAACTTCTAGTTTGCCCCTGAAATACAGTGCACTGGAACCCAAAAACTTCTAGTTGGCCCCAGAAATACAGTGCACTGGAACCCAAAAGGTTCTAGTTTGCCCAAGAAATACAGTGCACTGGAACCCAAAAACTTCTAGTTGGCCCCAGAAATACAGTGCACTGGTACCCCAAAACTTCTAGTTGGCCCCAGAAATACAGTGCACTGGAACCCAAAAGAATCTAGTTGGCCCAAGAAATACAGTGCACTGGAACCCAAAAACTTCTAGTTGGCCCCAGAAATACAGTGCACTGGAACCCAAAAACTTCTAGTTGGCCCCAGAAATACAGTGCACTGGAACCCAAAAGGTTCTAGTTTGCCCAAGAAATACTGTTCACTGGAACCCAAAACTTCTAGTTTGCCCCTGAAATACAGTGCACTGGAACCCCAAAACTTCTAGTTGGCCCAAGAAATACAGTGCACTGGAACCCAAAAGGTTCTAGTTTGCCCAAGAAATACTGTTCATTGGAACCTAACACTTCTAGTTTGCCCAAGAAATACAGTGCACTGGAACCCAAAAACTTCTAGTTGGCCCCAGAAATACAGTGCACTGGAACCCAAAAGGTTCTAGTTTGCCCAAGAAATACTGTTCACTGGAACCCAAAACTTCTAGTTTGCCCCTGAAATACAGTGCACTGGAACCCCAAAACTTCTAGTTGGCCCAAGAAATACAGTGCACTGGAACCCAAAAGGTTCTAGTTTGCCCAAGAAATACTGTTCATTGGAACCTAACACTTCTAGTTTGCCCAAGAAATACAGTGCACTGGAACCCAAAAACTTCTAGTTGGCCCAAGAAATACAGTGCACTGGAACCCAAAAACTTCTAGTTGGCCCAAGAAATACAGTGCACTGAAACCTCAAAACTGCTAGTTGGCCCCAGAAATACAGTGCACTGGAAACCAAAAGGTTCTAGTTGGCCCCAGAAATACAGGGCTTTGGACCTAATACAACATGTGAAAATGACGCTGCCTTCAATGAATATTTTTACAGCCTTACAAATCTCATCACATTATTCACATTTTTTTATCTCGTTATTTTACAGGGTTGGTCAGTTGAGCGCAAGGAAGGAGACGCCTCTGGCAAGACCCTGATTAGCGCTCTTGACGCCATCGTGCCGCCCTCACGCCCCACCGATAGGCCACTGCGCCTCCCCCTGCAGGACGTGTACAAGATTGGTGGGATAGGGACGGTGCCCGTTGGTCGGGTGGAGAGTGGACTCATCAAGCCTGGAATGGTGGTTACATTCGCCCCGTCCGGTGTGGTCACTGAGGTGAGTGGTCAAGGGTGGTGTCTATACATCAATATAGTTATGGTCACTGAGGTGAGTGGTCAAGTGTGGTGTCATACATCAATATAGGTGTGGTCACTAAGGTGAGTGGTCAAGTGTGGTGTCATACATCAATATAGGTGTGTCACTGAGGTGAGTGGTCAAGTGTGGTGTCATACATCAATATAGGTGTGGTCACTAAGGTGAGTGGTCAAGTGTGGTGTCATACATCAATATAGGTGTGGTCACTAAGGTGAGTGGTCAAGTGTGGTGTCATACATCAATATAAGTGTGGTCACTAAGGTGAGTGGTCAAGTGTGGTGTCATACATCAATATAGGTGTGGTCACTAAGGTGAGTGGTCAAGTGTGGTGTCATACATCAATATAGGTGTGGTCACTAAGGTGAGTGGTCAAGTGTGGTGTCATACATCAATATAGGTGTGGTCACTGAGGTGAGTGGTCAAGTGTGGTGTCATACATCAATATAGGTGTGTCACTAAGGTGAGTGGTCAAGTGTGGTGTCATACATCAATATAGGTGTGGTCACTAAGGTGAGTGGTCAAGTGTGGTGTCATACATCAATATAGGTGTGGTCACTAAGGTGAGTGGTCAAGTGTGGTGTCATACATCGATATAGGTGTGGTCACTGAGGTGAGTGGTCAAGTGTGGTGTCATACATCAATATAGGTGTGGTCACTAAGGTGAGTGGTCAAGTGTGGTGTCATACATCAATATATGTGTGGTCACTAAGGTGAGTGGTCAAGTGTGGTGTCATACATCAATATTGTTGTGGTCACTGAGGTGAGTGGTCAAGTGTGGTGTCATACATCAATATGGGTGTGGTCACTAAGGTGAGTGGTCAAGTGTGGTGTCATACATCAATATAGGTGTGGTCACTAAGGTGATTGGTCAAGTGTGGTGTCATACATCAATATAGTTGTGGTCACTGAGGTGAGTGGTCAAGTGTGGTGTCATACATCAATATAGGTGTGGTCACTAAGGTGAGTGGTCAAGTGTGGTGTCATACATCAATATAGTTGTGGTCACTGAGGTGAGTGGTCAAGGGTGGTGTCATACATCAAGATAGGTGTGGTCACTAAGCTGAGTGGTCAAGTGTGGTGTCATACATCAATATAGGTGTGGTAACCATGATGAGTGGTCAATATTCATGTCTTTGGCTGTCAATTTTTTGGAAAAAAGGATGTCCTGGTACCCGTTCGAAAAGCCGTATAATTCTCGCCGTCTTCACCGCTATTACAATGTAACCTAGCAACAATCCTTGCATCTCATTTGACACAGCAGCCAACGGCATGCTTCTAGTAACATACTTTTGTGAAAATTAATGCACTACAAGTTAGTGTCCTGTCTTATCATAAAAGCAGAGGTCTTATTATTAATAACACAACACAGTCTGTCTTTCATTTCCAACCACTCAATTCTCGGCGGTCGTGTTTCACTTATTTGATTAATTCAAAGCACCAAAATCATGTTGTATGAAGCGATTTTTTATTCATGTTCAGAGAAAAAAATGTGTATACGAAAAAAAATAACAACATTATAGTTCGTCCGGACCGTATTTTATTTCCCGCTGACATATATATTTCTTCTTGAGCGTTTTCGTGTTAAACGTATTTCCCGGCATATATTTCAAAACGAAAAATTTTAATTTCATGAATAGTTCGCGAGCCACACATCTTAGATTGCATGAGAGTCTTCCACCTATGGAGATGGACGTGTGGTGATGACTGAGTGCTTCTTTCATGAATTCTTTCAAGGAAGATGTTGAACAGGTCACCTGAGAGAAAGCAGCCTTGGCGGAAACCTAATGACATCTTGAAGAAGTCCCCTACACAGCATTTAAATAGCTCAGTACTACTTGCCTGATTGTTGAGTTATTCGATTACCTTTATCAGCCCTTCATCAATGTTGAAACTTCTCATAACTTGCTAAAGTCCCTCGTGCCATACTCGACCAAAGACTTTCTTGAAGTCTAAGAAATTATGATGAAGTTCACCCTGGTGAACAAAATATGGGTGAGACTGCAATCAAGCTTATAGAGTAATAGATGGAAAACTTGTAAACAGGTTATGAGTGAGCTGTTTTGTTACGTCCTGTCAGGCTCACGCATACCCTGTTTACAAGTTATTCACGTTGGTGCAGTGTTTATCTATGAGCAAGTGACAAGTTAAGATCTGCTCGATTGTGCTTCTGCCTTTCTGAAACCCATCTGTTCTTCTGCCAGGATTTCCTCGGATATTGGCGTTAGCCGGCTGAGGATAATTTTTAGCATTACTTTGCAAGGGTGACTGATCAGACTGTATGTCTTATAGTTCTGGCATTGTTTCATATTACCTTCCCTTATGTAGTGGTATCATGAGCGACTGGGTCCATTGTTTCATATTACCTTCCCTTATGTAGTGGTATCATCAGCGACTGGGTCCATTCTTTGGGCCATAAATCATTTCCCAATATCTTCAGTTTTGTTAAGGCTTTCGTTACTTCTGCTCCTCCATCTTTCAGCAAATCCTGCAGATCTTGATCAACTCCAGGCGACATACCCCCTTTTAAATTCCGTACTGCCTCTTCAACCCAGCTCATCAGCACTGGTGGTCAACCATCTCTCTGCTCTGTTGTTTATGTAGTTTGCTGGTATCTGGATTGATTTTGAAATTGATCTACTCGGTGCAATATGCTGTCCATCGTCCTAGTACCGCCGTGTTATCAGTAAGCATAACTTTCAACTTTCTTCAATTATCGAAGCTGTAACCGGTTGCGTTATTGTAAGATTTCTTAATGTCTCATACGCTTTATTGGTATTACTGGCAGCTATGCTATCTTCCACTGTGCGGCACTGGTTATCTATCCAGTCCTCTTTTGCCGGCCTCATCTCCTTCCTGATCCTTGTATTAATTATCCTGTATTTATCTGCTGCCAACCAGTTAGAGTTTTTCCCCTTAAGATTCTTCTTTCATCACGTAAATCAAATGTCTTGTTGGTGACCCATGGCTGTTTCTTGTTTTATTGCCTTCCAGTGACTTATTCTGCATTATGTCTATTCAAATCTTGACCAAAAAATTTAAAGTTGATTTAATTTTAAAGAACCTTTAGTCCGCCATGAGGTAATTTTACTGTCCTATTGCACAAGGTTGCTCACACATTTGTTCGCACTATTTTGACCCGTAATTATATCATCTTTTTTATGGTAATGTTTTTAAATTCTTCGCTTATGCCAGCCTGAGTTTTCTAGTTTATCTGCGGCCAATCCCATTATCAGCTGTTATTGTATCTCCATAATTCTGAGTGCTTGAGAAGTGGAGTTACATTTTGTGTTGATTCTGAAAGCGTGTTGTTTTCCCTCAGATTAGTGTGACCAGTGCTAAGAGGCCAGGAAGACGTGTTGTTTTCCCTCAGATTAGTGTGACCAGTGCTAAGAGGCCAGGAAGACGTGTTGTTTTCCCTCAGATTAGTGTGACCAGTGCTAAGAGGCCAGGAAGACGTGTTGTTTTCCCTCAGATTAGTGTGACCAGGGCTAAGAGGCCAGGAAGACGTGTTGTTTTCCCTCAGATTAGTGTGACCAGTGCTAAGAGGCCAGGAAGACGTGTTGTTTTCCCTCAGATTAGTGCGACCAGTGCTAAGAGGCCAGGAAGACGTGTTGTTTTCCCTCAGATTAGTGCGACCAGTGCTAAGAGGCCAGGAAGACGTGTTGTTTTCCCTCAGATTAGTGTGACCAGTGCTAAGAGGCCAGGAAGACGTGTTGTTTTCCCTCAGATTAGTGTGACCAGTGCTAAGAGGCCAGGAAGACGTGTTGTTTTCCCTCAGATTAGTGTGACCAGTGCTAAGAGGCCAGGAAGACGTGTTGTTTTCCCTCAGATTAGTGTGACCAGTGCTAAGAGGCCAGGAAGACGTGTTGTTTTCCCTCAGATTAGTGTGACCAGTGCTAAGAGATCAGAGCCAGAAACACTTACAAATTCCAAACTTATCACATTTTCAAAATTAAACGTAAAACGCCTTTGTTCGACACGACTTGGCCAAAAATCGCACCACTCTCATGCCATTCTCCCTCTCATCTCACTCTCTCTCTTCTCTCTCACACTCTCTCTCCTCTCACTTTCTCTCTCCTCCCGCTGTCTCTCCTCTCACTTTCTCTCTCTCCTGTCACTCTCCTTCTCTCTCTCTCTCTCTCTCTCTCTCTCTCTCTGTCTCTCTCTCTCTTCTGACTCTGGATTCCCCAATGTAAATGAGCGTCTATTGATCAAAAGTTTGTAGAATAAAAAAAGGAGAAAAATTTCTTTTTGAGCCACAACTACGTCAATGTTTATAAACGTTAATTTGAGGATAAGTTGTAAATATTAATGTATACATATAAGATTATACAATACAATAATCATATGTATAGAAGGAGCGTCTGTAACATGTAAGATAAGACAGCAATATTACTTCTTTTGCCCTATATAAAATAACTGCTAATAAAAAGTCACGTAATTAAAGGTGAAGTGTACCAGAGTGCTACAGATGTTCAACACTTCTTTCCAACACTCTCACCCCCCCCCCACCCCACCCCGTGATGCGTACAATAACTCATTCAGACCAAGTTGAACTTTGACCCCCCACCCCCAGTCAAGGCCAGCCATTAAATTAAACCTCTGTAATCTTATACACCTATATGGCATGCGTGGGAGATTAAAAAACATGAGTTCCGAGGGGTGGTAAGAGAAAGATGATAAGTATTGTATTTTATGTAGGTCAGGTCATCAGGGCTGAAAAAAGGTTTGTTACCAAGAGCAGACAACTGTCCGTCTGCCAGACACGACATTCAACAAGGGGTGGTAACTCCGACCGATTACCTCCATTGTCATCTCCCCCATCTCGTTATCTCACAGTGACCAGTAGTGGACATGACGGATCCATTCCCAGTGTCCTTACCAACTGGACCGTTCAGCGCCGGAACAATTGATCGATAATAAGACATACGTCTAAGACTTCTTGTCCTTGATGTCGGACACTGGTCAGAACATTTACCACAAACATTATCATTAATTTTAAAGTTTGAAGTTTAAAAAAAAATGTTTAGTGATTAGCTCACTAATATCTCAGTATAGTCAATGATACACACACATAGTGCAGTGATACACACACATAGTGCAGTGTTACACACACATATTGCAGTGTTACACACACATAGTGCAGTGTTACACACGCATAGTGCAGTGTTACACACACATAGTGCAGTGTTACCCCACCCCCCCCCCTCTCACGTCCCAGAAACACTAAAGTTGGAATGATGTTGAAAGTAGTAATGACGTAATATATTTTTTGTTTTAACTGCAGCAAAAACTTACCGAAACTGCGCTGTTTAGCTCGCCTCGGACTCCTAAAGGGGTCCGCCCCTAAAACGTCACTTGGTTACAACTGACATGTGGCGTTAATGGGGGGGGGAGAAATCCAGCACCCCATGGTTTCTTAACTTGAGTTACCTTTTTTGTGGTTTTATAGCTGGTAATAAATGGTCGTTCCGGAATTGAATTATCTCAATAGGGAGCAAATATAGCCGAAAGACTTCCGGTCTGTCGAGCTGGCTGAAGTTGTCCCATTATTCTCTAGTTTAATTTGTGGTCTAATTAGGTCGTTAGTCAAAGGTCAACTGTGGTCTGTAGAGAGTGGTTGAGCAAAAACCAGGATTTCATTAATTTTGTTTAGGCTGGAAACAAAATACTGAAAAAATTATTAGAACGAGTCGGCCAAACGCTACATTCAAGAAACGAAACAAAATGACAAATTAAAAAGATATATATATATATATATATATATATATATATATATATATATATATATATATATATATATATATATATATATATATTTATATATAAATATATATATATATAGATATATATATTTATATATATGTATATATATATAAATATATGTCAATTAAGTGTTCTGGATCAAATGAAGTTCTTTCTTTACAATCTAATGCTCTGTATCAAATGAAGTTTTTTCTTTACAGTCTAATGTTCCCGACTTAAAATTCTCTTGGTATGTGGGGTTAAAGACCTTGCCAGAATACGAGGCACTTGGCTCATAGGCCTCTAAGACCAATGTGGCTCTAGACTAAAACAACCTAACAAGTCTGAGGACATAGAATCAAAACCCTGTTAATACCCTATACACTGTAGAGCCTCTTGTTGAGACGATTTTGGTCCTGGAACATGTTTTTCATATTTCATCCTGATGGATAAGAAAACGTGTTGAATGAATTATGAAAGCTGTTCTGAAACAAATCAAATGTGTTGGTGAGGTCAAAGAGGTGTTTACCCGCCACATTCTTTTTTTAAAAACATTCCTTTTATGGTTGTTGTTTGAAAATAAAACTTTCTTACAAAGGGACGTTACTGTGTTAAATCATATAATTATGGTTTACAGAATTCACCCCCTTGTTTCCTTAGTTGGTAACAGTTTGTGTCGGGGTATTTCACCAGCTTGTTCACACATTACGTCACAGACATGTGTCATTGAGTTTATTTCATTACGGTAATCATCTCGAGATTGTGGCACTTAATCCAGTGCGTACAGCTCCGATACTAACTTAAAACAGATTTGAAACTGTGGGTTACAACCCTGTAACATTCCTATCGATAAAGACATTTATGACTAACTACATATATGATACCCGTGTTACAGTGCAGGCGGCGATGCGTGAACTTAACATCAGCTAAAGTTACGTTGTAGTTACCTGTAGTCATGAAGCGTGTCTAATATAATCTCATTGACATCCTAACCGTTGGGACTAGAGATTCTCATCTCGTACACTGACGTAAACCTTCTCAACTCAATAAACCTTTACAGCCGCACATAAAAACCTATCAATTATTATTTGTGATCACTGAAGGTTTTCTTTTAATGTTTACACTCGAGGCTCGATTAAAAGAACGTAACTGTAAATTCTGTTAGAGCTAGATGACAGTTTGTAGTACTGCATACATTTACATAATACAAAGCCGTGCCAAATGAGGGGGGAGTGATGGTAGGGCGTGGTGTGAAGCCGTCCTGGGTACCCGCATCATCATCAGCTGTTTCTAAACATGACGGTTGTTCGGAGTTGAAGATGATCGTTGAGTATCAAATAAAAGTGGGAATTGATTATGTTCTATGCCGTCAGCTTGTATTAGGATGAATGAACCATTTGGTAACATTGATGAACGAATGATGAGGGTTGTGTGAAGTAAGTCATGGTGTCTCGTATGATGAGGGTTGTGTGAAGTAAGTCATGGTGTCTCGTATGACGAGGCTTGTGTGAAGTAAGTCATGGTGTGTCGTATGATGAGGGTTGTGTGAAGTAAGTCATGGTGTCTCGTATGATGAGGGTTGTGTGAAGTAAGTCATGGTGTCTCGTATGATGAGGGTTGTGTGAAGTAAGTCATGGTGTCTCGTATGATGAGGGTTGTGTGAAGTAAGTCATGTTGTCTCGTATGACGAGGCTTGTGTGAAGTAAGTCATAGTGTGTCGTATGATGAGGCTTGTGTGAAGTAAGTCATGGTGTCTCGTATGATGAGGGTTGTGTGAAGTAAGTCATGGTGTCTCGTATGATGAGGGTTGTGTGAAGTAAGTCATGGTGTCTCGTATGATGAGGGTTGTGTGAAGTAAGTCATGTTGTCTCGTATGACGAGGCTTGTGTGAAGTAAGTCATAGTGTGTCGTATGATGAGGCTTGTGTGAAGTAAGTCATGGTGTCTCGTATGATGAGGGTTGTGTGAAGTAAGTCATGGTGTCTCGTATGATGAGGGTTGTGTGAAGTAAGTCATGGTGTCTCGTATGACGAGGCTTGTGTGAAGTAAGTCATAGTGTGTCGTATGATGAGGCTTGTGTGAAGTAAGTCATGGTGTCTCGTATGATGAGGGTTGTGGGAAGTAAGTCATGGTGTCTCGTATGATGAGGGTTGTGTGAAGTAAGTCATGGTGTCTCGTATGATGAGGGTTGTGTGAAGTAAGTCATGGTTTCTCGTATGACGAGGCTTGTGTGAAGTAAGTCATGGTGTGTCGTATGATGAGGCTTGTGTGAAGTAAGTCATGGTGTCTCGTATGATGAGGGTTGTGTGAAGTAAGTCATGGTGTCTCGTATGATGAGGGTTGTGTGAAGTAAGTCATGGTGTCTCGTATGATGAGGGTTGTGTGAAGTAAGTCATGGTGTCTCGTATGATGAGGGTTGTGTGAAGTAAGTCATGGTGTCTCGTATGATGAGGGTTGTCTGAAGTAAGTCATGGTGTCTCGTAAACAACATCTGGTTATAAAAACCATTAGGTTATAAAGGTTATAAATAAAAAAGATGGAGAGTTTTATTCCTGTACTATAGAGATCCAGCCAAGCTTAAGTGAAGGCTCTGCGTGTAGTTCCCATTTAGTGGTGGCTCTGCGTGTAGTTCCCATTTAGTGGCGGCTCTGCGTGTAGTTCCCATTTAGTGGCGGCCCTGCGTGTAGTTCCCATTTAGTGGCAGCTATGAGTGTAGTTCCTATCCAGGGTTGCCAAATTATAATTTAGGTAAAAAGCCAAAATGACGGTCAAAAAAGGCCAAAAAAAGGCCAAACTTATATTATATAAAAAATGTCCACAAAAAATGACGTCACCCACCTAAGGGGTGCAGGGGTCACAGATTTGTGTCGAATTATGATGAGGGGGGGGGGCTTTTAAGAACTGTGACGTCACATCAAAACGTGCAACTCTAAATAAAAGCTACTAAATAGTAAATACAGCTTTTATGGGGGGAGGAACTTTGTGACGTTATATTGGAAAAGAAGGGGGGGGGGTCCTAGCTCTTTATTACGTGTGACGAGAGGGAGGGGTGAAATTGCAGTGAAAAATCTGCCAAAATCGCGTGACTTTTATAAATAATAAATAGACTATGGTACTAACATACACCTTTGAAAGAAAAGCTCCAGGTCCTACTTTTCCTATAGACTGCTATTTGCGGTATTATAAACTGAATCAGATGTCAAGTCATCAGCATTCATTCTGACACGACAAAGACCTTACAGTATTTATTTGTAAGTAAACGCTCTAAAAGTGTGAGCTGCATTCAATATCTAACTTTGTCTTAATGGTCACTTCGTTAAACTTTAAAGACTGGTTAACATCACGTAAGCTATTCAAAAATAGAAAATTAATAAAGTTATGGACTTATGGTGGATTTTTTAAAAATGTTATTATTTTTTTGTGATAAAGATAATTTTTACATATATTTTATATATTTGTATTTGTTTTCATTAAAAAAAGGCCAAAAAGAGGCCAAAAAGTCAATAAAATAATTTTAGGCCAAACCATCTAAAAAATGCCAAATTTTGATAATTTGGCATAAAAAAGACCTATCTGGCAACCCTGTTATCCCATCTAGTGGTGCCTATTCGTGTGGTTCTCGTTCATAAGCTGACCCCCCCCCACCCCCCACCCTTTTTTGGATGAGAATCCTATAAAAAGTTTGTAACTCGCTCGTCAGCCGACCCAAAAATAATAAGACTGTGTAAACAAAATGGTACTCATTTTTTTAAAACTACAAGCTAAGTCGGTAATTATGATTGCTTACTTTTGTTTAGGTTAAAGAACAAAGAGATTTGAATAACAGAAAATATGGATTTCATTTTTTATAGTATTTACTAGAGGCAAAAGTCTTTTTATTGTATTAAAACGAAAATAATTTGTTATATATATATTTCATTTTAATAACATCAGTATATAACAACAGAAACTTTTCATAAACATAGTTCGTAAATTTAAAAAAATTCCAGAGTAATTTCTTTCGTTATAAATAATTCTATAAAAATTAAAATCCTTCTAAGTACGACATCTGATTCTCCAAACAGTTGGCAAGAGTTACGGGTATTTTTTAAATCTGGTAAACAGTGGCGAAATCGCGTACATTAAAATTTGTTGCTGAAAAAAATAATTTGTAAAATAATTTATTAAAAAATTCAAAAAAATAAATAATATGAATAAATAAAGTAAGTACAGATGTTAAATAATAATTTTATAGCTTCTGGTAGTGTAGTAGAATCTTGTAGAATGTAGACAAGGACCTTGCTGATCTACAATGACAACACCGATATTCAATGTACATGCAGAAATCAACTATGACCCGCTCATAAGCCGACCCCCCAACTTTTCCCGCTAGATTTTGTCCAAAAAAAAAGTCGGCTTTAGAACGAGTATACACTGTACTAAAATGATCGACTGAAAATCCATTCGATCAATTAATTAGCTTAAAATATTAAATGTGTGTTAACACATCTCAACAATTCCCCCTCAACCAGCCTTTTAGATATCAATGTTACACAATTTCACGGCTGAACACCCCAGATTGATGACGTCATACTGTACATTTAATTATTAAACAGCAGAAAATACTTGGCACCAAGCACGATGATGGTATTCTTAGATTTAATTTATACAAGATCATTGGAATTTTATCGGCTTGCTATAATATCATTTTAATGTTTTAGCTCAGACTAAAACTCAATCCTCGATGCCACCTCGCATGTGTTAACATCCTCAGGTCAAGTCTGTTGAGATGCACCACGAGTCGTTATGTGAGGCGGGACCAGGAGATAACATTGGCTTCAACGTCAAGAACGTCTCGGTCAAGGACATTCGCAGAGGAAATGTTGCAGGCGACGCCAAGAACGACCCGCCCCGGGGGGTCAAGCAGTTCTCAGCTCAGGTCAGTCAAGTGAACAGCTGGTTGGTTGATAATCACTGTTTGGTTTGTTGATAATCACTGTTGGGTTTGTTATTAAGTCGCTTGTTTAGTTCTCTTGTTATTTTTAACTTTATTATTTTTTATTTATTTGGGGGTGGTGTAGGTGGGTGGCCCGGCTTTGAGGTAAGAGAATTAAATAATGGGGTACAAACGATCAAGAGATTGGGGAAGTGGACTAGGGTCATTTTTCAGGCAGTGTTTCATCAACAACATGTTTTAAAACTGATGTCATGCTAATAGATTGTGTAGGAGAAATGGATGAAAGAAAAATCATTTTTGATGAATCAAATCAATTTATTTGGTAGCATTAGTTTGACACCCGATCATTCTTATGTTTATTATTTATGTTTTTTATTGTGTCCCCAGTATTTCCAACCACCCCAATTTGATTTACATGATTACGACACATTATTTATTTCAAGTCTAAGCAATGTAATATGCCTTTCAGAGATGTATTATTTTCATATTATTTATTGTGATACGTGACAAACGCACCGTTCCAAAGGTCACTTTAAACAATACATTAAGTCGTACTTTATTGAATGCTGCATGTGTCTAGTGATTCATTCATAAGTCTCTCACTGATACATACCACACCATGTCTCACGTGTCTTCACAACAGTGGTAATACTATAACTTTACTACAACCCTTATTACCCTGACAGTGTGCTTTAATAATAATTGAGCAAACTATTTTTCTTTTTGTTTTCTTTGATGAACTTTACAAAGGTGTCATTTAGTTTTCTTTGATGAACTTTACAAAGGTGTCATTTAGTTTTTTTTGATGGACTTTACAAAGGTGTCATTTAGTTTTCTTTGATGAACTTTACAAAGGTGTCATTTAGTTTTCTTTGATGAACTTTACAAAGGTGTCATTTAGTTTTCTTTGATGAACTTTGCAAAGGTGTCATTTAGTTTTCTTTGATGAACTTTACAAAGGTGTCATTTAGTTTTCTTTGATGAACTTTACAAAGGTGTCATTTAGTTTTTTTTGATGGACTTTACAAAGGTGTCATTTAGTTTTCTTTGATGAACTTTACAAAGGTGTCATTTAGTTTTCTTTGATGAACTTTACAAAGGTGTCATTTAGTTTTCTTTGATGAACTTTACAAAGGTGTCATTTAGTTTTCTTTGATGAACTTTACAAAGGTGTCATTTAGTTTTGCATCATTTTAAAATCTCTAAAATTGTCATACGTGTGTCGCCACTACCAATACAAAAATTATATTTATTATATATTATCCATATTCCACTTAAGTTCAAGGCCAAAGTTTCTCATCCCTCCCCAGGTGATCATCATGCAGCACCCCGGGGAGATCAAGAACGGCTACTCCCCTGTCCTGGACTGCCACACGGCCCACATTGCCTGCAAGTTTGCCGAGATCCGGGAGAAGCTTGACCGACGCTCCAGCAAGAAGCTGGAAGACAACCCCAAGTTCATCAGGTCCGGCGACTCTGCGATGGTCGACCTGGTGCCCAGCAAGCCCATGTGTGTGGAGACCTTCAAAGAGTATCCGCCCCTGGGACGCTTCGCCGTGCGTGACATGAAGCAGACGGTGGCAGTCGGGGTCATCAAGTCCGTGGTCAAGGACGAGGCTTCGGCCGGGAAGGTGACCAAGGCGGCGGCCAAAAAGAAATGAAATGGGAGGAAACCAGGCCGTTTGGTGGAAGAGCCTGGTTGTTTAACGGTGCGTGGCTTGACAAGGCTTGGAACAATGACTGCAGAATTTCCTTTCGAAAATGTCAGATATTTTAAATATTTTACCGTATCTTTGGTACATATCATTTATTACTTAGTGCTGTTGTCACTGTCATTGTGGATCATACAGATGAAGTCTCACAGAAAGACGTTTAGGAGAAAAGCCTATGTTAATGTTAATGTTGATTGAATTATATTTTAAGATATCGCAATTATCGTGTCTTTTTAATCAAGTCAGTAGTATCTAATATAATATCACTTGAAATCGAACTATAAAGTATTTTAAATAGGGTACATACATAGAGTAATGACATCTTTGTACTATTCTTCATTTTATTTTAAGTTATTGCAAATATGAAGGTGAGTTAAATTTTTATCTACGTGATGGCATAAGAAAATTATTTCATTATTAAATTAATTGTTCAAAGGGAACCTAATGAGAAATTAAATTTGGGGAGCATAAAACATACGTAAATTTGGGGAGCATAAAACATACGTAAATTTGAGGGACATAAAAACATACGTAAATTTGAGGGACATAAAACATACTTAAATTTGAGGGACATAAAAACATACGTAGATTTGAGGGGCATAAAAACATACGTAAATTTGAGGGGCATAAAAACATACGTAAATTTCGTATAGTGAAACTACTATTGATTATTTTAATTTTATTTGTATTACATAAATTACGTATTTAACGGCTACTGTGAACAAGTGCGGAGTGTAATATGAATTTTTTTTTACAAATTTGAGTGATGTTGATTATGTTTAGATTTCTTTTAATGAACGTTTTAGGAACTGTGCGTATTTACAGATGTCAGTCAGTAATGTTAAATAAATTTGATTTAAAGACTTTCTAAATATTTTTTTTTAATTTCTCATTTTTAGTGTCACTTTTAATAGAATGACGATATAAGAAAACATATAAAATAATATTTTTTCCCTTATTTTAATTATGTATTAAAAAAATATGTGATTGTCATCTTTAGCCACGACTCAATAATTGTTAACAACATGTAAGTCAAAAAACTCATTGAGTAATTAGGGATGTATTCAATGTATTCATTGTTAACTTTATAATCAAAAGTTAGCAGTGGAAGGTCACACGCGGTCAAATGGTAACACATTGAAATACTTGATAAAATTTGAAATACAATGTTGGTATAAGAAGAGCTTCAAACTACTCTTGTTACACAAATAGTGCTGTACATCCACGGCTTTCTCTCTCACTCACATATATTGCTTTGTATCTATATATATATATATATATATATATATATTTCGTTTTATATCTCTGTGACTCATATTCTAACATTCTTTATCAATCTACTTTGTTAATCTCCTATATTTAGCTTTTTTATTCTTTCCCACCCCCTTTTCTGTTGACCCATCTCTCACTGTCTAACTCTTCACCATCTCGGTTCCTTCAATCTCTCACTCACTCCCTCACATTCTAGAAGTATGTTCACACTAGACAACATACTATACGTCTAACTTATCACAGTGTGGCAAATAATGAAACACATATTACACACACATTTCTAATTGTGCTCTAATTGAGTAGATGATATAAGATATGATTTATAGACTTAAATGTACATTGTACATAATAATATCAATGGATTAATAAAGCAGATAGAGAAAACAACCGTTATATCCATTTTTTTATATCCATAACAACTACAAATACACTATATTGTAACTAGGGGTCTACCGATATGCCTTTTTGCCGATATTGCCGATACCGATATTACCGATATTTTTTTTACCGATATGAGTGCCGATATGAGTATTTGTTATGACAAAAACCAGCGGTCATATTTGATGGCGCCATTCTTAAATTTATCACTCGTAATTATTTATATTTTATGATTAAGGGGTCTACCGATTTTTTCCCCCGAAACGAAGTTTCCGATGTGTTTACAAGTTCCAGTTCATGACCTACATAGGACTCATAACAAAACGAACCGTCCTTTATAAAAATGTACAAGCATATTAGGTACTCCTTTTGAAACTTCAACCTTGACTCATAATTATTCATTCTAACCAATAGTTTAATGGCTTTTGCACACGGCCACCTTTTATGAATGAAACAATGAGAACAAAGTACAATAGTAATATAGTGAAAATGAGGCTGAAGCTTGAATGGTTGCCAATGACAACACGTCTTCACACGGTACATTTTGTTATTCCATACGAAACGAAATGTTTTAGACATCTGCGATTCTGCGTGCATCTTTGCTATTAGAGCAATTACGTGAACATAATGTTTACATGTTATCCATTTATTAGAGCAATTACGGTATACTTGGCATCGGCACTATTTACACAGTATTTCTGAGTATACGAAAATCGGCCGATACCTAAACAATATCAAAGCACATGGCACACTGTATCGTGGCTGCACATATTAATACTAGGACTCTTTTGACTATTTCAATACTGGTATCGGGGTCGATATATTAATTTGTCGAGATATTGTAAACCTAAATGATAGTTTTTTTGTTTCCGTTTTTTTTTGGGTCAAAATGTCACTTATTATGAAATATCGGTGACGTCAATATCGGGACCTTTACAGGCTACCGATACCGATATTGCCGATATCCAGATATCGGTGCCGATATATCGGCCAGCCGATATATCGGTAGACCCCTAATTGTAACATCGTGTAACTTTCAACATATACTCTTTAGTATCATGCCAATAACGACATATATTCATCAAACTGTACTACTCGATGCTAGAAATACATGTAGTGTTTTAAGTGTGTTAATACGATGTTGTAGTTGTCTTTATAAAATACATTTTACGTAGCATAAAAATAAAAACAGCAAATTAATTTTACCCAATCTAAAAATAAACAGCGTTGAATCATTTCGAAAAGTTTTGGGGAAAACAAAAACACACACAATAATACAAGAAACATAACATCACGATTTGAAATTATTGAGTTTACATTGCCCTCATTTCTAACACGAAAAAGAAATAATTATTGTCTAAATTTTTATCAAATAAATAAATACATGTGTGAATATAGCTTTTGGTGCAAAATATGTTAACACTTGAGTGAGACCTGTGACTAAATGGTGAGATCTGTGACTAAATGGTGAGATCAGTGACTAAATGTCAAATGTTTGGTTCAACACAACTTCACCAGGTGAGAATAGAAATATGTTTTTGACACGCCTACACATGGAAACATTAAATTTTAACATATTTTAAACTCTAGCCCATACAACACTCAACCAAACGTTAAATATTGAAGACCTTCTGTACATTAATGGCAGATGAACATGGACAAAATCAAAACGAAAGTATGAGCAATTTTAACAAGAGCTGTTTGGTATATCACTGTATAGAAAAGTTGGGGAGCTGCATTGAGTATTGGTAATGTGTACAACGATGATGAATGTGCTAGTACACATGAGGATGAATGTACTAGTACACATGAGGATGAATGTACTAGTACACATGAGGATGAATGTACTAGTACACATGAGGATGAATGTACTAGTACACATGAGGATGAATGTACTAGTACACATGAGCCTTCGATCCAAGGATGCGGCGATGACAGCAATATCTTCCTGTTAATTTTACGTGACAAAACATTCAAAGTTACTCACTGTATTTTCACTGTGACAACATCCCCCCCCCCGTTGCTTTTAGCACGTCAGCGCAAACTTAAATGACCTTACTGATATTTTATCACAATGTTCCACGCATCAGCGTTCGCACATCAATATTTTAATTTCGATTAAATAAAATAAAGTCCGATTCCTCAAGTAAACTCGTTGTATGTGTAGGATTCTCATTGAGAGCAGACGACAGTAATATGTTAAATATGTTGAGTGGGTCATAGGAGACAAGAATTAGATGTCAAACATAGGAGACAAGAATTAGATGTCAAACATAGGAGACAAGAATTAGATGTCAAACATAGGAGACAAGAATTAGATGTCAAACATAGGAGACAAGAATTAGATGTCAAACATAGGAGACAAGAATTAGATGTCAAACATAGGAGACAAGAATTAGATGTCAAACATAGGAGACAAGAATTAGATGTCAAACATAGGAGACAAGAATTAGATGTCAAACATAGGAGACAAGAATTAGATGTGGAACTGTCTTCCTTGAGCTACTCGCTAGATCTATTCACATTGGCTCTATCATCGTCTATTTGTTACACACATTTTGAAAATATCAAAGCAAGTTTTAGAGTATTATGCTGAAAGGGAAGTAACCCATAATCATGTCCATTCAATGAGACACAAAACTCTGGATTTGAACAGAAGATCACGAATAATTTTAAGTAAGTGCCAGAAACTAAGTCAGGAGTCAGTCACATGGAACGAAGTCTGGTGATTGATTCTAGAACGTGATACAATGACATTGTATGCCTTCTAGTTAACCCTGCTCTACTCTTACATTAGCCTGTTCCACTAATGCTAAATTATTATTTTACCATTTTCCATTCTTACTTTACACAGCAACGTTTTTACATTACCCTGCTCAACTTTTACATTACCCTGTTCTACTTTTACATTACCCTGTTCTACTTTTACATACCTTAATCCACTTTCACATTACCTTGTTCTACTCTTACATTACCCTGCTCCACTCTTAATTTTTCCTGGTCCATTTTGACATTACCCTGGCCCGCTATTTCCTTATCCTTCTCCGAACTTAAATTACGCTTCTCCACACTTCTTCGCGCTTGCTTATCTTGATTTACACCTTCTTCACCCCACACCACACTAACTCCACCGTTATAGACACCAATTTTACCAAACTCCTCTCTGACTCCACCGTACTCCCCACTGATCCATCCTACACCATTCTGATTCCGACCTACTCCACCCTACTCCACCCTAGTCCAGCCTACTCCACCCTACTCCACCCTAGTCCACCCTACTCCACCCTATTCCAGCCAACTCCACCCTACTCCACCCTAGTCCAGCCTACTCCACCCTACTCCACCCTAGTCCACCCTAGTCCACCCTACTCCACCCTACTCCACCCTACTCCACCCTACTCCACCCTACTCCACCCTATTCCACCCTACTCCACCCTACTCCACACTGACTTTGTTATTCCCTATCTTGATGTTGTCGTAGTGTATCCCGTCGTGCCTCTGTTTGAACAAGATCTGGGCCGGGAACAGGAAATTGAGCCCCCAGTAGTCCCCGAACACTATCCTAATGTTCTCCGCCCTTGAACTCATGACCTTGACGTCCACCGACTTGGCCACCTCGTACAGGGTGAACCCCAGGCACACGATGCTCATCTGCCCCACCCAGTAGATGACGCTCATACCGCCAAACAACGCGAGCATCTCGGCGTGGAAGGTCAGCAGCACAAACTGCCAGGACGCGCGGCCGATGAGGAACTTGAACAGCGACCACGGGAACACGTAGTCCGCCCACGTCACCGCGTCCGGCAGGCTGACCAGGTAGGTGACGGTCAGGAGGAAGCCGACGAGCCCCGTGATGACGCCGAGGAAGCAGAAGACGATGAAGTACCTCTGGTTGTAGTGGCCGATGCACGTGCCGACCAGGAAGCAGTGATGGTCGCGGCGGAGGACGCACATCTTGCAGGCGTCACAGTGGTGGGCCCTTGGGGGCTTGTACCGCTGGCACTTGCCGCAGTACCTCCACTCTAACCCGTTCTCGTCCGTTGTGCGGAGGTCCGCTTTTATAATCCCGTTCTGACCGAAGGTCTCGGGCGGGTTCTGAAACCATTCCCTGAAATCCAGATTGGGACGGTCCCTCATGTCGGGTAGCTGACTGGAGTAGCAGATGGAGCACAGCCAGTTGGCCTGCCCCATGATAAACACGTAGCAGGCGAGCACCTTGAGGTAGTACTGGCTGCTGGGCTCAAAATCCGAGAAAACATTGGGGATGATGTAGTTCAAGGTCATGTACAGCTGGGTGACGGCCTGGAACTGGAAGAGGATCCGGAAACAATGTTTGGAGTTGGTGTCTGACGTCGAGCGGTTTTTGTAGTGGGCCTTGAGCTTGCTGACCAGAGATTGATTGTCCTCCCTTATGTCTCCGTGGCTGGGCGAGTAGTCGGACCTTGGTACTCGCTGTACGGGCTTGTTGGACGGGATGGGCACGGACACGTGACCACGTCCGGTCATCTGAAAAAGTATGATGATTAACAAAGTTAAATAAATTTGAACTGACAGTATAATAATGTATCGCCACTTATTGTTAGAACGTCCCATAAAGACGTTTGTGTAAATTTCTTTCTGTCTGCACCCGTTTGAATAATCATAATTTTGTTGTTTGCGTGGCATTGATGTCTAGGGGGGGGGGTGAACAATTACACAGTCACACTCACAAGAACCATAATCACTATTAAAAATTAATGAAATCGTTTATTAGCATAAAACACTACATACATAAGTCCATCAGTGCGAGGATTCTGCTAACATATTTAGCAAAAGTAGACCTGCACCGAAGGGCACACGCTAAGTGACTGCCCACTCACCTCCGCTTTCACACTATCCCAACTCCAACCACACCTTACACTGCCCTTCCCCTTTCTCACACCTCAGTGCCACACATTCAGGGATTCTCACCTCGACAAATAAGTATAAAAAATCAGAACTTTTAAGGTGATGGTACAGCTTTAGACAGTACTTTGTTGGTGCTGATCTTGAGATCTCATCATTGTGTGTCTTACGAACCTTATTAATTGTAGGTCTGATCTGATCTGATCTTATCTTATCTGTAACAGACGCTCCTTCAATACAGAAGATTATTGCGTCCTACGCTTATCTATGGTTAGTGTTTAGTCCTGCATTCTTATTAGAGTTTTAAATGTTGATAAAGTGTTGTTTTTCCTGGTTTCCTCAGGCAACCAAATCCACGCCCGAATTTCGGAGAGGAAAAACGAGAATTTGTATGTTTTTGTTATTGCATATGGAATAAGAATGGTATTTTTATCCTTTTATCTATCTGAGGGTTGTATTAAGTTATCTTTGTGTTGTATTTCTAAATTAGAATTAATTGCTTTATGTAATATTACGACTTTACTATTGGTTCTTGTATCATCTAGTGTTTCAAGGTTTGATGATTTAACAGCAATCATAAAATCTACACCTGCCATGGACTACTGTCTTGTAATAGTCATCTTGACCAATTAATTTTGAGACACAATGATTTCAGAAATTTGAAGAATGTCTTGTACATTTATTTTCAATTGTTTATTCAGATTTCAACCTCTAGTAATGTATACTATAGAGTAATTATACCTGTAAGGAAAGTTAACCCAATAAATATGAACACTAGCAGAACGTCATTGTTGCTTCCAATATCTATTGACCTAATTTTGTATTCAAATTGCAAGCCATGGTTATCGATTAGTTTTATAAAAAAGCCAAACGCTCTATTTCGGCTTAACGCTTGGACCCTGGTCCATATACTGAAATAAATATCACGTAGAAACTTGTCACTTCAGAATTCTAAAATACTGAAGTTGTATTTTTTCAATAGATTTAATTGTTGTTTTTTCAGCGTTAATAATGATTTAAAATAAATTATTTTAATAAGAAAATACTGGGAAATTATAGACCAGTTACAGTCGATTGTACTGTTAGAAATAGTTATGACATTAATATGTATTGGTATAGTTTTAAATCAACAATAACTGGAAAATCCCATGATATATCGTCTCAAAACTACACACACACTAATCAGCCATAACATGGGAATAGTGTGACCACCACATACCAACATTGCACAGCTTAAAGTTGAACTTCTGTACCCCAACAACACCACATTAGTACCAACGTATCAAACAACATTGAAGCCTAACAAAGCCGTGTTTTGTTGAATATCAAATCATTCCTAGCACCACAGCAATAGGCGGATTCAGGGTTATAGCTTGCCAATCACGTGACCATCTCAACACAATAACGTGACAACCAAATAACACAAGGATTCAATAAAATGAGGATACAAAAACATGACCACACGAAAACATGATACAATAATATGACGAAACAAAAACATGACGACACGAAAACATAACGACAGAAAAAAAAACATGGCGACACAAAAACATGACATTATAGCGTCGCACAACACCGTGTCGTGACCATAACAATTCCACAATCTGAGAACTGACCATAACAATCCACAATCTGAGAACTGACCATAACAATCCACAATCTGAGAACTGACCATAACAATAACGACACCACACAGTCAACTTAGCAACGACACCTTACCTCAACCACCACACTGGCCACCACACTGACCACCGCACTGACCACACCACTAACATCAACCTACCTCTACAGCAGCCTGTGAAAATGTGTAGCTACCCCGGCCCAGAAAACTGTCCGCCATGATTGGCCCGGCGTTGTTCTGTGGCCGGCTACCGACACTTGTCCTACTGTTCCAGGCCCGAGATCTCGATGGCGTGACCTAAGGACAGGATCTCATTGATCGATCTCCACTCGGATCGTTCCGGAGAAAACCGAGTTCTGAACCTTCGGAATATTTCCCGCCACATTGAGTGTTCGCTGTTTGGTTTCGTTGTGGTTTAAAGGGAGTTAACGTCCCCTCCACCGTCACACCCACCCTCAGGCTACACCGAGCCCTGCCCCTGCTACTTCACTTTTCACTACCGTGTATACAAACATTAAGTCGGTGACTTATATGTGTGGCTTGGCAGTGGTACCTCGGTATAAGAAACCTCAGGTTATAAATGTTTCGCATAACGAAACAAATTCCAGAATGATTTATACGTAAATCGAGTTACCATTGAGTATGATTTAGGTGGAGGTGTGTTAAAAAAAGACCCAAATTCAACCTTTCTTGAAAATTTGAATAACTCTTTAGTGCATAATATTTTATTTATTTTATTTTCATAATTTTTTTCCGTCAGTGTCGCAAAAAAAATAAATAATATAATTTAAAAAATGAAATAAAAATAAAGTTTTCAATAACCAAGTTGTGGGTTTTCCCGTCCCCCAACTCCCTCCCTCCCTTCCTTGCCAACAGATCGATTGTCAAGTCGGAGCACGCGGGGTAGATTATTTCTCGCGCTTCGTCCGTCCTCGATAGAGCAAGTCGCCACGCTAGACTCGTGGCAAGCGGTGGCCGCGGTTTTGTGTGGTCTGTGGCAACAGTAAATATTTACAGCAATGCTTTGGCGAGAGCGGGGGTGGGGGGCGGCGTGTAGTTCAGTCCTGTATTAAATCAGGAACATACGGGATAGGTGACATCGTGAGATGATTGAGATGATGAACCTCAATTATCTGCAGATAGATTCAATGAGAAACACTCGAAGCAAAACTCACAATAACAAATTCATATTATTATCTAAAATTACGTCACAAAAAACAAAAACAACAACAACAAAATACACCTTATTTTCTATTTGAAAATAAGTTTGTTTTTAAATCACTTTCATTGTCATTTAAGTATTTATTATTTATTTAGTGAAGGTCTGCATTGTAATATCGTAACCCACGTGAAGCGTTTTTTAAAAACGTTTAACCGGCCTTCAGAAAACGAACTGTGGTAACATCCTTAGATTATATTTTAGTTTAATGAATACAAATTAAACATTGACTATTGATCATCAAGGTTAACGTCTTTGTTTAGAAAAAAAAAGTAAAATAATATTTTTAAGACGTATTTTTAAAAAATCCCTCAATTGACTGACGGGCATTCCGTAAGAAAGAGGTCGGCGAACAGGAGTAAATTATCTCATCTGGGGTCAAAAGGGAATTCTTGGGGGTAATGCAGACTCATTTGGGACATATAACATCCACTACAATCCACTAAATATACTGAAATACGTCATGTGGACGTATACGCTTGGAACACATGTCCATTATTGAACCGGTTCCTTCCAGAAAATGCATTTTTTTTTAATTTGACTACTATGTAGTTTTTTACCTACGTACTATACGAAGACACCTAAATCCACCCTACTTTCATTTATATTGACATGAGTGACAATAATCTTAATCCACATGACTTATTTGTATGAAGTATCCCTTCTGAGATACTTAAAATTAATGCGTTAAAAACTGAGCTAAGAAGAAAAGTTGTTTTGTGCTCCTCTCGAATTGCGATGTCAAGAATTTGATGCATTCAATAAAGTTAATGAAAACTTGACTAATTTTAAATGGGTTCATTTATCATTATATCTAGAACTGCCAGGGGCGTTTGACCACAAACCAATCGAACAATTATATCAAACTTAAAACGTTCATAATTCTATGAAATAGACCCCCCCCCCTTTTTTTATATAAAAAGGATATTCCGTGTCGTTTTGACTTAAAATATCTACACATAATCCTATTCAGATCATTTTTAGACACTTGTCATGCTTGTAAAACTCACCAGTTGCATCTTCGGCTAACGACGCTCTCCCAAATCCCCGAGTTCTGTGAGCTGGACCTAGAGTCTGGGGGTTGGGGAGGTTGGGTAACGCACACATAAACTTGTATATTTTGGGGTAACGGGCAAAAAAGTTCGCCGACTCCTGTCGTGAGAGAACTGAACGGAGCTGCGGTTACATCACAAAATGCTTTGATGTCAACATCAAACGACGCAGGGTAACAATTTCATTCGTTATCTTATGGGTTCTCAAACTTAAGGATTATAGTTAGATTTAATTTTCGTGTCTTGATAGCTTACGCCAACCAGCGTCTGATGGCCTACCGACAGGCACATTGAGAAGCAGTGATTAAAAACAACAATTTTAAAAAAGTCATTAAATAAATGGTAAGCCACCAAATATTTCAGTGGAAGTTTTATTTAAAGTTATCCTTTTGATGTGACGTCACATTTCTTCACACAACTGGCCAGTGTCCTCCTCACACGCAGTTACCACAGTGCAGACTGCGACACAGATAATTCCTTAGTGGCTAGCAAGGTAAGGTTACTGCCAAAGAAATTGTACCGCAACAAAAACAAGGGAAAACCACGCATAGGCAACTGATCCACCAAGAATCCAGAGAGAACAGCAGAATACACCCAGAGACTACAAGGAGCTCTTGTACAAATGCCACCAGTAGACACTATTGAGTCCAAGTGGTCACATCTGCGGGACACCATATATGGCTCAGCTATTGCGGCATTCCGCAAAAGAGAACGCAAAAGTACAGACTGGTTTGAGGCCCACTGGGAGGAAATGATGCATGTCACCGATGCAAAAAGAAAAGCTCTTTTAGCCTATAAAGACAGGCCTTGCCCAGAAACTCTACATTCCCTTAAGAGCACCAAAAAAAAATGCCCAGGAGGCAGCTCGCCACTACGCTAACACGTATTGGCTCAATCTAAGTTCCAGCATACAGTCAGCTGCTGATAGAGGCGATACAAAGGTTATGTACGAGAATATAAAACAAGCAACAGGCCCTCTGACCTCCAAGACAGCACCCTTAATGTCAAAAGCAGGGAATATTATCACTGATCGGGACAAGCAACTCAAACGGTGGATCGAGCTCTACCTCGAATTGTACGCAACTATAAACCATGTCTCAACTGCTGCCCTGGACGATATCCCAGACCTGCCGGTCATGGAAGAGCTCGATAGCCTACCCACAATGGTCGAGCTAAGTATAGCCATAGATTGCCTAGCATGCGGGAAAGCCCCTGGTAATGATGGAATTCCACCAGAAGTTCTCAAATGTGGAAAAGAAATACTTTTACAGCCTTTGCATGACCTCCTCACTCTGTGCTGGGAACAGGGGCAGATACCACAGGAGTTAAAAGATGCCAACATCGTTACACTGTATAAAAATGAAGGAGTCAAGAGTGACTGCAACAACTATCGTGGAATCTCTCTCCTCAGTATAGTTGGAAAGGCCTTCGCCGAGTTGCATTGACACGCCTGCAGACCCTAGCATCGCGTGTACTCCCAGAATCGCAGTGCGGCTTTCGAGCCGGAAGATCAACCATAGACGTGATCTTCTCTCTGCGCCAGCTGCAGGAGAAATGCAGGGAGCAACATATGCCTCTATACATCGCGTTCGTCGACCTAACTAAAGCTTTTGATCTTGTCAGCAGAAGCGGCCTTTTCCAGATCTTAGTAAAATTAGGCTGCCCTACACATCTGCTTAACATCATCAAGCAATTCCACGAAAACATACAGGGCACAGTGTGCTATAACGGTGCCACCTCTGAGGCTTTCCCAGTAAGTAGTAGAGTAAAGCAAGGCTGCGTGTTGGCACCTACTCTATTCGCAATATTCTTTTCCATCTTACTCCAGTATGCCTTCAAGAACAACAGCGAGGGGATATACATACACACCAGAGCTGACGGGAGATTATTCAATATTGCCCGACTTAAAGCCAAGACCGAAATAAGGAAGATTTTGCTGCGCGAGCTCTTATTTGCAGACGATGCCGCCTTAATATCCCACACAGCAGACGGCCTGCAGAACCTTGTATCCAGCTTCTCCGCTGCCTGCAAAGAGTTTGGCCTGACCATAAGTATAAAGAAAACCAACATTATGGCACAGGATGCTGCCTCTCTCCCGACTATCACCATTGACGACTGCAACCTGGATGCTGTTGACAGTTTTACTTATCTGGGATCAAACATCTCGAGCACCTCTCACTGGAAGATGAGATAAGTAGTAGGATAGGGAAGGCAGCAACTGTTATGGCTAGACTGTACAAAAGAGTCTGGTCCAATGCCAAACTCACAGCAAGGACTAAGCTGCAGGTATACCAGGCCTGCGTACTGAGCACACTCCTCTATGGATGCGAGTCTTGGACCACCTATACCAGGCATGAAAGAAGGCTCAATAGCTTCCACCTCAGATGCCTGTGCCGCATCCTAGACATCAAATTGCTAGAGAAAGTCCCCAACACAGAGGTCCTGGCTCAAGCAAGCATGAGTAGTATTGCAGCAATATTAAGCCAAAGACGCCTCCGTTGGCTTGGACACGTCAAGAGGATGCAAAGTGGTCGCATACCCAAGGATGTGCTTTACAGCGAGCTGGCGACAGGGAAAAGGTCGGTTGGTCGGCCATGTCTCAGATACGTGGACATTTGCAAGAGAGACATGAAAGTAGCCAAACATTGATATACAAAACTGGGAAAACCTGGCAGAGGATAGGTCCATGTGGCGGGCTATAGTGAAAGTAGGATCACTAAGAGCAGAGGAGCAAACTAGGGCAGAATCAGTCGGGAAAAGAGCGAGGAGAAAGGCCAGGCAACACTGCCCCACTGCTTTCGTGTGTGTGTCATGCAGAAGAGACTGCCACTCAAGGATTGGTCTCATCAGCCACACCAAGAGCTGCAAATAATAAAGATAAATCTATCGTCTTTCGTAGACGGACAGATGCAATACCATACATTTCTTCAACCCCCTCCCTTCCCCTCGTCACGCATGGTCACGAAAGTGTGACCCCCCACTCTTGGTGCGTGACGTCATTTATGGGCGACCACTTACATAAAATTAGTAACATACATAGTTATTAATTCATTCGATATAAAGCATTCATATCCTAAATACAACCTATAATGACTTTGCGGGGCATATAAGGTACATTTGGCTTTTAAAGAATTTTATTTCTTTTATTGTTGTTGAGTTAATTTTAAAATTAAAGGTTGAAGAGATGTATTTTTAGAGCAGTCTTGAAGGACTTGTTAGTAGCTGGAATACTGCGAATATATAATGGTAGAGAATTCCACTGTAAAAGAACATAAAAATATGGGTTTGTCTTTTATGTTAGAGGCGCACACGTTCGCAGTCCATACAAGGACACTGGCAACATACAGAGTGAGATAAAAGACTATTGTGGAGGACCTGGGTTGAAATAATTGAGAACCTTGGTTTAAATGTTTGAGAGGGGAGCGGACGGTGGGTAGGCGACGTGCCTGGAGTGTAATGATGCGCTCAGACAATTACCGGAAATGAAAGTATTCCGGCCTCTCTCTTCCCCCCCCACCCCCAGGTACGGGATGTTGGGTGGTCAAATGCGCATAAATCGTATCAATGAATTCTGAGTCGGACGTGGGACGTGGGAAAACGCCTATGCGCTCACGCCCGGCGACCACGCCGATGTATCAATGAACTCTGAATGGACCACGGAACGTGAGGAATACACCTAACACCTCACGTCTGGTTGATTGGATCAGCTATTAAGGGGCGTTGGTTGTAAGGAAGACAACAGTTATTTATCATTGTGACTTGTAAAGAAAGTCACGGATAAAACCGGGAAAGAATTCGTGGGGGGAAATTAAGGGTCGAAGGTTAATAGATTAAACTTTGACACCTCGAGGGAAACCGAGGATATAAGGGAGAGTTTAGAGTGTTTAGGGGAGAGCAACCCACCCCGGGGTAACAGAACAGGTTAGGGACATGTAGAGACCAGGACAGAGAGTAGCCCACCACAGAGGAAACGACAGGCAGTGAGAGAGAGTCGTAGAGATAGAGAGCAGATGTAACCAGAAGTTATGGCTAATAAAGAGAAGAACTGTTAGCATTAAAGCTGCCTTTGTTTTGAGTATGAGAGTTGAAGAGTCAGTCAAGAAGTACGACGAAGGAGCTTTACAATGGTGGCATAGCGGTGGGATTTGACCTTACAGCGTCTTCGAGGAGAAAAGCTCTTTATTCCTATCATATTGACTGTAATGCACAGTGCACGATCCAGTTCCAGTCGAACAAAACCGAAAATGGCCACAGCTCTTAATAACCTAACCACCTTCAATGGAACCTCTGCCTGGCAGACGTTTATTGTGCAATTTGAGTCGTCAGCTAAAATTTTGAAATGGAACCAGGAGGAGAAACTTCTTTACCTAGGCGTCTCATTAAAGGATGCTGCTGCTGACTTCGCCTATAACGAGATTGGCGAAGAGGAAAGAAATACCTTTGACAAATTGAAAGACGCACTGGCGGATAGATTCAGCGACCATAGAACACCAGCATTCTTTCAAAACTTATTGGAAAGAAGAAATTTTCTCAGCTCGGAAACGACAGCGGAGTATGCGACTGATCTAAAAAGGTTGGTCGTCAAGAGCTTTCCCACGGCAGATCAAACCACACGTGATGCCATCGGTTTTAAACAATTTCTTCGTGGACTTCCAGACCAGTCGATGGTGTCACAAGTGGGCATAATGGCCATGCCACCCACTGTAGACAAGGCGAGAGCTGCCCTTGACCAGCTTCTAAATTTGAGGGACAACGTGTGTGTGCCGGGACAGAAGGTGGCATCAGTTGCTACAGACCAGTTAGTGCGAGAAATACGCGAGCTCAAGGACGACATCAGATCACTCATCACCTCGCAAAGAGAGCCATTTCGTCAATCGGTACATGAACCGAGGCCACGTCAATCGGTACCTGAACCGAGGTCATATAGGAGGGCGGAGCCTAGATGCTATAACTGCAACCAAACCGGGCATATTTCAAGAAACTGCCCCAACAGAAGACCAGGAGGACGAAATCCTCAACGTTTAAACTAAATCAGGCCGCCTCAGGGAACCGCTTCCAAAATGTTAGATCACAAACAATGAGTGCTGTCTATGTGCCAGTGGTGATCTGTGGAGTTGACACTCAGTTCTTATTAGATACAGGGGCGGCCGTGACGATATTATCAAGGAGAGTTTTTAGTAAAATCCACCAACAATTAACATTAAATGACCACCTGGTTCCATTGCATCTCCAGTCGGCCAGTGGTTCGTCAGTGAAACTTTATGGAGTCTGTGATATAGATTTAATTCTAGACAACAAGAAATACCCATGGACGGTTCACATTGCTGACATAGCAGAGGATGGTTACCTAGGATTTGATTTCCTAGGTCACTACAATTTTTCATTTTCCATTAAACGTGGACTAAATCTGCATAGACATAAAGTGCCCGTGGTAACAAAATTTATAAATTCAGTAACTCAGCCGGATAAAAGTTTTACATGTATAAGGACACTTTATGAGGAAACGTTGAAAACCAGTGGGCTAAATGAGGGAGAACAGGAAAAATTGTGGTTTTCATTACAAAGGAACAAAGACCTATTTTCAACCTCTTCATTAGACGTGGGTAGGACATCAATAATTAAGCACGAAATTCCGACAGGAGATGCCAGACCTATAAAAATTCCTCCCCGACGACCTCCAAGAGCTTTTGAAAATGAAGTTGATGACGTCATTGCTGCTCAACTTGAAGCGGGAATTATTAGAGAGTCAAAATCCCCGTGGTCAGCGCCATTGCATTTTATTAGGAAGAAAAACAACGAGGTTCGAGTGGTATGTGATTATAGGGAACTAAATAAGGTCACTCAAAAGGATAGTTTTCCACTCCCTAGGTGCAATGAACTAATAGAGGCAATGGCAAGTGCAAAATATTTTTGTTCCTTGGATCTACAATCAGCATACTACCAGATAGAAGTAGAGGAAAAGGATAAGGCCAAAACAGCTTTTTCCACGCTGAATGGCCACTATGAATACAACGTAACGCCCATGGGATTGACAGGAGCACCCGCAACATTTCAAAGATGTATGGAAACGGTTTTCAAAGGCCTCAATTATAGGACCTTAGTTGTGTTCATCGATGACATTTGTATTTTTGGTGAGACTTTTCAGCAGTGTTTGGAGCGTTTCGAGGAAGCTATGTCGAGATTGAGGCAGGCAGGACTTAAACTGAAACCAGAAAAATGTGTTCTTTTCAAACCCGAGACTAGATTCTTGGGTTATGTTGTGTCAGGTGAAGGAGTTAAGACTGACCCCGAAAAGGTGGAGGCTATTGTTCAATTTCCTAAACCACAAAATGTGTCGGCGTTGAGGAGTTTTCTTGGAATGGCATCATATTACAGAAGATGGATAAAAGGGCACTCAACCATCGCCGCGCCTTTAAATCGTTTATTAGAAGGACGTAAGAATAAGACTTTAGATTGGAACGAAGAGTGTGAACTAGCATTCTCAAAATTAAAACAATGTTTGGTGTCCTCAGACATTATGGCACAGCCACAAAACGATGGCGGTAGCTTTATAATTGACTGTGACGCGAGTGCTACGGCTATAGGATGCACTCTTTCCCAGATGCAGTGGTCGAATCGTGATCAGCAACTTATTGAAAGACCAATTTACCATGCCAGTAAGTCTCTAAATCGAGCAGAGAGACGTTATTGTGTAACTAGACGAGAACTTCTGGCAGTTGTGACATTCGCCAATCAGTTTCGACATTTTCTCTTAGGAAGGAAGTTCATTGTTAGGACTGACCATAGTTCCCTGAGATGGTTACTATCGTTCCGTAACCCCACAGATCAAATAGCAAGATGGATAGAACTATTGTCACAATTTGATTTCGATATTGAGCATCGTAGTGGAACAAAGCACAACAACGCCGATTTTTTATCTAGAAGTGAACAAGAAGGTTGTCTGTTTTATAACAAAGATGAGATACTACAAGACCTCCCTTGTCACGGCTGTGACCTGTGCACTAGGAGATTCAGACAATGGTCAGAATTTTATAAGGAAGAAGACATTATTCCAATTTCCACGACTAGTAGCCAATTGCCCCAGAATGTTGTTGTGAAACTTAATATGGTGACCACCCGCAGCAAGAGACTGGATCAAGTTAACTCCCAGGCTGTGTCGACGACGGCAGGTACAATGGGCGACGATAATGGCACACGGGACACGGCCCTCCGTTCCCATGACAATCGTGAATTACCGTGTACTGATGGATCCGCACCCAATGTCCTGACTGAGAATGAGTCAGGGGAGGCGTTTAATACAGGGAATAATACACATCAATTCTTTGAAGGGCTTGAAGTATCCAAAGAAATGCTTAGAAATTTGCAACAAGAAGATAAAGATTTAAGCCATGTCTTTAAGTGGATTAAAAATAAAACAAAACCAAAGAGAGAGGAGATTAGTGGAGAGTCACCGGCAGTTAGAAATCTGTGGTTAAATCTGGACTTACTTATCGTTGTGGACGGAGTGTTGTGTAAACGTTGGTTTAATCCCGGTCGCAAGGACGAAAATTTAAAGATTATGCTACCAAAGGCTCTAGTAGACACCGTCTTGATTAAAATGCATTCGTCAGTTTATGCTGGTCATCTGGGCATAAACAAGGTCCTAGACAATGTTAGAAAGTACTACAGTTGGTACAAAATGAAAAGAGACATTCAAGTGTTCATCACAAACTGTTCTACCTGTCAGCACACTAAACGTCCTCATGCCAACAGTTCAGCAAAGTTACAATCATTCCTAACAGGATCTCCTTTACAAAGAGTGTGTACTGATTTTATTGGTCCTCTGCCTGTGACTAATAAAGGAAACAGATACATTCTGGTAGTCGTGGATGCTTTCACCAAATATACGCAAGCATACGCACTGCCAGATTGTTCAGCGGAGACTACAGCGTCTACCTTGGTGAGTGAATTTTTCTCTATTTTTGGCTGTCCCTTAGAGTTACATTCAGATCAAGGATCCAATTACCAAAGTAAACTGTTTAAACAAGTTATGGAAATACTTGAAATCAACCAGACTAGAACCTCATCTTTTCACCCCGCCAGCAACGGGCAAGTTGAACGTTTTAACTCCGTGCTGATAAAGATGATATCAGCTTTCGTCACCGAAAACCAAAAGGACTGGGATGTCCACCTTCCACTGTTAACCAGTGCGTACAGAACCCACAAACATCCCAGCACCGGCTACAGCCCTAATTACCTGATGTTTGGGCGGGAACTCTACCAGCCCATTCACCTTTCAATGGGAGCTCCGTTACCTGAGAAAAGTCTCAGTCAGCCCGTGCCGGAGTACGTGTTAAAGTTGGAACAAAAGTTGGACGAGATTTATGCGACAGCCAGGAAACACCTGAGAACAGCAGCGCAGCGTCAGAAACGTGACCATGACGCCCGAGCTGTACATCACACATTCAATGTGGGAGATGTTGTGTTGTATTTAGATTTGACTAAAAAGCTTGGTCGGAACCCTAAATTGAACCCCAATAAATGGTGTGGGCCATTCGTAATTAGTCGAAAATTTAGTGATGTGTTATTCGAGATTCGTGGAGAAGGAAAAGTGAGGCCCAAAATAATTCACCACGATCGATTGAAATGCTACCATCATGACAATAATCTTCCAGATGGCATTTTAAAACTTCAAACGGACTGCTTGAAAAACAAATTAATGTGTGCTACTCCAGAGCTTCCAAAAGTCTTCATGGAGAATTAATGTTATTACAGACTTTTTTTTATTTCTACTTCTGATAAAATGAAACGGACCTAACTCAACCTTTGACTTAAATTTCAACTGGTGTCCCTTGAAAAATTCTGTGTACTAGTTTTCTTTTCAGGTTAAATATGATACCGTTCATAACATACTTTATTATTCTATATTGATGGTTTATGAATTAAGATTGCACTCATTGATTAGTGTTTGTATTTTACGATGCTTTGAAATTTAGACACAATTTTTTTTGTGTGGTTCAGTTCTTGTGTGTGAAATTTTAATGTGTTATGAGCAGGTTATGTAGCTTGTAACATGCTTAAAATCTGATGAATTAGGTGCTTACATTGACCTACTTGTGTTTTGGTAGCATTGCTCCTTGAAACTATTTTGGAATTATGTTTATGATGCATAAATTTATTTTAACGGAAGATGACTATGATTTCTTACTATGTTTAGACTGAAGATGATATGCTTAATCAATTCCTTACCATATATTAGTTTCATAATCATTTGTTTTTATACTATATTGACATTACACATTGATTTTTTTTTCTCTTTTCATATTTTCCTAACTATGGTTACAGTCTTAATGCTAACTGCTTACTGTTCAATGTACCTTGTTTTAATTAATGGTAGTTGTGTATGAGAGTTGAACTGCCAGGTATCTGACACAAATTGACAAACTGATTACACACTAGATTTGACAGACGTGTAGAGGTTGACATAGAAGTGCAGGTGTAGGATAATAATGGTTGAGTATATGGGAGTTCAGTTGTTGCGGTACACACAATTTAGCGTCATTGTTAATTCGTATTTGAATAGTGCTGAGGGTCTTAGTCACTCAAAGCCATTTGAAGACGATTAAACATAACGCGGAGATGTTACGAAATGTCGGGACGACATTGTTTTGTAAACAGGGTGTATTGTGGAGGACCTGGGTTGAAATAATTGAGAACCTTGGTTTAAATGTTTGAGAGGGGAGCGGACGGTGGGTAGGCGACGTGCCTGGAGTGTAATGATGCGCTCAGACAATTACCGGAAATGAAAGTATTCCGGCCTCTCTCTTTCCCCCCCCCCACCCCCAGGTACGGGATGTTGGGTGGTCAAATGCGCATAAATCGTATCAATGAATTCTGAGTCGGACGTGGGACGTGGGAAAACGCCTATGCGCTCACGCCCGGCGACCACGCCGATGTATCAATGAACTCTGAATGGACCACGGAACGTGAGGAATACACCTAACACCTCACGTCTGGTTGATTGGATCAGCTATTAAGGGGCGTTGGTTGTAAGGAAGACAACAGTTATTTATCATTGTGACTTGTAAAGAAAGTCACGGATAAAACCGGGAAAGAATTCGTGGGGGGAAATTAAGGGTCGAAGGTTAATAGATTAAACTTTGACACCTCGAGGGAAACCGAGGATATAAGGGAGAGTTTAGAGTGTTTAGGGGAGAGCAACCCACCCCGGGGTAACAGAACAGGTTAGGGACATGTAGAGACCAGGACAGAGAGTAGCCCACCACAGAGGAAACGACAGGCAGTGAGAGAGAGTCGTAGAGATAGAGAGCAGATGTAACCAGAAGTTATGGCTAATAAAGAGAAGAACTGTTAGCATTAAAGCTGCCTTTGTTTTGAGTATGAGAGTTGAAGAGTCAGTCAAGAAGTACGACGAAGGAGCTTTACACTATGTTGATAATTCTCAGGACATTTACAGACAGGCCTTACGACCCTGACCGACAGGATACAACCACGTGACTTTACGAAGCACTCTCGGTGACGTGATTTTATTAAGCACTTTGACATGACTGTATGAAGCACTCACTATAACATGACAGCATGAAGCACTGTGACGTGACTGTATGAAGCACTCACTATAACATGACAGCATGAAGCACTGTGACATGACTGTATTAAGCACTCACTATAACATGACAGCATGAAGCACTGTTACATGACTGTATGAAGCTCTCACTATGACTGGACTGTATGAAGCACTGTGACATGACTGTATGAAGCACCGTGACGTGACTGTATGAAGCACTGTGACATGACAGCATGAAGCACTGTGACATGACTGTATGAAGCTCTCACTATGACTGGACTGTATGAAGCACTCACTGTGACGTGACTGTATGAAGCACTCACTGTGACGTGACTGTATGAAGCACTCACTGTGACGTGACTGTATGAAGCACTCACTGTGACGTGACTGTATGAAGCACTCACTGTGACGTGACTGTATGAAGCAATCACTGTGACATGACTGTATGAAGCACTGTGACGTGACTGTATGAAGCACTGTGACGTAACTGTATGAATCACTCACGGTTGGATGAATTTCTTGAGAACTTTCAACCTTTTTCATCCACACCGTAAATACAATCATGCATTATGGCTTACGGCCCCCTACTGTGCTCACTGGGTTAGAGTGACATAGGCAGTTGGCCGGGGTTCAAACTCACTGTGACGTGACTGTATGAAGCACTGTGACGTGACTGTATGAAGCACTCACTGTGACGTGACTGTATGAAGCACTGTGACGTGACTGTATGAAGCACTGTGACGTGACTGTATGAAGCACTGTCACGTGACTGTATGAATCACTCACGGTTGGGTGAATATCTTGAGAACTTTCAACCTTTTTCATCCACACCGTAAATACAATCATGCATTATGGCTTGCGGCCCCCTACTGTGCTCCCTGGGTTAGAGTGACATAGGCAGTTGGCCGGGGTTCAAACACGGATGATGACATAGACTTGGATGTGTCATGATAGGCTTGTGTTTGTATAACTAGAAATTTGTGTGTGTGTGTCACATCACCACTGGCGTGGTTTAAAACTATAAAGGTGTTGTTACGGACTTTGAGCACGACATTAAGTCCCGCTATTAGCATTGTAAAGCATGTCTCAATGTCATTAAATAAACGAATGAATGTAAATTCAAAATGAAAAACGTAATACATAAATAAAATTCATAAATAATGAATTGATTCATTACATTCTGGTCTCATCTTGTTATAGGAGTCGGTCTCAAACTGTTCATTAGTCTCAACTGTTCATATCTTTGTTACTGTTAATTAACATCTAATTTTGTTTAAAATAAGCCCTGTTATATGGGTGATTACAATAATGCTAATACGAATGTTCAATTTTATATGTGTCAACGTCTCCACAAACTTGAAAATTTAATCAAACCATTGGAGAGCAGGGGATACAATGCCGGCAATGAGCATTCAGCACTCTTTCGCATTTGTCCCGTAGTTGTTTTTTTCCTTTCTATTCTAGCATTGTTTTGTTTTTTTAATTTAATTATTAATACTAGAAATATACCCGCGCTTATGAAGCGGGAGTGTACTGTCCTCTAAAGTTTTATTACGTAGTTGGAAATATGCCAATAATTATTTTTTAAGTTTTTATTATATGCGACGATTTAACTTCGGCCTGGTTGTTATAATATAACAAAATTTTGTTCTCAGCTTACTCTTGAGAATGCAACTTTCAGTTGGTCAGAATTATACATTTGAAAAATGAAGTTCTCTAATTCTGAGACAAATATATAAAGAAAGCTATGAAAATAAACAAACAATTCAAGAGGTGATTAATTTAATTTAAAATACTGCATAGAAACATTTCTCATTGCTTTAGACCCAACGTACAAGGTATTGCAGTTGGAATAAAACAAATGTAGTCTTTAATATGCTGATAGAACCTAAAGGAAGAATGAAAAAAATCATTTAAAACCAAATTAAATATATCAAGACTAATTTTATAAATATTATGTTCCTTTTTGTTCCTCTGACCAAAATGGTCTTATTTTCCGGTATTTTCAATTATCTAATTTTACTGTTTCAATAAGGTACGCATTTCCTTGTTTATTCCCTTTTTCCGATAAGACATTATGTTTCGTAAATTACCGTTCGTTCATAAGCCGACCCCACCCCCCACACTTTTGGAAGAGAAAAGTATTAAAAGTGTCTTAACCGCTCGCAAGCTGACCCCAAAAATAATTGGACAGCTTAAACCAAATGATACATTTTTTTAAAACTACAAGCTAAATCGGCCATTATGATTCTTTACTTTGTACTGCCTATCTATGTCTTTGTGCCTTTTGTTAGGCAAAGTTACCGGTATTTATAAAAAAATTCTTTGTAAAACGTTCACAAAAATAAATAAAATGATTAAATAAGGTAAGTGCAGATGTTTAATAATATATTATAGCTTCTGCTAGAGCAGTCGAATCTTGTAGAATGTAGAAAAGGACCTTGATGATATACAATAACAACACCGATATTTAATATCCATGCAGAAATATGTTAATGACCCGCTTGTAAAGCGGATCCCCAACTTTTCCCCCTAGATTTTGTCCAAAAAGGTCGGCTTGCGAACGAGTATATACCGTATATCATATCGTCCATTTTTTTTCTACAACTGCCCTTTTTTTCCTGTTTTTGTTTCCAGAAATTATATAATGTATTTGCCAACTATTTTTTAATATTTTGATCAAATCGCTTAAAAACATACGTGAAACAAAATTATAGATTAAAATTGTATCACGGACCAAAAAAAAGGGAAATAATACGTTCAAGTCAATGTAAACATTCAAATGACTCATCAGGTTCACGTGAACTCAGTTTGGTATAGTTATAACCATAAGTACGGTAACGAATAAATAGGTTGTATTAATTTAGCTATTATTGGAGAAAGCGATTTTACTCATTACTTTAGTTCAGCGGTGCTTAACTTTATTGATTAAATTAAAAAGCATACATATTAAAATCTAAATAATTTTATTTATGTGGTAAAAAGGACCATAAGTGAGACAGACCTACCGATTTTCTCAGTATAGAAAAAGGACACTAAGTTAATTGAATTAAGAATAACGATAAAAATATATATTAAGGAAGTATCAAATCTATATAAAATTGTAACACGCTTTATTTAGATTGTAAATATTTTTATAATTCATTTTATTTATTGGAAATTGTTTTAAAATATTATTATTTTTAAAAAAATATTTAACTTCTAATTTCTTTTCTCATGGGTTATTTTCATTTATAGAATTTCTTTACTCATCAAATTTACACATACGTTTTAGGGTACTAAATAAAGTTAACTAACAGTTTTTTTACGAATTTGACAACAACCGCCTTCACGTATATATTTACGAACCCACTATTTAAAGTAATGAAATATTTGTAACAGCAGCTATAAGATAAGGAACTATTCTCCCCCTTCTCTCTAAAATGTAAGAGCTGCTTATATCAAAGCGCTAATAAACTAAATTATAAACGTTGTAAATCTAATGAAACGTCCAAAAGAATTTAAAGAATCTAACAGTCTAATTTTTTAATATATTTTTTTAAAACTTGCAATAAAATTTACGCACCGTTTATGTAAAAAACAAGTTTTTGACAATAAATCTTTTATTTTCGAGACATAATTAAAAGAATGTTCATGATGTTACGCATCGCACGACAATCCAAAAATCCAAAATTTTAGTTATGTCTCAAATATATATAAAGGATTTATAGTAAAAAACAACTTCTACAGTCTGTTTGATAAATTTCAGCTCGATTTGATCACGGGAAAAGGGTTATGAAAACATGTTTAACATAGTGCGAAACGCGAGACCGATTAGCAATTACTGGCATTTAAATTTACAGATCGGAAATATATATTTTTAAAGAGTATCGTCAATCTATATATATAAAAATCAAAGTATGTCTGTGTGTGTGTGTGCATATCCTTTATAGCTGACTAAACCATTCATCCGATCGTCATGAAATTTTTGGAGACTGTTAAGTACCTACCTGGGATGGTAACTGGCAACTTTGTTTTCTAAATTTAACACTCATGGGGCACCGGGGGCCCATAATGTCATTTTTTGCTTATATGAGCTATATAAAAATTAGTTTAAGCGCTAGCTACTGTGTAAATTGTTGGATCTTAACCAAAATTTGTATTTGACAACTTGATAGCCAATATTAAAATACTATAGGGCGCTGAACTGCAA
>CALYLW010000803.1:280696-333127 GCA_944989445.1 Ampullaceana balthica | reverse complement strand
CTTCCCCGTATAAGGCGGACGTGATATACCAGAGAGTACACAACCAATCTCACTTTATTCTGTGAGAGAACACTGCATCCGTGAACGCATGGACCATTGATATTGGTATCTCGATACATTGGTCGACAGCGAGGGTCATTCGTCATGCTCGGTGGCAACATAACTAGCGGGTTTCTCGCATGGTCCCACAAGAGACATAAACAATATAATTTGCAAGCAAGTAAGTGTCAGTCAGTCAGTCCGAATGCGATGCAGTAACTCCCGATTTTGAAAAAAATGAATATGTTTGCCTTCGAGATTAAAAAAATTGTGCCTCACCATAAAATAAGTGGGGAAGTGACGTCATTATTTACTTTTATTAATGTGTGAATGGGGGGGGGGGGAAAAAAGAACGAAGTAATAAGAAAACCCGTAAAAAACCAAGTTTTGACTATAAATCCTTTATGTACGAGAAGTAATTAAAAGAATGTTCATTATAATACGCAGCGCCAGACCATCCAGAAATACAAAATTGCAGTTGTGTCGTAAAACATGTTTAATATAATGCGCACCGATCAGGAATATGTTTATAAAAAGAGCTGTCAATAAAATACGCACCTTATTGCGCGACAGAAAGGTTGTTCAATATAATACGCACCGCGACGCTCTATCTCAAAAAATAGCATGATACATAGGAATAAATAAAATAATCTAAAAAATCAATAATTTAATTACGGTACATGCGATCGATCTGAAATTTTGATACATTGTTTTTATCATCGGTACGAAACTGCCTGCAAAATTTCAGCTCGCTATCTTGCGAGCAAGTGGGTTAAAAATCGATCAAAAGTTTTGGCGACAAGCAAGCAAGCAAGCAAGCGGTCCGCCGCAGACACCACGAGTTAATATAAAGGATTTAATAAGAAAAACCCGTAAAAAACCAAGTTTTTGACTATAAATCCTTTATGTACGAGAAGTAACTAAAAGAATGTTCATTATAATACGCAGCGCCAGACCATCCAGAAATACAAAATTGCAGTTGTGTCGTAAAACATGTTTAATATAATGCGCACCGATCAGGAATATGTTTATAAAAAGAGCTGTCAATAAAATACGCACCTTATTGCGCGACAGAAAGGTTGTTCAATATAATACGCACCGCGACGCTCTATCTCAAAAAATAGCATGATACATAGGAATAAATAAAATAATCTAAAAAATCAATAATTTAATTACGGTACTGCGATCGATCTGAAATTTTGATACATTGTTTTTATCATCGAGGTAAAGTGGTGTGTTTGAGAGAGGGGAGAGTTGGTGGTGGGTGTGTGTGTGTGTGTGTGTTGGGTGGTGGGGTGTGGGTGGTTTGTGTGGGTGTGTTGGGTGGTGTGTGTGTAGAGATTATGATGGGATTAGTGGGATTGGAAATAGATTAGATAGGGTGTTTGGGTGTTTAAAGTGTTTTTAGATTGATGTGGGTAGTGGTGAGGGTGGGTGTAGTTTTTTGGGGATGGTGTTGTAGATGAGAATGTAATGAATGTTTGTATTTTGGGGATGGGGGGGAGGTTTTATGGGGGTTGTGTTGGAGATAAGTGATGGTTGTGGGGGTGTTTTTGTGAGGGATTGTTTTGTAGATAAGGTGGGAGAGTATGTTTGGGGGGGATTGTGTTGTAGATAAGAGTAGAGAGTGAGATTTTTTGTGATGGTGTATGTGGTTGTTTTTTTTGTTGAGTAAAAATCAATAATTTAATTACGGTACATGCGATCGATCTGAAATTTTGATACATTGTTTTTATCATCGGTACGAAACTGCCTGCAAAATTTCAGCTCGCTATCTTGCGAGCAAGTGGGTTAAAAATCGATCAAAAGTTTTGGCGACAAGCAAGCAAGCAGCAAGCAAGAGCAAGGTCCGCCGCAGACACCACGAGTTAATATAAAGGATTTAAAAAGAGCAATGTTTTATTTGATGTGATTAATATTATTATTATTATGTTTGTATTAAATGTCCGTTTTTGTGTATTTGTCCATGTCAATATTACGTACGTAATTATAAATTTAATTTTCTATATTAATATATAACATTCGTTTTTCGGTTTATGAAATTTACAATTGGTTGTCGTTCGGTTGTCAAGTTTCGATGCGTTTTGAACTACAAAGCCATTATTTATTACTGCAAATGAAATTTGTCAACTTATGCTTCAGTTTAGCGTTTGTTTTTCTTTTATACACTTTGAGATTGCATATTTGTATGTTTAAAAAAATAACATATTAAAAATCGGACTCCTCCCCACAATAGTTTTTTTTAATTGTTATTTACATGTAATATTTTAATGCGTCTTAGACTAATTTTGAATAAAAATCTTTGCTTTTAATATAGAAACTGGAAGGGTGCTGACTTGACAATAATGAAAACGTTTATTAGAATTCCTAAAACGTGTATATTAAAGTTGATACTTTAAATTTCCTTTTATCCAGTGGTTAACTTTACTTCAAAGGTTTCATGCAAAATAAATAGTTCGTTGTTATTCATATTTGTAAATAGCTAACAATTTTTTATTTACATGTTTTTGTAAAGTAATAATGATGGACCAATGGGCCCATAAACTGACAAGTCATAATAGATCTTGAAAAGGTGCTGACTTGAACAATAAAAACGTTTATGTGAATTACTAACACGTGTATATTAAATTGTAAATATGATTAACAGTTGATAAGTTAATCTTTTCTGTTATCATGTGACAAACTTTGCTTACTACGTTTCATGCAAAATAAATAGTTATTAACATGTGTAAAATTACAGTTTATTTTTTACATGTTTTGATAATGTTGTGGTAATAATGATGGACAAATGGGCGAATAAACTGACAAGTCATAATCATCGATGAAGCTTAAACGGCTTCAAATCACAGATATGCGTGATGTGGATCACATACAGTCACATAATTTATTTTTAACGCACTGTGCTGTGTTATTGGTGCACTCATAATTGGTGCGCACTATTCAATGCCGCAAGTTAACGTCCGCTGATTCCTCAGCAATATTTGTTAATATGTCGAACTTCAAACTTCTTTGCCGCAGTATCACTTTATGCTGTGTGTAATTCACTATGCATTTACTATTATCATGATTATATCATTATTATTCATGCAAACTTATATAACGCAAAGCCTAAGCTTGGAGGTTTTCTCATAACACATATATTCGTATATATAATCAAAATAATACTCTGCTATGTCCGTTCGTAACGCTAGATTTTAGAAAGCCCACCGCTAAAAAACATAACCTTGAAAAACATATTGCAAAAAAAACACACCCCCCACTATTTTCAAACGTCCGCATAAAATTGTTCAATATGGAAAAGAGACTTAATTTTTCTCTCTTGGTCTCTACATTTTCTGATTATTTACTATGCGGCTTTCAGGCAAAAGGGACAATTACAAAAACTGAAATATATCCCTTTTGAAAACTCCCGTCATTTTTGACGGGTAATACACTAGTTATATATATAGATAATAGCAGAAAAAATTAGTTGAAAGTTACTCTAAACTTTTAACCAAGATTGATATTTATTCAGGTCTCAAGTCAAGTATATATTTTAAATTAAAAATATTTCTTTATTACAGAGACCGAATGAGCAGAACCCAAAATGGGCAGCATCCGTAAATGTATCACCCGAAAGGGAGAAAAAAAATAGGGCGCCCTTGGCAACACAACATAACAGGCTATAATAAATAATTAAAGGTAACTAAACATAAACAAATTCTTTATTTATCATCACACAACTCACAACTGATGAAATGACGTTTGACAACGCGGCGGCACGCTGAGCAATTTTCATGGGATCCTTTAAGTCTAGGCTGGAGTTCATCCTATTCTCCATAACCCCTAGAACATTATCAATAGAGCCATTCCCTTCAGCATGGAAATTTGGAGAAACCTATCGATAGTTTGTGATTTTAATTCATTAGCTTATCAAAGTCTATCTGGACAAACAATTTCATAACTATAAAAAAAAATCAAAAAAAAATCTTATCAAATTCGATGCAGATAATTTTAATTTTTGTATAAAATATTAGGAGCTAGAAAAATATATATTTCTAATGAACATATCTTTGCGGATGGTAAAATGAGTAAAGTGATTGAATCTTTCTCTGTAGATAGACTGTTAAAGTCCAAATGAATTTTTTCCCGTACAAATTAAGTTTTGCTTAGAAAATATATATGCGAAAAGTATATGAGGTTAAGCTTAAACGTAAAAGCTAAATTTTAATGGTTTAATGTTTGGATTTTGATTATTTTTATGTTAACATTGAAATATATTTAAAAAGAAATTAAAACAGGATTTAAAGCTCATATCCTAGTATGTGATTGTATACCTTTTTGGATAATTTTTTATATGAAATGAAATAAAATAACACAATTATTTTATAGGAAAATAAAATTGATAAAGTATTTAAGAGTAGGTTTTTACAAAAAAATTATAATCATTTTCGTCATGATTGTTAATTTTTAAAATATGAAAAATAAAATTACGTACAAATATAAAATTATTAAGGCAATAGAAACAATAAACAGTATTGTTTTGATAATTTAATAAAGGCCTTGTAATAAGATTGATCACAACTAATTACATAACATAGTTATAGTGAATATATGAATTACACACAATTAATAAGCATAAAACAAGACAAAATAACTGGGATTTCCTCTTTGTATGTATGCCAACGTATTTTTAACTATTATTCTTTCATGAATTCTTTCATAAAATAGAAATACTATATATCAAATTAGTAATTTTTGCTTCGTAAACGGTGTAAAGACAACAAGAAACTCACGTATACAGTCAAGTTACAGCTGACCTTTTCTCTGTATATATCTATAACATTGACTGTCACCTCGCAAGACGAGTTTTCATTGTTACACTCGGAAAGATACGTTTCAGCTGAGATTTCATCTAAAAAGTCACAATCATAAATAAAAGAGTTTCTCGAATAAATAAATTTACCAATGATAAAAATTGATACTTTTATTGTCTTGCCTTATATTTAACATTTAATATAAACTAATTTATAAAATGAAATGCCCATTACTCTGAGCTTGTACTCATTACTCTTCAGCTCATTTATTTTAGAAAAAAAGTAATTTAAAAAAACACTTAAAAACCAAATTTTTTTCTATAAATCCTTAATGTACGTACGAGAAGTAACTAAAGGAATGTTCATTACAATACGCAGCGCAAGACCATCCAAAAATACAAAATTGCAGTTGTGTCGTAAAACATGTTTAATATAATGCGCACCGATCAGGAATATGTTTATAAAAAGAGTTGTCAATAAAATACGCACCTTATTGCGCGACAGAAAGGTTGTTCAATATAATACGCACCGCGACGCTCTATCTCAAAAAATAGCATGATACATAGGAATAAATAAAATAATCTAAAAAATCAATAATTTAATTACGGTACATGCGATCGATCTGAAATTTTGATACATTGTTTTTATTATCGGTACGAAACTACCTGCAAAATTTCAGCTCGGTAGCTTACGAGCAAGTGGGTTAAAAATCGATCAAAAGTTTTGGTGACAAGCAAGGGCGGGCGGCCGCAGACACCACGAGTTAATATAAAGGATTTAAAAAGAGACACTTTCAAAAAAATTGAAAACCTATTTCATACCTCCAACATAGACTAAGTGCTTTCCAAGGAGTGAGTCCTGATATACTTCATACTGCAGACCAAAGTTCGTATCAAGGTTAACATTTCGAGTCCTCCTAATACTTTCATCTTTCCAATCAAGAAACTTAAACGTGAACATTGTTTCAGTGGCTATGCCTGTGAGAAATAATAATTACTTAAAATATTGGGTATGTATAATACATATATAATGATCATCGTTTAACACCGAATTGAAGGAACTGAAATATATAATATATGATGAAATCATGTTTAATTCTTCTTCTTTTGATTAATGATTTCATCATTCTTGAAATTTTAAAACGAGTAACACCATAGGACAGGAAAATCAAAAGCAAAAAGGTTAAAATAGCAATAATACTTAACACAATAATTTTTTTTATTTGTAAGTATTTACACAAAAATAATCTAATAAACACTCCAAAAAAAAACAACAAAACAAAAAACAAAACAACAACAACCACAACAACAACATGGGAATAAAAACTGTTTTCTTATTCCATATGCAAGAAGGAAAATATGCACATCTTCTTCCCGTCAGAAATTCCGGCATGGAATAGGTTGCCTGCAAGAACAATCCAGGAAAAAGAAACACATTATCAACACCTACAATTCTATTACGAATGCAAGACTAGACATCAGGGCCAGTCTTAGGCCACTGCAACCTATGCGGCCGCAGTGGGCCCCTGCCTATCTTAATTTTCGCTTATTATCCTTATTTATTCCTCATTCCTAACCAAACTGGAATCCGTTTCACATACTAAGCCGCATAGGACCCCGCAACAGCTAAGACCGGCCCTGCTAGACATAAACCCCAGACAAACGTAGAATGCAATAATCTCTAATATAGCAAGGGCGTCTTTAATATATAAGATTAGATAACTACTAAGTACTAGGAGCTGAAGAATGTAATGCATTAGGCATAGATTTGTCAAGTATTGTAGGCTGCATGTCTTCTTTAGAAAGCCTGTTCAAGGTCCTGATTGTCTATAGCCGAAATATGCAGTGTTCATTGTGTGCTCTTGCTGCTTTGTCCATGAACTGTCTCGTTGCTGTCTAGCATTCGGAAAATTCTAAACTAAAGTGTATTACTTGACTTGTCAATTTCAACCCTGTAAACATATTTTCACTATAGTTTCAATAGCTTAAAATTTTAAACTTGTATTTTAAATAATTTCGTATAAAGAGATATTTAGTCAATAACAGATATAAAAAAACCGATGGAAAGCAAAATGAAAATTATTTTTTTATACATAGTTAGTATTATAAATTCAACATAATATATAGTAGAATAGTTAACCACCTTGACAAATATAATGCCCTATGCCCACATCAACACGGCTTTAGAAAAAACAGATCATGTGAAACACAATTAATAGGTTTAATAGATGAACAACTCCGCCAAGGCCGGTCCCAAGCCCGGGTGCAAAAGGAGGAGGGTTGGCGTGAGGCCAGCGACCTCACCCGTAAAAACAAATTGCTACAGAAACGTCAACAAGAAAAAACAAACAAATTTCAGCCCTGAGAAGAGAGGACTCTTCTTCTCCAAGAAGAGCTATGAAGCCTTGTGGCCAAACCCAGGCTATACTGGAAGCCTCAAAGCCGAAGACCCTCCTTTCTAAGGAAACAAATATAGGCACGTGGAACGTCAGAACCATGTATGAAGCAGGGAAAGCAGCGCAGGTGGCAGCAGAAATGAGATCCTACAAACTTACACTGCTTGGTATCTGCGAAACAAGATGGATACAAGCTGGGCAAATAACTTTGGCCTCTGGAGAAATGCTAATGTACTCGGGGCATGAGGAGGAAGATGCTCCGCACACGCAAGGAGTCGCTTTGATGCTGTCAAGGAAGGCACAGGAAGCATTGATTGGATGGGAAGCACATGGACCAAGGATAATAACAGCAACCTTCCGAACCAAGAAAAAGAAAATAAAGATGAACATAATACAGTGTTATGCACCCACCAACGACAGCAAAGAAGAAGAGAAAGAAACATTCTACAATAGACTACAAGCACTAATAGAAAAACTTCCAAATAGAGACCTGAACATCCTAATGGGAGACCTTAACGCCAAAATTGGAAAAGACAACAGTGGGTATGAGGAAATCATGGGACGCCACGGTGTAGGAGAGAGAAATGAGAACGGAGAAAGACTAGCGGACTTCTGCGCAACAAACGAGCTTGTTATTGGTGGAAGCGAATTTCAACATAAAAACATTCACAAGATAACATGGGTATCCCCAGACAACAAAACGCAAAACCAAATAGACCACATATGCATTAGCAAAAAATTTAGAAAGTCTCTACAAGATGTACGAGCAAAAAGAGGAGCAGATGTCGCATCCGATCATCATCTTGTCTGTGCAAGACTTAAATTAAAGCTAAAGAAAGACTGGGAACAGCCAACTGCGAAGCGAACCAAATTCAATGTAGCACTTCTGGCAAATGATCAGAAAAGGGAAGAATTTAGTGCCACCTTGAGGAATAAGTTCCAAGTGCTAGAAGATCAAACAGAAGACCAAACAGAAGATGACCAAGTAGAACATATGTGGCAAAGTATAAAGACGTCTGTAACATCCACCTGCCTAGAAGTCTTAGGATCAGTGAAACAGAAACAAAAAGACTGGCTCTCAATAAACACACTGCAAAAAATAAAAGAGAGAAAAGAAATGAAAAATATAGTTAACAGCAGCCGCACCAGGGCTGAGAAAACGAAAGCGCAAGAGAGATATAAAGAAGTAAACCAAAAGGTAAAAAACAGCATTAAAAAAGATAAAAATGCCCACATAGATGGCCTAGCATCCAAAGCAGAAGAAGCAGCCAGGAAGGGCAACTTGAAAGAGCTCTACGACATAACAAGAAAACTGTCAGGGAGATACAAAAGGCCGGAGAGACCTGTCAAAGATAGAGAAGGGAGATCTATAACAGAAAGGAAAGAGCAACAAAAAAGATGGATGGAATACTTTAAGGAACTATTAAACAGGCCCCCACCCACAAACACGCCAGACATACAACCAGCAAATGAAGACCTACAAATAGAAGAAGGTGCACCAAATAAGGAAGAAATAGCCCTGGCCATCAAGCAGCTCAAACTAGGGAAATCACCGGGACCGGACAACATCACAGCAGAGATGATGAGAGCTGACATAAACACAATAGTCAACATGCTGCACCCTCTGTTTGAGAAGATATGGGAAGAAGAGAGAGTTCCAAAAGATTGGAAAGAAGGATACCTCATCAAGATCCCAAAGAAAGGGGATCTCAGCAACTGTGCAAATTACAGAGGAATTACACTGCTATCGGTACCAGGAAAGGTTTTTAACAGAATTATTTTGAACAGAATGAAAGACCAGGTCGACATGCAGCTACGAGATCAACAGGCCGGCTTCCGCCAAAACAGATCCTGCACAGATCAAATAGCAACACTGAGAATCATCGTAGAACAGTCCATCGAATGGAACTCCTCTCTATATATAAATTTTATAGACTATGAAAAGGCCTTTGATAGCCTGGACAGACAAACCTTGTGGAAACTTCTCCGACACTATGGAGTACCAGGGAAACTAGTGAGGATCATTCAGAGCTCTTATGAAGAAATGACATGCAGGGTGGTCCACGAAGGTAGACTCACAGACTCCTTTACAGTCGAAACAGGAGTCAGACAAGGATGTCTCTTGTCCCCTTTACTATTCATCCTTGCCATTGACTGGATAATGGAAAAATCCACAGACAAAAAGAGGAATGGGATACAGTGGACACTCTGGGAACAATTGAATGATTTAGACTTCGCGGACGACATTGCACTTCTGTCCCACAACCAGCAACAAATGCAGGAAAAGACAAAAGACGTAGCCACCTTTTCGGCACAGCTTGGCCTCAACATAAATAAAAGTAAAACAAAAATCATGAAGATAAACCCATCCAACCATGAGCATGTCCATCTGGCAGGAAAGGCACTGGAAGAAGTGGAGTCCTTCACATACCTAGGCAGCACCATAGACACAAATGGCGGATCCGATGCAGATGTAAGGGCTAGAATTGGAAAAGCTAGATCAGCATTTGTATTATTAAAGAAAATATGGGAGTCGAAGGAGCTGAAACTGCAGACCAAAGTCAAAATCTTTAATACAAATGTCAAAACAGTCCTCCTATATGGTGCAGAAACTTGGAAAACAACAGCGAGCCTTACGCAGAAAGTGCAGACATTCATAAACACATGCCTTCGAAAGATCCTGAAAATCAAATGGCCAAATACTATAAATAACCAAGAGTTACTAGAAAGGACACACCAGGTGCCTATTGATGAAGACATCATAAAAAAGAGGTGGAGATGGATAGGACATACGCTCCGAAAACCCCCAGGTAGCACCACCAGACAATGCCTAACATGGAACCCACAGGGAAAGAGAAAGAGAGGAAGGCCAAAAAATACATGGAGACGCGAGCTAGAGGCTGACATGCAAAATATGGGATACACCTGGAAGCAATTGGAGAGGAAAGCACAGGACCGTGAGGAGTGGAAAGTTCTTGTAGACGGCCTATGCCCCAGACGGGGTAGAAAGGCATAAGTAAGTAAGTAAGTAAGTAATAGATGAACTATCAAAAGGCTTGGACAAAAATGATCAAATAGATACAATATTACTAGACTTCTCAAAAGCATTTGACAAAGTTCACCACCTTAGTTTACTTAAAAAACTTAACTACTTTGGAATCTCAGGTTCCTTACATCACTGGATCCAAGACTTCCTTTTGGGCAGGGAGCAAACTGTAATAATTAATGGATCTAAATCTGCACCAATAAAGGTTAACTCAGGAGTTCCACAAGGAACTGTGCTAGGTCCCTTACTCTTTTTAATTTATATAAATGATTTACCCAACAACATCTCAACAGGTACAAAAGTTAGGTTATTTGCTGATGATTGTATAATCTATAGAACAATTAAATCAGAACAAGATAGCAAAATTTTACAAAAAGACTTAGATGAATTGATAAAATGGGAAACTAACTGGAGTATGTCTTTCCACCCAGAAAAGTGTCAACTGTTAAGAGTAACAAAGAAAAAGAAACAAATAAATTCAAAATATTACATTCATGGAAAAGAACTGACCCAAACTAAAGATGCAAAATACTTAGGAGTCTTAATAAATGAGAAACTATCATGGAATCCCCATGTCAATGAAGTTATTAAAAAATCAAACAAAACCTTAGGCTTTATAAAAAGGAACTTTAACAAATGTAATAGAGATATAAAACTAAAATGCTACCTCACTTTGGTGAGACCTGTACTAGAATATGCATCTTCTGTATGGGACCCATCCACCAAAGAAAACATTGATAAACTAGAACAAATTCAAAAAAGAGCTGCCAGATTCATTACTGGAGAATATTCGAAACTGACAAGAATAACACCATTAGTTAAATCATTAAACCTTGAAACACTAGAGGATAGAAGAACCAAGAGCAAAGTAGTAATCATACATAAAGCAATTAATTCTAATTTAGAAATACAACACAAAGATAACTTAATACAACCCTCAGATAGACATAAGGATAAAAACACCTTTCTTATTCCGTATGCAAGAACAAACACATACAAGTTTTCCTTCTTCCCGTCCGGAATTCGGGCGTGGAATGGGTTGCCTGAAGAATCCAGGAAAACCAACACTTTATCAACATTTAAATCTCTAATAAAAATGCAGGACTAAACACAAACCATAGATAAGCGTAGGACGCAATAATCTTCTGTATAGAAGGAGCGTCTGTAAACAGATAAGATAAGAACGTTTCTCAGTAAAAGGAACCCTTCATGAAGGCAATCTCACAACAGGTTCTTTTGGTTATCTCTAAGATAAATACACATCGAATATTAATGTCTCAATCTGGCTCTGATTTCACCAAGAGTTGCTCAACTTCTGGACACTAAAGCTCCAAACCAGAACGTTCCGCTTTTGAATAAGTACAACCTCTGATGGAAATAGCGAGTTTTAAACGAAATCTCATGTCACTTGTGTACTTTCCGACCCTAGAGAGAACATAACTTAAGGCTTGTAAGCTTGTTGTAGCATAAGTAAAAATCATATTCAATTCTACAGCACAACTTAGCCGTTGTGAGACTGAGAAGGTTAACACTCGAAACATAGATGCCTGTGTTGATCCCCTACTTTGTGGTGGTTCCAATTTGAGGAGTCTTACCTATAATGTGCCAGCAAATAGTTTATTTTTTAAGCTCACCCTTTCAATAGAATGAAATTTATAATGATTTCAATTTTTTTTCACCACCATGCGGTCCGCGGGGAAAATCAAATGTAACACCACATTTTTAAAACATTTTTTTTCCCATATCATTTTCTGAAAATGTTTGTTGAAATCAGCATTTGTCCCATTTTAAAAATATCAATTAAATGTATCGCTAATTGTAGTGCAGAAATATTTAATAATCAGTGATTTAGTGATGTTTAGTAAGGTTTCCAGAACAAGCAAATATAATCACAAAAAGAGCAGGATGACCTGACCTGACAACGGAATCACGCTGCAAGTTCCATGGTACGGAGACAAGTTGGTGAAAAAAACATAGATGTCTGTTGCCACTGGGTATGACGAGAAAGTGACTTGCAGTACGAGGGCATATGTCGAACCTTCCTCCCAAAGACCTGGTCCTGAATCAAACAACTGGCTGTTGGGCGCTGAAAAACAACAAACAAACAAAAACAAAAACAGGGATCACTTTACAATGATTGCGGAATACACATTTTCTTAAATTGACTTGGGCGATATATCTGCAATCTGCATATTATAAATTAAAGAAAATATTTATGTTTATTATTTCAATTTTTTAAAACAAATGAAATGCTCCAAGCTTTTTCCAAGGAATCCTTAGATTCATTAAAGGAGATACTTTCAAAAGAACGTACGTAAATTTAATTTAAAAAATCACAAATACACAATTCAAATAAGTGAATTAGGCATACATTTTATTAGGGCAAGAATAACAGTTAATATATATCGCAGGGTGTAATGAATAAACTGAATTACTTTGTTTTCGCATATGTATTTGATTCTACATACCATAATTATATGAAATTCTAGAATCGTCGAATGGGGTTAATAGATATAATTAAAAAGTGCAAGTTAAAATTTAAAAAAGAAGCAACGTAAAAAAACAATGTTTTTGACTATAAATCCTTTATATACGAGACATAACTGCAAGAATGATCATTATAATACGCATCGCACGACAATCCAAAAATCCAAAATTTTAGTTATGTCTCTAATATATAAAGGATTTATAGTAAAAAAAACTTCTACAGTCTGCCTGCTAAATTTCAGCTCGATTTGATCACGGGAAAAGGTTTAAAAAACATATTTAATATAATGCGCACCGTGAGACAGACTAGCATAAACATTTACAGATCGGGAATATATTTAAAGTTAGGGTCAATATAATACGCACCGCACCGCGCAACAGGAAAATATTAAAAAGGTTGTTCAATATAATACGCACCGCGACAGTCTAGCACACAAATTTAAATGCTACATAGAGATACATAGAGATAATCTAAAAATTCATTAATTTAATTACAGTACATTCGATCGATTTGAAATTTTAATAGATCATTTTATTGTCGTCACGAGTCTGCCTGCAAAACTTCAGCTTGCTAGCATACAGGGAAGTTGGTTAAAACCCGATCCAAAGTTTTTGCATCAATCAAGCAGACACCACGAGTTAATACAAAGGATTAAAAAAATATTAATAGTAAAAGTCCCGAGAAAAGAAGTGAAGTTAACTTTTATGAATAAAAACTGTTTGAATTTCTGAATAGTCTAAAAAGCATCTTGTTAAAAACTATTAATTAAATTAAGCCCCTTACGAGATTGAATCAGCGATCCCCTCCAAAATTCGATTGTCATGTCGTAGGTTCTTGGATTAATGGGATCGTTGTTGTATTTGAGTACACTCCACTTGTACTTAGCGCCAAGCAGTTCATCATCGTTGCATGCATCACATTTGATCACACTTCTTAATACGGTTCTTTCACTCGTCAACAGCTTCCGTTTGCAGTTCCAAACGCACCTGCACAGAGAGGTGACAGAGTGTTCCAAAAAAAAATTGTATTTTTTTATGATGGTAAGCTTTGTATTTCGGGCGACCATTTGAATGAGACCAAAACAAAACATCACTGTGGGCGATCAAGCATATGAAGGTTTAAAACGTAGTGCGAAAATGAAACAACGTTTACTCAAATGGGTGAAATCCTAGGTCGATAAAAATCTGGTCGCTTTTTATAAATATCTAGACTGTCAGGGTTGTACGCAAAAGTTTTTGTTTGAAGAACTTTGCTGGATAACTTTATGATTTTTCTCTATCCTATAAGACAAACACCTCTCTTTCTCTCTCTCTCTCTCTATGTCTCTCTCTCTCTCGCTCTCGCTCTCTCTCTCTCTCTCTCTCTCTCTCTCTCTTCTCTCTCTCTCTCTCTCTCTCTCTCTCTCTCTCTCTATTTCTCTCTCTCTCTCTCTCTCTCTCTCTCTCACACACACACATAACACGTACACTCAGTTTGTCTAACAAAAACAACTGTGACTTTGGATCATGATTTTACTGGCTGACCTCATCAAGCGGCATCGCCATACAGATACTTTTCTACATTTATTGGAATGGACATGTCCAAATTTTCAAACCGATCCCAGGCGTTCGATCTAACAGATGATAGAACGTCTCCTCCACGTCTTCACACACTTGGCAGCCAATATCACTTTTCGTGTCAAACCTATGCAAGAAAATCCACGTGGGACTGTGCTCAGTCCTTATCACGTGATAAGTGTCCGATTTTCACGGCTCGGCACTCCATCGTTCAGGCTGGGGATTCAATAAGTACGCCAAACTCACTTCTTAAGTCTTTCAGAGCACACGGCTGTTGTAATGAGAATATTCTTGTCAATCACGATATACAAACAACAGCACGCTAGCGCCATGTTTCTTCTCATTTTAAAGAGATCCATTTTTCGGTCTGACAAGTATAATAAAACAAACCCGTAAAAACAAAGTTTTTGACTATAAATCCCTTATATATGAGACATAACTAACAGTATTGATTATTTTCAAACATTTACAGACTGAATCTGTCTTAACTCAAGTTTGCTTCATAACCCTAGGGGGGAGGGGTGGGTGGGAGGGGGAGAGGGGAAAAGTCTGGTAACTGATTCGCTTGACCGAGCTCAGAGTGACACGTAAAATGTAAACAAAAGCACCCCGTCGCTTCGTTGGGTCGCCTCAATGCGTCAGCTCAAAATTTCACGTGGGAAAAAAACAATAACAAACCGTGAATTTTAATTACATACCTCATATAAGGATAAACTAAAAATGCATTAACTTAATTACAGTACGTTAGATCGATCTGAAATTTTCATACGATGCATTGTTAGGTCAGACGGGTCAGTGTGCCAAATTTCAGCTCGATCGGATCACGGGAAGTGGGTCATTTTTTACTTCTAATTTTCCGCCCGCCCAAGACAGAGAGAGAGAGACAGTGACGGCCGCGAAGTTAATATAAGGGATTTAAAATAAAACAAACCCGTAAAAACAAAGTTTTTGACTATAAATCCCTTATATATGAGACATAACTAACAGTATTTTCTAACTCTTAACTCAACTTTGCTTCATAACCCTAGACTGAGCTCAGCATGACACGTAAAATGTAAACAAAAGCACGCGGTAATTCGATGGGTCGTGACAACTCAAACATTCACGTGGGAAAAAAACAATAACAAACAGTGAATTTAAATTAAATACCTCATATACGGATAAACTAAAAATGCATTAATTTAATTACGGTACGTTCGATCGATCTGAAATTTTGATACGATGCATTGTTAGGTTAGACGGGTCCGTGTGCCAAATTTCAGTTCGATCGGATCATGGGAAGTGGGTCATTTTTGACTTCTGTTTTTCCGCCCGCCCAAGACAGAGAGAGAGAGAGAGAGAGAGAGAGACGCCGGTGAAGTTAATATAAGGGATTTAAAAAGTAATCGGGATTTTGACGGCTCTTTGATCCGTCGACGAAAAAGATTATTGACACTTGCTCTTTTCAGTCTTCTCCTCTTTACCATTGTTCTTGTATTGGAGAGTCTGTTTTGTGATGCTCCAACCGAAGTTATCTCTCCAACATGATCATGATTGCTTTTTTTTTCATCTTAGCTCGAGGTGTTAAACGTTTTAAATAATTTCTACATTGGCATTGAGCTATTTAAACGTTAAGATTTTCATATTTTTCAACATTTAAAAATAAAAATAAAAAATTAATTGCAAAAGGAAATAATAATCTCGAAATGTGCTTTTTGTATTAGTAAATTAATAAATTATTTATATTATATAACAAACCATTTAGATTGTAGAGAGCGTACCGATAACAGACATGCACTAATTCATTTAAATATTAAGTTATTATGTTGATTAGAGATTAACCGATTTCAAAAACATATTCTGTTCTTTCATACTTGAAACATTTTAATATTTTTGGAGTGCAAGGCCCATTATTGGCGAAATAACATAGTTGCCATATGTATAACGAACGCATTGAGTGTTACACATATTTTATAACACAGTTGTAGAATAAAACATCCTCTTTTGACAATACTTGAGTTGTAACTATTAAACCTTTTTTTCGAATTATCTAAGATGTTCAACATCCCTCTATCACTCTAAATATAATGCAATTAAGCTAGTGTGTTGTTGTGGTCAAAATGTAGATTTACTAGTTTAAAAGAGTTTTCGTCTCTAAAAAATAAAAAGAGACATTCGGCTAACGCCCAATAATATACACACATTTAAAAAATAAAAAAATTTATAAAAATTTTGTAATGAAAACAAACTATATGTACTTACTCAATAGTAACGTTAGGGGCAGTTCTTTCTATCAATTCAATGGCTTGAGTGGCTACGTCACATCTAACATCATCTTCTGAAGTGCATGCAGTTGTCTCAAATAGAAGAGTGTCATTGACTTGAAAACCAGACGTGTCAAAATGTATAGTACTCCCAGGGTTTAGCTTCGATTTTGTGCAGTTTGGCAATGATCTGTAACTCATGTCAATATTGTAAGACTGCGTGTATCGGGGTACGTCAGCTCTAGAGTTCAGTTTATGGCAGGCCCATGTAAAACTCAAAATCTTTAGAGCGGGATCCCTGGAGTATTTGCCAGCATCCAAGGTTATGTTGTCTCCCAGCTTGGCTTGCTGGAAGACGCCCCCGTCAATGGCTGCCTCAACTGGAGGGAATGTAACGTTCATGAACATGACATCATCTTCTTTCTCTTTTCTACCAATGACGGATATGTTTATCATGATCTTATACATCCCGATGTCTTTGATGGAATGGCTGAAATCAAAGGCTATGGCGTTTGTGCTTGCATTATTCAAATCTATGGATGTCCAGTTGTAAGAAGGTTTTGTCCAGACACGTTTCCATAATGTCCATTTGATGAAGAATTTGTCCGAGCTGTTGCAGGATAGTGTCCTCTCCGCCCTGGCGCTTATTGTTGGTATTGTTGACAGCCAAACCATTAAAGGCGTATCAATGTCTCTGTACGTTTCATCAAATAAATCTACAGTGGAAATGCAAGGTATATACGTTTCAAAATCATACGTTGCCGCCTCTTGTATCCCCAAATAGTCTACAATGGCAGTGGCAATATTAGGGCCCACCATTGAGTAAACAGCCTGAGTTCTAACGGTACTTACATCCCTACCAAATGTCTTTTGGTCGCTTCCTGGGTTCATCAAAAACATTGCGCTGTATGTTTCGTTAGACATGACTCTTAGAAGAATAAAAACTGGTTGTTTCATTAATTCTTATGAAAGGTCTGTATTTTTCCTGGAAAAAATCAAGAATCAAACCAACACGAAGTTTCAACGTTGTAGAGTATATCTTTCCGTAAGCTTTAAAATATACGTCAATGGTGTAGTTCCCCTTGCTTGTGTATTCATGGGAGCACGACATGACCGGGTTCGTGAATGGGAATGAAACATTTGTAGTATTGTCTCCAAAGCAGACTGAGATAATTAGATTTTTGTAAGGTCCCGTGAGGTATTTATGGGTTACAATCAGCGTTCCGATACCCTTTAACGTGTCGATAGCAAAGGGCACAAGAATATTCTTCAGGTATGCGCCAGCTTGGAATGCTGGTGATGTTATATAGAAGGTTACATTGATCTCAGCTGTAATATGTTGGACATAACAAGAATGGGTATAAACAAATTACATTTTATAATTTCCTTATTATAAAAGCAGCTTAAATGTTGTGCATTTGTTATAAAGAAAATTAAGTCCTAATCATTCATTAGGGGCGTCTCGTACAATAATATATACTTTGCCCTTGGTCTTTAGAAATAAAAAAAATACATTAATATGACCACCGTAAACAAATATCATAAGTAAACATATATCGTTGTAAGTTCCTGAAAAATTCATGCAGGTATAACATGAGAAAAAATAGATTTGTTTGAATTAAATAATAAATTTAAGTTTTATTACTTAATAGACAATGAAAGTTATAGACATTTCGGCATTACATCTCCATCATTACACGTTAAAAAAATGTTAAAATTATCTTTACACCATGAAAACTAGCAATGATAAAATAAACAAGGAAAGAAGAGAAAAGGGGTTGTAACTTCCTTATTACACACAAGATAAGAAAGGAAGTGTAAAGTTAAACAACCCGTAAAAACAAAGGTTTTGACTATAAATCTATACTAATAAAAGGCAAAGCCCTCACTGACTCACTGATTCATCACTAATTCTCCAACTTCCCGTGTAGGTAGAAGCATGAAACTTTGGGAAGTTGTCGAGTAGCCTCTCGCGACGAAAATTGGAGCAAAAGAATTTTAAAAATAACACTCATGGGGGCCGGGGGCCCAAAAACGTTTTTTTTCCTTATATGGTCTATATAAAATTTGAAAATCACCAATTCTCCCATTTCCCGAGTAGGCAGAAGCATGAAACTTTGGGAAATTGTTGAGTACAACCCCGCGATGGTAACGGGAGAAAAAACATTTAAATTATCACTTCTTGGGGGCCGGGGGCCCAAATGAAGTTTTTTCCTTATATGAGCTATATAAAAACTAAAAATAACTAATTCTCATATTTCCCGTATAGATAGAAGCATGAAACTTGGGGGGGTTGTTAAGTTCACTTCCGCGAAGGTAACAAGCGAAAAATATATTTAAATTATCACTTAATGGGGGCTGGGGGCCCAAATGTATTTTTTTTCTTATATAAAAAAACTGACTCATCACTAATTCTCCAACTTCCCGTGTAGGTAGAAGCATGAAACTTTGGGAAGTTGTTGAGTAGCCTCTCCCGACGAAAATTGGAGTAAAAGAATTTTTAAAATAACACTCATGGGGGCCGGGGGCCCAAAAACGTTTTTTTCCCTTATATGGCCTATATAAAATTTGAAAATCACAAATTCTCCTATTTCCCGAGTAGGCAGAAGCATGAAACTTTGGGAAATGTTGAGTACAATCCCGCGATGGTAACGGGAGAAAAAATATTGAAATTATCACTTCCTGGGGGCCGGGGGCCCAAATTAAGTTTTTTCCTTATATGAGCTATATAAAAACTAAAATTACTAATTCTCCTATTTCCCGTGTAGATAGAAGCATGAAACTTGGGGTGGTTGTTAAGTACACTTCGCAAAGGTAACAAGCGAAAAATATATTTAAATTATCACTTAATGGGGGCCGGGGGCCCAAATGTAGTTTTTTTCTTATATAAAAAAACTGACTCATCACTAATTCTCCAACTTCCCGTGTAGGTAGAAGCATGAAACTTTGGGAAGTTGTTGTGTAGCCCTCTCGCGACGAAAATGGCGTAAAAGAATTTTACAATTTCACTCATGGGGGCCGGGGGCCCAAAAAGTTTTTTTCCTTATATGGCCTATATAAACACTCACTGACTCAATCACTAATTCTCCAACTTCCCGTGTAGGTAGAAGCATGAAACTTTGGGAAGTTGTTGAGTAGCCTCTCGCGACGAAAATGGATAAAAGAATTTTTAAAATAACACTCATGGGGGCCGGGGGCCCAAAAACGTTTTTTTCCCTTATATGGCCTATATAAAATTTGAAAATCACAAATTCTCCTATTTCCCGAGTAGGCAGAAGCATGAAACTTTGGGAAGTTGTTGAGTACAATCCCGCGATGGTAACGGGTGAAAAAATATTGAAATTATCACTTCCTGGGTGGGCCGGGGGCCCAAATTTAGTTTTTTCCTTATATGAGCTATATAAAAACTAAAATATACTAATTCTCCTATTTCCCGTGTAGATAGAAGCATGAAACTTGGGGTGGTTGTTAAGTTCACTTCCGCAAAGGTAACAAGCGAAAAATATATTTAAATTATCACTTAATGGGGGCCGGGGGCCCAAATGTAGTTTTTTTCTTATATAAAAAAACTGACTCATCACTAATTCTCCAACTTCCCGTGTATGTAGAAGCATGAAACTTTGGGAAGTTGTTGTGTAGCCCCTCGCGACGAAAATTGGCGTAAAAGAATTTTACAATTTACACTCATGGGGGCCGGGGGCCCAAAAAGTTTTTTTCCTTATATGGCCTTTATAAAATTTGAAAATCACAAATTCTCCTATTTCCCGAGTAGGCAGAAGCATGAAACTTTTAGAAGTTGTTGAGGACAAACCCGCAATGGTAACAGGCGAAAAGAAAATTAAATTATCACTTCCTAGGGACCGGGGGCCCAAATGAAGTTTTTTCCTTAAATGAGCTATATGAAAACTGAAAATCACAAATTCTCATATTGCCCGTGTAGGTAGAAGTGTGAAACACTGAGTAGTTGACTTCCCCGATGTTAGCAAGCGAAAAACATATTTAAATTATCACTTAATGGGGGCCGGGGGCCCAAATGTAGTTTTTTTATTTTAAAAACTGACTCAACACTAATTCTCCAACTTCCCGTGAATGTAGAAGCTAAATCTTTGGGCGATGTTAACAAGCGAAAAACATATTTAAATTATCACTTAATGGGGGCCGGGGGCCCAAATGTAGTTTTTTTATATTAAAAACTGACTCATCACTAATTCTCCAACTTTCCGTGTATGTAGAAGCATGAAACTTTGGGGAGTTGTTAAGTAGCCTCTCGTGACGCAAATTGGCATAAAATAATTTTTAAATTCACACTCATTGGGGCCGGGGGGGCCCAAAACCATTGTTTTCCTTATATGGGCAATATTAAAATTAAAATAACTAATTCTCCTATTTCGCGAGTAGATAGAAGAATGAAACTTTGGGAAGATGTTGAGTACACTTCGGCGATATCAACAGGAAAAAAAATATTTAAATTTTCAAATACTGGGGTCCGGGGGCCCAAATAAAGTTTTTTCTTTATGTGAGCTATATAAAAACTGAAAATCACAAATTCTTATGTTTCCCGTGTAGGTAGAAGCAAGAAAGTCTGAGTAGTGGTAACAAACTAAAACAATATTTAAATTATCACATAGTGGGGGCCGGGGGCCCAAATGTAGTTTTTTCCTGATATGAGCTATATAAAAACTAAAAATCACTAATTCTCCTATTTTCCGTAAAGGTGGAAGCATGAAACTTTGGGCAGTTGTTGAGTACCCTCCCCCAATGGTAGCAGAGGAAATAAGTTAAATGAAAAAAAATCTTTTTTTAAAAGTACACGCTTTTATTTACAAACATTTACAGACTGAAACGCGCTGATCTCCCCTGCCCTTGATGTAAACACGGAAATTTGGTTAACGAGGGCTTGAGTGAAACCAGTGAGCCTTGGAGGTCAACTCTAGCAGACGACTATACATTCTAAATAGTGATAAATAGAGATAAACTAAAAATTGATTAATTTAATTACGGTACATTCGATCGATCTGAAATTTTGATACAATGCATTGTCATCCAAGATCTATCTGTGGTAAAATTTTGAGATCTCTAGGACCATCAAAAATGGTTTAATTTTACGTTTCAAGATTTGAAGGAAGGAAGGATGGATGGATGGATGGATGGATGGATGGATGGATACAACATACAAACAGTGTGACTTAAATAAAAGCGTGTAAAAAAATTAAATTATCAGCTCGATAGGATCACGGGAAGTGTGTTATTTTTTACTTTTCGTTTTTGTTTTTCTGCGGGACTACGACAGACAGACAGACAAGACGGTGAAGTTAATCTATGTATTATATTCATCATGATCCAGATTGAAATCAATTGGTGTTTTGAATTTGTGTTACGCGGGTTCTCAACGGTAACTAAAATCCCATTTTCCGCAGCAGAGCGCGGGTATTTTGCTAGTCTATACTAATAAAAGGCAAAGCCCTCACTCACTCACTGACTCATCACTAATTCTCCAACTTCCCGTGTAGGTAGAAGCATGAAACTTTGGGAAGTTGTTGAGTTGCCTCTCGCGACGAAAATTGGCGTAAAGGAATTTTAAAATTAACACTCGTGGGGGCCGGGGGCCCAAAAACGTTTTTTTTCCTTACATGGCCTATATAAAATTTGAAAAATCACCAATTCTCCTGTTTCCCGAGTAGGCAGAAGAATGAAACTTTGGGAAGTTGTTGAGTACAATCCCGCGATGGTAACGGAAGGAAAAATATTTAAATTATCACTTCCTGGGGGCCGGGGGCCTAAATGAAGTTTTTTCCTTATATGAGCTATTAAAAAACTAATAAACCCCTTATTCTCCTATTTTCCGTGTAGGTAGAAGCATGAAACCCTGGGTAGTTGATAAGCACACTTCCGCGATTGTAACAAGCGAAAAAAATATTTAAAATAACACTTAATGGGGTCCGGGGGCCCAAATGTAGTTTTTTTCTTATATAAAAAACTGACTCATCACTAATTCTCCAACTTCCCGTGTAGGTATTAGCATGAAACTTTGGGAACTTGCTGAGTACACTCTCGCGACGAAAATTGGCGTAAAAGAATTTTAAAATTCACACTGTTGGGGGCCCGGGGCCCAAAAACGCTTTTTTCCTTATATGGACTATATAAAATATGAAATCACTAATTTTCTCATTTCTCGAGTAGGCAAAAGCATGAAACTTTGGGAAGTTGTTGAGTAAAAACCAGCGATAGCGACGGGAGAAAAAAAATTAAATTATCACTTCCTGGGGGCCGGGGGCCCAAATGAAGTTTTTTTCCATATATGAGCTATACAAAAACTTAAAATCACAAATTCTCCTATTTCCCGTGTAGGTAGAAAGCATGAAACTTGGGGTAGTTGTTAAGTACACTTCCACGATGGTAAAAGGTAAAAACAATATTTAAATTATCACTTAATGGGGGCCGGGGGCCCAAATGTAGTTTCTTCTTATATTAAAACAGACTCATCACTAATTCTCGGATTTACCGCGTAGGTAGAAGCATGAAACCTTGGGAAATTGTCAAGTAGCCTCTTTGGACGACAAATGGCGAAAAAGAATTTTAAAATTCACCTTCATGGGGGCCGGGGGCCCAAAATCATCTTTTTTCCTTCTATGGGCTATATAAACATTTGAAAATCACTAATTCTCCTATTTCCCGAGTAGGTAGAAGCATGAAACTTTGGGAAGTTGTTGAGTACACTTCCGCGATGGTAACAGGCGAAAAAATATTTAAATTTTCACTTACTGGGGCCCAGGGGCCCAAATGTAGTTTTTTCCTTATATGAGCTATATAAAAACTGAAAATCACTAATTCTCATATTTCCTGTGTATGAAGAAGAATGAAAGTTTGAGTAGTTGTTAAGTAACATTCTGCGATGGTAACAGGTTAAAAAATTATATAAATTATCACTTAATGGGGGCCCGGGGGCCCAAATGTAGTTTTTTTCTTATATAAGAAAACTGACTCATCACTAATTCTCCAATGTCTCGTGTTGGTAGCAGCATGAAACTTTGGAGAGTTGTTAAGTACACTTCCGCAATGGTAACAATCAAAACAAATGTAAAATTATCATTCACTGGGGGGCCGGGGGCCAAAATGTAGTTTTTTTCTGATATGAGCTATATAAAACAGACTAATCATTACATATATAACTTCCCGTGTAGGTAGGAGCATGAAACTTTGTGAAGTTGTTGCGTACCCTCCCGCAATGGTAGCAGACAAAAAAAAATTAAATTATCAGCTCGATAGGATCGCGGCAAGTGTGTCATTTTTTACTTTTAGCTTTTGTTTTTCTGCGGGACTAGGACAGACAGACAGACAAGACGGTGAAGTTAATATATGTATTATATCCATCATGATCCAGATTGAAATCAATTGGTGTTTTGAATTTGTGTTTCGCGGATTCTCAACGTAACTGAGATACTAATTTCCGCAGCGATGCGGGGGTATTTTGCTAGTCCCTTATATATGAGACGCGATCGATATTTATTTAAATTGTTTTCTTGACTATATTATCGTATCACAAACATTCACTTGATTTACATATCATCAGATGTTTGGAAGGAAAAAAATTAAATTTTAAACAAAAGGAATATAGATAAAATTGAAATTCTCACCCATTTGAAAATTACAGTGGAATTTCTTATAACGAGCATAATTCGTTCCAGAACCTTACTTGTTATGCGAAACACTCGTTAAACGAAACAATTTCCCCCATACAAATCAATGTAACATACGATAATGTGTTCCATGCTGTAAAAATACTCATTTTTCAGACATTTTTATTAACATTTCTTCAAATAAAATTGCTTATCAATTGTTCAGGAGTGTAACAACTTGAAATACAATTTAGATTTGAAACAAAAAATCGTGAATAAAAATATGAATTTATGACACATAATTAATCCTTTTTAACTAGAAAACTATCTAATGACAATTGCTCTGACGACGCTTCAAAATTTGACGAAAATGTGTCGTAGCCGTTTCGTAGACATTCTTGACACTCACTTTGAAGCATCCATCTCCTTCATTTTGTTCTTGAGAATAGTGCAGATAGTTGATGTTGACCGATTGTATGTGCGCGATAGATTAGTCACGTTCACATCTTTTTCCCGCTATGCGATGATTTTACGTTTCATTTCAAAAGTTATTTCTGTCTTATTATAGTCTTCTTGTGTTTTTTTTCTTCGAAGACATTTTAGCATAGGTTATTTATTACACTTCCCACATTAACAAAATTACGAATAATGTCTAAATACTTGCCCTGTATGCGTAACTCGTAATGCGAAAGTCGCTCGTGAATAGAGTAACTTGTTAACATTTATTTCTCGTTATTCGAATTGATCGTTATGAGAGGTGCTCGTTATGAGAGGTTCAACTGCAATGTGTCATGATATGACGGAAGTTTGCGCAATCGTTCCATTTCTTCCAACGCTGGAAGGTTGCAGAACTTCTTGTCTTGAACTTTCGAAACGTCAAGATCCTCTAAGCGAATTCCTTCGAGTGATCTTACTCGGCTCTGTGCGACGTACGCTTGACCTTTTGCAAAAACCTTAGGTCCCAAATTGATGACTGCTCGATCGACCGTTGAACCTTGCATTTTGTGGACAGTCAATGCCCAACATAGAATAAGCGGAAGCATTCGCCTCTCTGCTGTGCCTGCCGATAGTTTTGCTGGAAATTCAACAGTTCGCGGCTCGATGATGTGTTCACCGATCTTAACGAAATTAATTTTGACATTTGGCAAATCTTGTGCATACATTTGGGCTCGACGAAACAATGGCCAAATAATATCAATGACTTCACCCATCGCACCATTAACAAGGCCTTTGCTTGTATCGATGTTATGTCGACCAACAAAGAGCGTTATTGTCTTTGGCAGCCCACCAGTCTTGTTGATGTCTTCCGGAATGAGCCTCTCTAGGCTGAGTGAACTGATATCTTTTATCGCATCTGAGATTCGTTCATCTGCTCGAAGATCTACCATATTTACGCCTCGTTTGTTTGTGATGACAAAGAGCTTTTTTTTATTATGTTCATCGACCAGTGAATTGGTTGGATCGATGCGGAGCGCTTTTCCAAATCCGAATTCATCACAAAGATTTTTTATCAACTTTCCCGAGTAAAATTTCAATAGATTTGGTCTTCAACTCTCCGATTCGCAAGTCATTGAGTAAATCGATGAAAATTGTGTCTCCCCGCTGTCGCATGATCTGAATTAATTCGCAAAAAGACAAAGTACGCCAAAGATGAGTAGCTTGCTCCGAGCTCTTTGGCTGATGGAAGAAGTTAGGTGGCGAAATTTGTACTGGTCGAGGTTGTTTAAGTCTATTGACACCATAGTCAAACTCTTCAGCTTTTAGCTCATGACGATCATTGACTATATTGTTAGTAGTTTTTCTTGAAATCTTGTGCTGTTCCGTTCGACCACCATCGCTAGGAATGTCTACTAACTCCGAATCTTCTTGAGGCTGCCGTGCATCAATTGGTGCCATAACAGAAGTTTGAACGGGAATCGAGTCCACTTCAGAAGGAACATATATGACGTCAGAGAGTTGAGAACAGATATGAGGAGAAGCAATAGATGGAATACATGAAAATTGGCAATCAGCGTCAATTTCAGAATCCATATAAACGACTTGTGAGGTTTCGTCGTTCTTAATCATCATATCAATATAGTCAAGTGTGTACTGGACATCACATCAATATACTCAAGTGTGTACTGGACAATACATCAATATAACACACGCTCGGCCATTCATTCCAGCAGCAGCAGCTCCTTTTGGACCACATGAATGAGAGTCAGCAAAATAGAACATGTCATTAACCTTCATAACAGCGTAGTTTTTCGAATTTCCAATCAAAACTCAAGCCGAATGTTCGATAAACAGTGACTCTATACCTTCAGAAAGGATAACACCAATACCTGCTTGGTTTCTGCCATCCTAACATTGCCAAATATTGCTGGATCTTCATCGTACTGAAGCGATACACTGACTCCAAACATTTTAATATCATTTGATACTACATTGAAATGGTTGACTAGAAGATAACCACTCTCTTCAATTACACCACGCGGATGAAGAGAGACAATTGTTTCGTAAAGTCTATTCGACTCCATCAAAATACCATTGAGTGTGTTGGAGTCCCATTCAAGAGGCGATTGAATGAACGAGCAAATAATAGCTTCAATGGCCATAGCACAACATTGTTTGCCAGCATTTAGACCAAACATTGAATGTGCCTCACTACATTTAGCATGAATGATTGTCGAGTATTCATTAATTCGTGAAATACGACTCGGCCGTGGTGCTGGTTGAGGCGGCTTAACTCTGACAAAACTTGCGATGTCGAGCTGTGTACTATTTGCTATGTTTTGAACATCACGATACAAGGGATTGTTGGCCTTCAGCCACTCTAATGCGTTACTAACATTGTCGCGTGAAATTGTGAACTCAGTGTGATGTAGAGGTTCTCCAATGACTCATTGATGACAAACAAGCCGGCGGAATCAGGTGATCGAGGCAAAGATGTTGGAAACTTTTCATTAACTTCGAAAATATCTTGGGCGAACAAAACTACTTGACCCTTGAATCCAAACTGTCTGAAAGCGCCATCATACTTGATAATTTTCAGGAATGGAATGATGTAAGCGAGTAAACGAATCTCTACATGTGTGAGAATTGCAATTTCTTCAGGAATAACACCAGGATCGAGATTGTTCCAATATGCCTTCGATGGATGGTGTGTTTTCCTCGATTTCAAATGTGTCTTACAACGTTGCTGAGTGAGCCGTGATGCGCGAGACATTGGTGATTCATCACGTAGACTAGCTTCATGGGTAAGACGATCTCTTTCGAGTCGGGATGCACGAGATGTTCGTGATTCATCACATAGTCTAGCTTCATTGGTAAGACGATCTCTTTAGAGTCGGGATGCAAGAGATGTTGGTGACTCTTGAAGCATTTAAAGTTCACAGCTTTCTCCATTTTTATGACGTCGCTTTTGAGCCGAGATGCACGTGACTCTGGTGACTCTTGAATCAGAATTATACAATATCCAAAACACAAGAATAACACGCAATCTTTAATGGTGTTCACTTCTTGCCACACCACAATATGCACAAAACTCTATAAACTTCTACACACGTTCTAATTACATCAAAAGAACCACTTTCATTTGCACACTTTCGGACCAAAACGCGACCTCAAACTCCAAACACACAAACGCGCGTAACTCACAACAAAGATTTGAAAGAAAATTGGTCATCCGTTACACACCATGATTAAAATTCAAACTGTACTGCTAAAATGACAAAAATATTGACGTTGCAATGTAGTTGCAACCTTTTTACCATGACCTTTATATATGAGACATAACTAAAAGTATTGAGAATGTTCAATATAATACCATTCGCGAGACGAACATTTACAGACTGAACGCGACTGAACTCCCTTTCTGAAAAACACAAGGATGTGGTCGGGGATGGCTGGAGTGAACTCAGTGACGCGTGAATGTAAACAATAGCAGACGGATACATTGAGTTATATTGAGATAAACTAAAAATGCATTAATAAAACTATAGTACATTCGATCGATCTGAAATTTTGATAGAATGCATTGTTAGATAACACAAGTCTATGTGCAAAATGTCAGCTCGATCGCATCAGGGAAAATGGGTCATTTTTTACACGCTTTTATTTAAGTCACATTGTTTGTATGTTGTATTCATCCATCCTTCCTTCAAATCTTGAAACGTAAAATTATACCACTTCTGATGGTCCTAGAGATCTCAAAATTTTACCACAGATAGATCTTGGATGACAATGCATTGTATCGAAATTTCAGATCGATCGAATGTACCGTAATTAAATTAATCAATTTTTAGTTTATCTCTATTTATCACTATTTAGAATGTATAGTAGTCTGCTAGAGTTGACCTCCACGGCTCACTGGTTTCACTCCAGTCCTGGTTTACCGAAATCCCGTGTTTACATCAAGGGCAGGGGAGATCAGCGCGTTTCAGTCTGTAAATGTTTGTAAATAAAAGCGTGTCCTTTTTAAAAAAAGATTTTTTTACATTTTACTTATTACTTTTGTTTTTCCTCCCGACCGACCACCCACGACAGACAGACAGAGAGAGATGACGACAGAGAGATAAGACGGTTAAGTTAATATAAGGGATTTAAAAATGTAAAATTAAAAGCAAAAAACGGAAAATGGTACTCAAGGGTATAAAATTATAAAATTGGTTTAATCGTTATGTAGTACAATTACTAAATCGCTTTCTTAGCCGACCTCGTTATATATATTCTATCGGTATATAGATGACAATAAATGCAATGTACATATAACTGTTCGCATTGTTTTCAGATTTTAGAGACACCGTAAATGATTTATTAAATCTCTTATATTAACTTCACCGTCTTGTCGTGATCTCTTGATGGGTCGGGCGGAAAAACAAACGTCGAAAAGGACCCGTTTCCCGTAATGTTATCGAGCTGAAATTTTTGCACATAAGACTCGTGTCACCTAACGCTGCATTGTATCAAAATTTCAGATCGATCGAATGTACCGTAATTAAATTAATACATTTTTAGTTTATCTCTATATAGCATGTTGTCACGTGATTATCACGAGATGAGTGACAGAGAAGTCACATGGGTAAAAGCACGCGAAAAAGTAAAAAGAAGTTCTGAGTGTACTGGCGCAATGTGTGGCTGATGTCTCCACGTCGTGAAACCTCGAAGTTATATATCTGTACATTATGTGTATATTAAAATTATCTTGTTGACATTAATTCTTCAGTGGATTATTACATGCAAGTTTGTGTATTGTGAGAACGCCTACAGAACACATATAAAAAGCAAACAATTGACAAATGTGAAGCCGGGGCACTGCAGTTCACTCCAGCCATACATGACCATATCCCCGTGTTTAATTCAACGGGAGTTCAGTCAGTTTCAGTCTGTAAATGTTTAAGTTAGTGTGTCGCGTGATGCATATTATATTGAACATCATCAATACTTTTAGTTATGTCTCATATATAAGGGATTTATAGTCAAACACTTTGTTTTTACGGGTTGTTTAATTTTAAATCACTTATATTAACTTCGCCGTCTTGTCGTGGTTGGGCGGAAACACGAAAATGAAAAATGACCCACTTGCCGTGATGCTATCGAGCTGAAATTTTGCACATAGACTTTTGTCACCTAACAATGCATTGTTTCAAAATTTTAGATCGATCGAATGTACCGTAATTAAATTAATGAATTTTTTGTATATCTTTATGTATCTCTATGTAACATGTACATTTTTGTGCTAGACTATCGCACGGTGCGTATTATGTTGAACAAATTTTTAACAAAATTTTCCTGTCGCGCTGCGCGGTGCGTATTATATTGAATATATTTTTATAATATTTTCATGATCTGTAAATGTTTATGCTAGTGTGTCGTGCGGTGCGTATTATATTGAACACAATCAATACTTTTAGTAATGTCTCATATATAAGCGATTTACAGTCAAAAACTTTGTTTCTGTGTGTTGTTTATTGGATACATTGTATATTTGTTCTCTAAGGCTAATCCGAATACTTGATTTCAGTCTTTCCTTGGTGGGTTTTGCATGATGTAAAATTAATTTAAATACTTTATTTATTTTTACTGATGAGGAATTTACCGAAGGTCGATAACTGTTTTTTCTATTATTTAATAAAACTGTCAGTATACATTTTTTTATTCACACAAAACGTTTGTGTAGCTTATATATTGTATATACAATTGTATATTAGGCCACTATATCTACGAGTTGATTTGCCTTAATAGATTTCGTTTTACCATGATAGAATCTAAGATGACTAGTGTATCACCCGTCAAAAAGGACGGAGGTTTTAAAAATGAATACATTTCAGCTGAAATCTATTTATGTTGAAAAAACACACATCACAATAAAACATAATGTAATACAGAACTTTTATTTATTTTTTAATAAATCCTTTATATTAACTCGTGGTGTCTGGTTGTTTGTCCAAAAAACTTTGGATCGATATGTAACCCACTTCCTCGAAAGCTAGAGAGCTGAAATTTTGCAGGCAGACTTGTGCCGATGATAAAAACGATGTATCAAAATTTCAAATCGATCGCATGTACTGTAATTAAATTATTGAATTTTTAGTTCATTTTATTTATCTCTATGTATCATGTTAAATTTTTGAGATAGAGTGTCGCGATGCGTATTATATTTAACGACCTTTTTATTAATACTTTCCTGTTGCACGATTTGGTGCGTATTATATTGACAATACTTTTTATAAACATATTCCCAATCGGTGCGCATTATATTAAAAACGTTTTACGAGACATAACTAAAATTTTGTATTTTTGGATTGTTTTGCGCTGCGTATTATAATGAGCATTCTTTTAGTTATGTCTCGTACATAAAGGATTTATATTCAAACACTTTGTTTTTTACGGGTTCTTTTTATTATTTTATTATTATATTTTAATATTGAATGATTTTATGCGGAACTTTCGAAAAGAGTTATTTTTGGTGCAGAATTTTGTGCGCTGCTTTCTAAAATTAGTAGCGTCACCGACAGGACGGGACGGACGTGACATACATTGCAAAGTATGTATGTTGATTACTCAGGACAAGCACATTGTAATAAAGATAATGTGATCCAGTGTATTCTACAGATGTGCATATTATTTTGTCATAATTTGTATTTATTATCATGAATGTTAAAATAACTTACGCTATTTTTGTATTAAGTTTTAAAGAAAACAATAGTTAAAATTTGCTATTTATTGAATTGAATATTTTTAAAAAGTGGATGAAGATGACACATATTTATACAGAATAACTCATAAAGGTAAATTTTGATGCTCTACTTAACAAACATTAATTAATAACAAAGACTATTTTTTTAATCTTCCCTCCTACCCTTCCAAGCAAAAATATCATTAGTAGAGCTGATTTGGTGTATTTAGAAAAATGCTATGATTTTATTAAATATGTTTAAAATAAAGCTGCACACAATACCTTGAGACACAGGGTTGGAGAAGGTAAAAGACGCTTGGTATGTCCCGATGGCATCATAGCTGTGGTTTCTCATGTAAACAAATCCCGTTTTAGGATCGGTACTCAGTCTTACAATCGCCTCCGTTATGTAGTTAGTGCTGTCCCCCCAATTAAGGGTGCAGTTGACCTGTCGGAATGATGACATCTCAATCCAAATTCAATAAACTGATAAAGATATTACAAAGCTTAAGGTGCATTCAGATAAAGGCGTAGCAAATGTGGAGAAGGCCGACTAGTCCACAGCTATACATATAATTTTATATAGATTCTTTTAAGACCAAAAGTTGATATTTCTTTTTAAAAAAAGAAAAAAAAAGAAATGAAGGTAAATCAAAACCATAGCAGCCCCATTTAAGAATTATTCCAAGAAACACTACTCTATTAATATTAATTTAGGCTAATTTTTTTTTAAGTACGACTTTTTAATGTCAAATTCAGTTTGTTAAAATAAAGGGATGGTGAGTAAATCTTAACCTACTCAATGTGACACTTGTACAAGCGACACATTTATGTATCATTTTGAAATTTTTACGTTTTTAATTTAATTTTTGTATACTTTACAGGTGCTAATTATATGCAAAAAGTTAATTCCCCTTACTTTCTTGGCAAGTTAAGCAGCGTTTACAGTCCTAGATAGAGAGGTAAGTATTTAGCACAATGCCAAGCCACATGTATTCACCCCAAGTAATGTCAGGTACCCATCAGAGCCGGTAAAATAAGCCAGATTAAACACCTGTCCAGAATATACGCAGGCCAGAATCAATGTTCCTATTAAGCCGCGTAGCTGCGCGGTAACGCAGCTGCGCGGCCACGCAGCTGCCTGGAAGATGCAGCGCAGTAGTTTTCGATTACCGCGCAGCAAATTTCAATAGCGAAAAAAATTAGAATTTCTGCGCTTTTTCCAGAAAATTTAGTAGCGACTTTATTTCTTATTCTACTTGGGAATCGGCCGTAGATGTGGTTCTCCTATCTCTCACACACAGTAAACAGAATAACAACATTATTCAACTCATTCGTTTAACGCTAATAGAGGAAAAAATATCAAAGACTCCCTTAAATAAATAAAAATAATTGACATTAGTGACTAGCCTTGAAGCAGAACAAAGACTTTGATGTCACGAATAAGCCGGGATGATTTTTAATTAAACAGAATTAATGTTTAAAAATGAATTAAGCATACGAAGTATATACACCATAAACTTCGGCTAATATGTTTATTTGTAGGAATTGAAGTTACGGTTAACCAGTTCAGATAACACAAGACCAAGCCATGCTATTAGGAAAAACGATAGTGTCCTACAGTAACATTGGTACAGGGTATAGTGCGGTATAAGGTGTGAGCCTCCCAATCTACTATTATGTTAACTTGATTAAACAAACATTTAAGTAACGCTTCCAACTGAGTATTGTTTGTAATAGAGACAATGGGAGTTCTGTTGGGGTGAAAGGAGTGTTTTGAAATAACAACTAAGATAACCTTGGACACTTGAAGCAGGATTTATTTACAGGACACTGTATGAAGTCAGATGGCTTTCACGGCACTTTGCTTTACATGCATTGTTGAGAAACATACACGTTTCTGAATACAGCGAAGAGCAGGTACGCTTGTATAATAACCCAGTCAATAAATATTGTTTAAAGAAGCACAGAGACCCACATTTTCGAACTGTTCTTAGTGTCATTGGTGAGCTAGTTGGAGAACTTGCCGAATTTAGCAAGCTGTTACAAAGGAAAAATCTAATGAACATCGAGGCATACCAGTTTGTAAAAGAAAGAGTCAATTACCTAAGAGTACCTTGGTGAATATGTTCATTGGTCAGCAGGAGTGCTGCTAAAATGCTTTCAGGCTGAGGATGAAAACATAAATCCCACCCTCAAATTCGTTGAATGTCTGTGTTTGCACATGGACTCTCGTTTTACTGAAAGCGATTTGTTGCAATGGCGAATATTTGAGATGTCAGCGTTATTCGACACGTCAAATTTTAATTATGGACAAGCAGAACTTAGTGGACTATACTTTCTAGATACAAGGAATTTCTTTAAAAGCTATGAAGACATTTTGCCAAAACTTAGGGATCAGTATCGTAATTTAAGATTTGTGCTTGCAGAAAAAAAAGAAATGTGTGTTGATGCAGACTTTGCACGAGGTGATTCAGTTTGTCATGACTGAGGAACAATTCAGCGACATTGCCATCCTGTTGGATATTTGTGCTACATTTCTTGCATCGAGCGCTGATTGCGAACGTGGATTCAGCGTAATGAATTCTATAAAAGTAAAATCTAGAAATAGATTGGAGGAGTTACATTTAGACTTGCTTATGAGGATTAAATCTTGTCAGAAAGATGGACATCAGATAAACCTTGACGAATTCTATAAAAGATGGATTTCCTTGAAAGACAGACGCCAGAGTGCCTCCAGAATATATTAGCGGCATATAGGTATGTTGGCATTTGGTTGCTTTATACATGATAAATACCGTTCAACAGGTGTATACATTTCCAATGCTTGTTTATTTAATTATAATCTACTTTATTATTTTGATAAAAGTTTTTGTCACATAAAGTATATCGGTCCAACGTCCAATTGATGCATGTATTTTTTTGGGCTGTCAAAAAATTTACACACAAAAAAATGTTACACCGTGAAACTTTGCACACGAGTTTCGTAATTTGCACAACAAATGGCAAACCTTAGAGGGAACATTGGCCAGAATATTTTCCTTTAAAAACATGAGTATAAACAGTAATAAATTGATGAATGATTTTAAGATATTCAATAGGTGTCTTAGCTTTTTCAGATACGTTTAACTCTTTTCTAAAGTAAGAAGTTGGCGTTATTTAAAATAACATTATACTTATAAACTATTTTATGATGTATTAAAATGTTTAAACTATTTTAAAATGTATAAAATTAATGAATGAATGTTTTTTAATACTGTCGACGACCACTCATCTTCTTGTATTTTAAAGAAACAAATATATTGCGCCTTTCTCTTTTTTATCTACCTAAATAAATGTTGATCTGCGTAATACTTAAATGATTAGTGCAAGAGTAAATGTAAGGGCAATATAGGTGGACTGCCTTAATGTTGTTTGTAGAATTTCCAAACCTCTATTAATTGTTACTGTAGCGCGGTTTGCCTTCAGTGACGCAGCGTCTAATGTTCATTCAACAGAAACATCTTTTCTGGTAGCATCAACCAGTTTAAAAAAAATTAAAACCAGCGCTAATCGTTTACAAGTATGTTACTTTTAAAAGTACAGGGAAAAGTTGAACATTGGGTTCAAAACTGCTGGATTTCGTCAAAGTTAGTTTGTCGTATTTCGAAGCCTCCATCATTTTTTACTGTAGCACGGTTTGTGTTCGAAGACATGGCTTCAGTTCATTTCAAAAGTAACTCTGACCTCGGCCAGATAATCAATTTATTTTTTACCAGCCATATTTCTTATGAACAGCGTTAATCTCAAAGGTTATTAAAAACATACTAGTGAAGCCTGCATTGTTTGATTAGGCCAGGGGTCAAACATTCATGAAAAGCTTCATCTATCTGTGAGTACAGATATCAACTCAGCCCAGTAACATAAAAGTGTAGCTTAGATCGGAGAAACAACCAGCAACAAAGAAATAAGTGATGACTTCTTTGCTTATATCACGAATCAACGCCGTATTCATCGCATGGGCTCAGAGAGGGAACCACAATTGATTAGTCCGTAGATAGTGGTATAATCATTAAACAAGGGAGGGGAAAGTTTAAGAATAAAAAGACTGACCAGATGCTCAGAAACACCTACCATGTCAATAGCCCTAAAGTTACAGCGATGAAATGAGTTTCTTACCCAATCAGTGTCCCGATGATTATGTCAAAGACAGCGTCAATGCGATGCTACAAAACAGCACAGGTTCTGAAACAGACATCATTGTGATACACGCTGCCTCGAAACTGCTACATCAGTGCCATAAGCTAAATTCTGGCGGAATCGGAGGACAGCCACACCCTATGCGGATTAGGGGGGGGGGCTGAACGGGCTAAAGCCAGGGGCCCCCAATGATTTAAGGGCCCCCAAAGTAATTATAATATGTACTAAATTTGGGCAAACGTTTGCATGAATCGCTGAAAAATGCCTTGGAGTGGGAAGTATAACGGAGTCCAGGCTATTCTTCGTGAGAAGTTCAGTGTTGCTCATTATTTGCCGAGAACAGATCATTCTCTTAATTTGGTTGGGAAAAGTGCAGCAGGACACAACCTGCTGCTGCAGTTAGATTTTTTTCCTTCTGCAACATCTTTATACCTTGCTTGTTGCATCTACTCATCGTTGGCAGGTACTTCAAAAACACATGAAAGGGTTACCTATTAACTGTCACATGTGATTAACATAATTTTGTGACGTAAGGTCACGTGTATAAGAAACGCGGGAAGAAAGGAGCATTCCTATTGGTTGAAAGTGTTGGGCGAAGAGTTGTGAAGAGACTTCCGGCAAGAAAGGAGATAGTGTATGTGTGCGCCTCAAGATTTCCACGTTGTATTACCTCAAATGATATTTATGTGTACATAATATATATATTAAAGTTGTTTTGGATAAACAAGCTTTTCAGCGGATAATAGTTCTCTTAAGATTAATATTGTGACATAGTTAACAGTTACATTAACAAAGCCTTGTCTGACACAAAATGGTCAGCCCGACATGATGCTGGAAGGTCTGTTAATAAATCATACCATGAGAATATTGCAGCACTGGAAGAATTGGCAACTAAAGAAAATCAGCCGCGTGACAGTCAACTTGAAGCAGAAGAATTTCGGAAGGGACTTGAACAACTGGTAGTCGCTATTTTACTTGAAATTTGGGACACAATTTTAGAAAGATTTCAGAAAACAAATGTATCCCTTCAAGAGCCGGGACTTTATTTGAATTCAGACATGCATTTGAAGTCTCTCCCTGAGTTCGTTAAAAGACAGCGTTCTGAATTTGATTTCAATGAAGAAAAAGGAAAGGACACGTCCGAGGAAAATGAGTATAAACAATCTTCAATACGATCAAAAAAGAGAAAGCGTCAGTTTGATAAAGGGCCATCAACCGATACAGTATTTTCCCCGAGATAAAAATTCAAGTTTGAGGTATTTCTGTTATCATTGACAAACTTTCTTCAGGCCTACAACATCGGTTGAATGCATATCAGGACATCCATAAGAAATGTGGCTTTCTTAAAAAAACTTAACTGAGCCCAGCAATGACGCCATCCGATGGTCAGCAGCCAAGTTAATTGGAGAATTTCAAGTGATTTCCAAGACTGCTTTCATTCAGAATTAGACCAATTTTCAGAACTCTTCAAAAATGTTATTGTCCAGCATCAGGGTCAGGAACAGGAAGTAGCAGAATGTAAAACTCAAAACACAGGCACAGAGCTAAAAATGTTGCTGTTTTTGAACAAGCTATATCTTATACAGTCCTTTCCAAATGTACACACCACCCTTCGCATCCATCTCTCAATGATGACATCAAACATCAGCTGAGAGCGATCATTTTCAAAGTTGAAAAGAATAACAAATTAAATTAGAATTTGCATGGGACAACAAAGACTGATTATACTCTCTCTAATGAGCATTCAAAAGTAACTTGTAAGCTCACTTTGCTTTACTGACTTGATTGATAAATTCGCCATGAAAAAAGTTCACAAACGAAAGTTGTAGGTTGAAATAAAAAATAATAAATATTTTAATTAATATAGGATTCATGTAACTTTATATTAATTATATTAACTTCTAATTAATTAATTAATTAATTGTCTTATTACACCCTGCCATACAAATTACAGTCTGATATTAGCTGCTAGAAATCATTTTATTTAAATGGACGCTGGTTGAATTGCAGCCAGGGGTCCCGTGCAGTCTTAATCCATCCCTAGCCGCACACTCCTCAGAAATTAAATTATACCACACTTGAACAATGACATTTAAAAAAAAACTATATGACTACTTGAGGAAAAATATTGAGGAGTAAATTCATATTTCAGGCATCTCTCGTGATGGGGTCTGGGCAACTGATGCAGAAATTCTGGCAAAAGCGAACTTCTTACGTTTGTATAACCAGGATTATACAAAAGTCGGTGATAGGATGGACTTGTTGAGCTATCCCCAAGTTTTGATCTGAAGTCAACAACAAATCATGGACTTGGCCTTAAAAAACAGTACAGTCATTTTGGTGTTGTCATTTGTATTTAACTTTTATAGCAAGTAATTTATTTTTCCAAAACATGGACATGGATATAATTTACTATTTAAACCCAAAATAAATATGAATTTTAATTTATTTAGAATTTGGAATATTAACATTGTGTTCATTTATTATATTTTATATTCGAACTGAAATTTCTCTTGTTAGGCTATTAAATTCATAGTGTAAAGAATTTAAAATGTAAGTTCAACTATTTCTAGTTAGCCTTCCTCACAATGGTTAATACTGCATAAATGTAGAAAAATTAAACTTAATAATTAAATGTTTAATTACTCATGACTGATGAAATAAGGTAGGTATATTATGACCTGGTTTGGTACATTGTGGTATACAAAGTGACCATCGTCATATAAAGTAGTTTATTACTATTCATTTTTAAAATTTAAATACAAAAAGATTACTATACTTAAGAATTTAGGTTAACATCTCTGACAAAGTTAAAACACTAAAAGAATGTCCTAATAATTAGTGATTCGTCACTTTATTACTGTATAATTATTTTTGTCAAAGGGTGATATTCTGGCCTAGGGGGATAGATTGAGGCATAGGCCTTCATAGAGACTCAGTACGCCAGAAGAGCGCGTATGCCGCTCGACCACTGTGCGTTGAGATTTGGTAAATTCTTGTAGGTATTTAATTAATGTTATACTAATCCAGTAGCTACTATTTATTGATATTTTCTACAAATTGTTGTTTATTACCTGCTTCACTGCAGTGTCGTTACGTTTTAAAGCAACTCCAACAAGATCCCCTGGGTAAAACGTGCTTATGTTCCCCCTGTGCGGTGTGATCTCGTATGTATTGTCTAAAATTATATAAATTGGAATAAAATAAATTATTTCAACCAAAAATATTTATCGTTTCATTTTGAGACTGAACAACGATTAGCTTGTAATTATGTACAAATAAAAAGTAAAACAGGCTGTTTAACAGTAACGACTGTCATTTAATACGTTCTATAGTTATTTTTTTTATTAAAAAAACAACAACAAAAAACAACATAAGACTGTACTTAAATTGCATATCTATTACCATTAAGTGCGAAATGTGTGTGTGAAAGAGAAAAACGTTCAAGCTGATTTACACATAAAAACGAATAAAACTTAAAACAAACACAACCAAACAGCTGGAACAGTGGATACAAATGTTTGGATAAAGAACATTTTTTGTCTCTACTCGAAATAACTTTACTTACTAAATTCTATTTTTCTGATTGGGTGGAATGCGCTCACTGTAATTGTTTGGATCAAACTGTCGTTACAGCAGCACGTGACGTTGGCAGTCACCGTGTAATTTCCCTCCCATTGAGGTATGAAAGATATAGTCTGTTTCATTCCGTTAGGTGTACTTTTATTGAAGTTAACTAGGTAAACATGGCTCGGATTACTTTCATTGTAATATATTACCTAAAGAATAGAACAACAATGAGGAGATTTTTATATATATCTCCAACAAATAATACAAAAAAAAAGGGATGCACCAAACTAAGGGTTGTTTAAACGAGCGGAAATAGAAACTTTGTTGCAAAAATAAACCAATAAAACGAATCATTGTTTTAATTTAGTTTAAAAAAATAATAAAAACTATCGAAATGAAATCAAGTTTTTAAAACAATTACTATAAAAAGGAGTAAAAAGTCATAATTCACGTCATTATTCTGAGCCCTAAGCAGTGTGATAAAAAAGCGACACAAGGTCTTTAAATTTTTGTTACCGGCATCGTTGATTCTGAAAAAACTTTAACAAAATGTAGTAGATCTAATTGAATATATTTCTTTGGTATTAAATATATTTTTTAACAATATTGAACTTTTTTGTTGTTGTAAATGTCATAACAAAATATCATAGCAGCATCTGTTAATGTTTTAACTGTAACAGTAGAATTTAAATGAATTATTTATGTACGTAATGTTTTTCACAAATAATAATAAAATAAAGTTTTAAATTATAATGGATTCTTCTTTACTCTTATGTAACATCCAAGATGGATCTACATGTCCTAAACACAAACATGTAAGAAATTAGAGGGATAGTTCTCACCAACTGTATTTTCTTACATTTTAAACAAGGTTATCCTTTATTATTATTGAGTTACGTTTCACATGAACTATTATCTATCTTAATTATTAAGTTTTATTAGGCAACAAATTATTTACCTATCCTCAATATGTCTTAAATAGCAAAATACCCGCGCATTGAAGCGGAAAAGTAGGATTTCAGTTAGTGCTGAGAACCCGCGTACCAAATTTCTTGAAGATGGAACCGTAAGTATAAAGAACGTTGGAATTGTTCTATATGGCGAATGACATAGACGTCACACCAACGCAATAAGTACTTTCCTCGGTGTCGGTTAGAGCAGGGAAGTCGCCTACCCAATTTCGTGAAGATGGGTCCGAAAAAAGAGAAGGTTTAAAATGGCAAACTTTGTCGAACGTTTGTCCGTTATGCGTAGAAATTTTGAAATGAAACCTGCTTAGCTTTTGGACATATTTTGCCCAATATTTTCTTAATATGGGTCATGAAAATCTTAATACCAAGTTTTATAAAAAAACACCGATTTTAATCTAGGGCGTTCCTGAGTCCACCCAGCTCCGAATGGGTACCTAACTCTAGTTAAGGAAATAAAGGCGGCTGGGTAATGCGTGGAACCCTTATAGCCATGGCCTGTGATCGCTGCATCACTTGCCAACAGACCGGCATGGTCTGTGGACGCATTAATCTTCTGTATAGAAGGAGCGTCTGTATAGATAAGACAAGACAGAAGAAGAACTTTCTACAGTTTTATGTTAATCAGTTAATAAATAATATTTGTACAGCTTAAAAAAAACACAACAAAAAAAAACGACATTAATGGGCCCACGGGCCCAGTCAGTGCAAGCTTTCAATTAAAAAAACCACCTGTTAATTTCAATCTGGACCATGATATATATATATATATATCTTTTTGCAAAATAATTTCAAGGTCGTGTAAAACCAAATTGGGAATAAAAATGACATTAACTCTTGTCTGGTATCATGGGGTCTATGTGACCCCAGCCCTCTTTGGACCGTGTTTTAAAAAAAAACAACTATCACCTCGCCTGCCACGTATTTTCTTGTAAGGCCTAAGTATGTGACACATGTGTTATAATTTCAAAAAATTTTCATTTATGTTTTATTTACGTTTACATTCGCTCTGGGTCATCTTGACCCCATAGTACCTTCAATGACACATATGTATTTTTAAATCCTTTATATTAACTCGTGGTGTCTGCGGCCGACCGACCGACCGTCCGACCGACCGCCTTGTCGATAAAACTTTTGATCGATTTTTAACCCACTTGCTCGCAAGATAGCGAGCTGAAATTTTGCAGGCGGTTTCGTACCGATGATAAAAACAATGTATCAAAATTTCAGATCGATCGCATTTACCGTAATTAAATTATTGATTTTTTAGATTATTTTATTTATTCCTATGTATCATGCTATTTTTTGAGATAGAGCGTCGCGGGGCGTATTATATTGAACAACCTTTCTGTCGCGCAATAAGGTGCGTATTTTATTGACAGCTCTTTTTATAAACATATTCCTGATCGGTGCGCATTATATTAAACATGTTTTACGACACAACTGCAATTTTGTATTTCTGGATGGTCTGGCGCTGCGTATTATAATGAACATTCTTTTAATTACTTCTCGTACATAAAGGATTTATAGTCAAAAACTTGGTTTTTTACGGGTTTTTCTTATTAAATCCTTTATATTAACTCGTGGTGTCTGCTTGAGGCAGGCGTGCGGTGCCGAAAAAACTTTGGATCGATTTTTAACCCATTCCCTCGTAAGCTAGTGAGCTGAAAATTTGCAGGCAGACTCGTGCCGATGATAAAAATAATGTTTCAAAATTTCAGATCGATCGCATGTACCGTAATTAAATTAGTGAATTTTTAGAATTCCTGATCGGTGCGCATTATATTAAACATGTTTTACGAGACATAACTACAATTTTGTATTTTTGGATTGTCTTGCGCTGTGTATTATAATGAACATTCTTTTAGTCATTTCTCGTACATAAAGGATTAATAGTAAAAAAAACTTTGTGTTTTACTGTTTAATTTTTTATTTCCCCTTTATTTCAAGGTTCTGTGACAACCGCAACGTAAAACAATGACTAAACGACGGGGAATGCAGTGTTTAGATCAGCTAAGTCAGTGTTTCTCAAAATTTTTAATGTGGCGGACCATCAGGAATTTATTCATTGCTCCAGGGACCGTTGCGCTCTATACATGTACTGACGTGGTAGCGAAATGCTATGTATTTTAATGTTCATTTATTTCATTTTGTGTGCTTATTGTCGAAAAATTGACACATACAACAGGGTTAGTATTAATGGTTGCGAATGGAGGATTATAATTATGTTTTTCTTTCCTTTCTTGGTAATCTGCAGACCGGCGGCGGAAGGCCCACGGACCAGTTCCGGTCCGTGGAACACCACTTTGAGAAGCACTGAGCTAAGTGACGTCGACAGTGAAAACTACACATGATATCCAGGACAACGAAAGAGATACTCTAAATGTCACATATAAAGTGACAAGAAAACCAAATTAATCTGTAATGAGTGCAAAAGATTTGTGTGCGAACAACATACAAAACGGTTGTGCAACCAATGCGAATAGTAACATTTTTGCCTACAGCGGCTAAAAAAGCGGAAAATCGCACATGTAGTGTTGTGCAATATAAAACACACTGAGATAACATATTATATAAAATAAAACCAAATATTGTAATAAAGTTATGGTATTCTTGTCATATACCATGTTTTTCGTCTGGGGTCACACTGACCCCATGGTACCACAAATGTGACTTTTTCATGGTACCAGAGAAGAGTTATATGGCCCCGTGCGAAAACGCTGCAAAATGTAAGGTTCGTAGACAGTAGTAGACACACCTGGATCATGATGGAGATATGTGTAAATATTTGTCAAGTTGTTAAATAATTTAATGGGGGATAGAGATTTAAAAGTTTACGAAAAAAAAAGATTTGGGGTCCCTGGCCCCGAAAGAGGTGACATTAGGAGTTTAGTGCCATATAGAATTTTAATATGGGCTATCAAAATTTTTTATTTATCATGTTTGGTCAAGATCCATCCAATTACCGAGTAGCCACTGTTTAAAATTCCTTTTATACAACTCATTTAACGAAAAAGACATTTGGGCCCCTGGCCCCCAGTGAGAGGTAATTATAACATTACTTTTCGCCAATTATCATCTTGAGAGTGTACTTAACAACTTCTCAAAGTTTCATGCTTCTACCTACACGGTAAGTTTGAGAATTAGTGATGAGTGAGTCGTTCTGTGAGGGCTTTGCCTTTTATTAGTATAGATCAGTGGTTCCCAAACTTTTTTGACCCACGGACCCCTTTTATAGTCAAAACTTCCCCACGGACCCCCAAGTGAAAAAAACTACATAAATGCATAGTACAAAAATTACAAATAAAAAAAGCAACATTTTGTTGAAGTATTTATTAGAAATTATAACTTTTTGTTTAAAATAAAATTGGAAAAAATTAATAACTTGGATAAACGTTATGCGATTTTATGAGTGTATTTATGACCGACTCAATGTTTGTGTATTTATGACCGACTCAATGTTTGTGAGTCACAACCGCAAATCCCCACGAGCACCAAGTTCTTATCGGTTTCTGATTTTTATGTTGAGGTTCACAGCGGCACTGAATCTTTGTTCTACCCAATGGAAAGACGGTAAAGCAGTCAACAACTTCTGTACATAACTGGTAATGCAGGCTATATAATTGGGCTGTACATTGACCCAAAATGCAAGATGTAAAATTGAGATCTGATTTTGTAACCAGAAATTGTATTATCCTAGTTCAAACATTGGTTTAAGTTCCTCATTTCAATAAGCTGCTCCAGTATTAGTATGAATTCATCTGTGTTGGGATCTGAGCTAGTCCACGCGCAAAAGGGTTCAACACCCAGTCGGGAATATCCAAGTGAAGAATGTCTTCAAATCTTTGGTTGAGGTCTGCGTGAAGAACTGCTTAAGTTTTGACAGTAGGCCAGCAAAATCTTTATCTACATTTTGCAATTTCAAAAGATTTGGAAACTGAGAACATTCTCCTGTTCCTAAGTTTTGTTTGTACAGAAAAACGTTTGCAACAAACCAGATAGTATGCTTTTGATTAAATTTAATTGCTTTACTTGTCTTGTAGTTTCAAATTAGTTTCTTTAAAGTTGGTAAATAAATCATTTATTAAGGATATGTCATTTTTTGAGTTAATTGTGTCGCAAATCATTGTCTTTGTTTTCCAGGAATTCGAACACTGAATCAAAAAGAGCATAAATCCATTTAAATAAGTACTTGTTGATAACCAACGTACTTATGTGTGAATAAGTAAACGATTATAGTCTTCTTCATTGTCGCACAATGTTGAATAAATAATCTCTCATTGAAGGCATTTCTTCTGATTTTATTAACTGCTCTAATGACATTATCTAGTGATCCATACAAATTCCACTAAGTTTTTTGCGAATAAATGATGTGGATGATGGTACAAAGTACTAAAAATACATTCCCTTTCAACTTGTTTTAACTTGAATAAATCTTTTTAATTCAGTTAATAACGTTTCTCCATTTCGTATCTGTTTCCAAAACATTTAGCCATACTTCAAATATTCAACAACACTGTATTGTCGGCATTGTTTCTTCGGCTCACTCAGTGCTGGATTTGCAAAACAAGCTATAGCTTAGGGCTTAGGGCCTCCGCCTTCTTGGAGGTCCCCGGAACTTTTTTTCCAGATTTGGCACTGACAGAATATCTGGACTTCAAAAGGGCCCGCTTTATCTCAAATAGCTTAGGGCTCAATCAAGTCTAAATCCAGCCCTGGGCTCACTCATTCTCTTAGTCTTATCTATGGTAACAAACCACTGTTAATAATAATTAACATTTTCAATGGAATGCTACAGTAAAGCACTATGGAAAAAATATTTGATAGGATACAATTTAGATAAATATAACTTCCTGGCACATCGAAAAATACCTACCTTACTTGCAACCCTCGTAGATTCCAGTTAAAAACTTGCATTTTGCTGACCTACTTATTGTAAATCCGCATTTCTTACGCATCAAGCTAGACCTTTCAACAAACCAAGTACTTTGATTGGTTATAGTTGTAGAAATAACCTCAGTTCTACAACCTTTTCTAGGTAAAACAACATTGTACTCCATGACTGATAGCACCTAAGATAGTATTTAATCATCTGAAAATATACTGTTTTATTTATTATTTATTTTTTTAATTTCCATAATAATAAAAATTGATAAGTTTTATTATTTTACATTAAACTTTTCGCGGACCCCCTGACGCTGTTCAAGGACCCCCAAATCAATTTTACTTTTCCACGGACCCCCTCAATGGTACCAGGGACCCCTGGGGGTCCGTACGGACCACTTTGGGAACCACTGGTATAGATAAACCTTTTAAGCCCGTGATTATCAAAGTGGGCGCTGTCGATGAGAACTAGAACCATGAGTTTGTTTTAAGACACCAGCTTGTCATATCTATACAGACGCTCCTTCTATACAGAAGATTATTGCGTCCACAGCCCATGCCGGTCTGTGGCCAAGTGACGCATCCTTTACAGGGTTCCACACTTTTCCCATCAGCCAACTTTGTTTCCCTAACAAGCTTCAGGTACTCAATAGGAGCTGGGTGGAGTCAAGGACTCCGTAGTTTCAAACCCGTGACCTTTGGTATGCCAGCCGAGTGCGCATGCCACTCGACCACCATTCCTCTTTGATAAAGAGATTATTTGTGTACTTTGTTTTTGACTGCGAATGCTTTTAAAGGTTTACTAGAAATGCGCTTCAAGTGTTCGAATTTGTTCTCTAAAGTTCCACATATATAAATCATGAATTTTTGTTATCACGTACGTTCAATAGCACCGGTATAGATAAGGGTACGCTTTCTTGATGAAAGGTATTTAAAAATATCTTCATTGGTCGAAAACGGCCAATATATATAGTTTACATAGTGACGAATGACATCTAAAATCTCGAATGTGTAGTTACTTCATAATCCCTCTCCATTGCATAAAATCAAAATGTCCTTAACAATCGTTTGAATTATATTTAACTACATCAGTGACATCACTGACAGTAGACAATGGTACTCACAACAAACGTAAATTTAGGCTGGGTTCCATTCGATAATGAAGCAGTGACGTTGTAGGTGGACTCAGTGACAACAATGTTGCTGCTCCCCGACACCGATAATCCTGTCGGAGGCACGTACTTCACCAACGTCATGTTCTTGAAGATATATTTAACAAGCACCTGAGGAGTGGCCAACGTCGTGTTCGTGGTATTATGAGCGGCCGCCACTGTTGTGTTCAACGTGCTGTTGTTGGAGGAGGCTGTGACGTTTACCGTGAGAGACGGAGCCCCTGGTGGCAAAGTTATTTAATAAAACAAACAAAAATAATAAGACACTAATCCTGGGGTCTGGTGATACACAACTCCTTACATAGTATTAGTATTATTTCCGCTGTCTGGTGTTTAAAAGAAAAAAACTACACTTTTCTGTATCTCTTTTTCCACACCACCTAACTTTTAATACTCGTCTCAAATAGTGCAACAGTTTTCACAAACATTTTAAACAATATAATTTGGAATGTCTGTCCGTGACGCTACTAATTTTAGAAAGCAGGGAAAACCAAATTACTGCACCAATGCATCAAAAGGTGTGCACATTAAAGATGCCCTGTAAAAAAATATTATTTGACGTCATTGTTTTCGCTCATACATGTATTTTAATTTTGGAAAAGGGATCAATGTAAAAAGAGGATTTGATGATGGTTAATCACAAAATAAAAAAAAACAAAAGGGGCGCCGTAGGCGCCCTACAACCTCTATTATAAAATACTTTGTGTACATTTCAGAAAGTTTAATATTTCGTAATTATCAAACAAGGACAAGTTAGTTGGGCTTTTGAAAAGGTCGGCGCCGTAGGCGCCCTAAAAGAAGTGAATTTTTTATAAAATGAATAGATTTCAGCTGAAAACTTCCGTCATTTTTGACGGGTGATACGCTAGTTTTAATATAATTTCTGTGTATTTAAAATATGTCAATATTATATATATATATAATATATATATATATATATATATATATATATATATATATATATATATATATATATATATATATATATATATAATTGACATATTTTTACACATATTTACATTTGTATGTGTGTGTTTATGTGTGTGTGGTTGTGTGTGTGTGTGTGTGTGTGTGTGTGCTATTATTGTTGTTTTTGCGCCTTCTCGCCCATGAGTGGCATCCACCGATCATCATCGGCGTCTGCGATTCCTCCAAGGGCATAGGCCACCTACGAGAGACCTCCAGGCATCTCTATTTGGGCCAGCCTTTCCAGGATCTACCAGTCATGGCCAATTCTCTTGATGTCTGCCTCCAATTTTCGGTGTGTGTGTGTGTTGAAAAAGGTAAGACAATGAGAAATAACGAAAATTATCTTTATTTTCAAAAGATATTCGAATTATCTAAATACAATTTGCAGTGCGACCTAAATACATTTGTTTAAGTGACTATCGAGTATCTTTAAAAGTTCACCCACCACTAGAAATGTTGACTGTTAGCAGAATCGGTACAGAACTGCTTTTGGAAGGACAGAGGTAACTCTGACTTGCATTTTGTACTGCGACGGTCACGTTTACTTTAAAGCTATTGTTGTTGCTGACATATATGTGACGTCCGCATGAAGATGTCGGAGGGGCGTTGACATATAAAATGTCTCCATCGTCACCCATTATGGTGATTTCTTGAAGTTGGCACCGACTGAATGGCAGAATAAATAGCAAGCCAAAGAGAAATCCTGTAGATATAAGTTTACGCAGAACATTTTAATTATGTTTTAATTTGTGTGTTTGTTTTTTTGTTATTGTTTTTTTGGAGGGGAGTAGAAAGGTTATTAAATGCAAAAAAGAAGTGCCGAAAACAAAAGCTCGTAATAAAAGACACGCAATATCAAGGCTAAAGTTTGCACATTACACTACCGAAGTATAATTTAAATACATGTAGTGTTCTTTTATTATTAATATTTATTTGGCGTTAAGCGAAACTTAAGTGTTTATAAATAAACACTTGACTTTACATAAGAAGAACTTTAGACATAAGAAATATATTAAAAGATGTAGCAATGATATTATAACAAATAAAGAACATGGCAAATCAATCCCATACTTACAGGGTATCTGATTATCTTTTTTGCACATAAGATTGAGAAAACGTGCTTAAATTGTATTATATTTTGTCGCAATAAGCGAAGGTACGTTTTATTTTATCAACAAACTGACTAAATCACATCAATTGATTGAAGAAGTCATAGAATCAGAGCTGCCTAACTTTTGGCCCAGGCCTCTCTAACACCTTGTGTAATAACTCAAATACGTGCAACCTTGTACACTCACAGCTTTCTCACTCAATCGACATACACCTAAATCCAAACATACACAACGACAAACATCACCTCGCAAAAGATATAAGTATAATATACAATAATCGTTTAACTGACCGCGTTCGCGAAGTAATTGGTGGGTGGAGATATGATGCTACGACTTCTTTGGTGGATAAAATCTACTTTAATCGGAAATGTCATTGTAAAGTTTACAGGACAAACTATTGAATAACACTTGAGAAAGCGAGAATACTTAAGCCTGGCGCGAAGTCCTTGCAGTGAAATGTGGGTTTGAATGCTGTGAAAATTCATGTAATTTAACCTGACGTATTAGTAGTTTAAACAATACTGAGAGCGAAATAAGCTGTTGATGTACTTGTTTCAATGACTTCACTGTTTTAATTTACGACTTGGAGAACATTTCGTAATATTAATATATTTTCTTGCTGTCCATGACCCTCTTAATTTATTTTAAAAATGACGTCACAATATTTTACGTCACCACATCTTGAAATTTTCAAAAAGAAATACCCGGTAAATTAAAAGAAAAATTAATGCGATCATCCATCCTCACATTAGCTACCAACCTTGTTTTAAAAGCGCCATGTCATCCTTTAGGCCTTATTTTATGTTGGTTTATCAATCTTCTTTATAATGAAACTATTGAACAAAAAATAAAATATATTCGTTTTGATTAAAAATGATAAGGATTTTCTTACTTTTAAGCGCTAGATTATTCCATATACGAAATGTATTTACAATGCACTATTTAAACTAAAAGCTTTGAATTGTATTTAATTATTTCAATTATTGAAAGTAGAGTTATTCTGAAAATTAAATAAATAACGCAATTGACTAAAGATTAAGCCATTGTTGCTCACGATTTGTTTTAAAATTAAACCATAAATTTTAGCATTATAATAATACTTTTGAAATATGATTTGACCAAATGCGATCCAATTATTATGTTTGATCACTTTAAATGCAGACTTTGCTTTGATCTTATCTTCAATACAGTAAGAAAGAAGAAAAACTGGGTTTCTTTGCGCCATTGTCGTTTTAGAATACTTGAATTGCTAAATGACCACACCAAAAAAATTAGTTTTAAAAAATGTAATTCTTGGAGCGACTTTTCAAGGTTTTACTTAAACGATTTTGTGTTTTTGTTGAATCTATTGGCCTTTTCATTATAAGGCGGAAATCTATTAATAGAAATATGTGGGATATATATATCTTTTTTGGGGATGAATATCACAAAAATTTAATAAAAGATACGTGTCAATATGTAAATGTAGGTATATTGAGAAGGGTGTATCTTATCAGCTATTTGTAAATTCTTCGTTTATTTAAGACAGCTTTTGGTCTTGACAAAAGGAAAAAAACAGTTTCGTAATTTTACTATGCTAACAATATTGAGAACATAGTGATTCAAATCTATTTATGCTTCAAAACATTGTTCCGCTAAAATGTAATATAAAAATAGAACATTACTAATTGAGCGATGACATTTTCCGGTTTTAGAAATGACAAACCCTATTTTATTTTAATATCCTATGAAGTTAGTATATCTCTTTCTTTCTTTCTTCTTCTTTTTTTGAAAAGATTTTAGTTCTTTTATTCTACCTACCTTCCTTTTTTTTCATCAAGCTTCCCTGTTATCTTTGAATCTTTTTTTTATTAACAGCATACAAAAGAAAGAAAAATAATATGGCGAATATTCGTTTTAAAAAAGTGCATTAAATTATATTTTAAAATCCATTTTTTGGAGTATAATTATTCCAAACATTCGCTTTACTTAAATAGTTTTTATTAAAAAAAAAGATTATAACTAAATCAGGCAGAATATTTAGATAATAATGAAAAATTAATAATTAATCAAATGAATTGTTTTGTGGTACCATAACACCAGGCCTGCTTGGTTTTAAAGCAAGAGCGTATTCATTCTCAGAAATATAAAACAGAAATAAGGAATTTTAAATTATATTGTATATACATGTATCTACACCCCATTCAGATATAATATTTTTACTAAACCTTTAAGTAACACATACAAAAATTTGATTTCGACTCAACACATTAGAAACATCACAGCAACTACATCTCGCAGGAGAACATTTCACAGGTGAGTCAAGTTTTACCTCTACTTGATGCGAGAAAATGACCTATTGTAATATTTGTCTCAATGAAAAAAAAAGACAGCTGTATATAATTGAATATTAATTTTTTAAAACGTTTTTTAAAAAAACCTTTACTCAGATATGTGATCTCGAGTGTCAACTGTAACTGAGACTAGTTTAGAAGTGACAAATTAAAATGTTTGAATAATCAAACATGGGCCCTACTCATTAAATTAAATATGAATCGAACAAAAATATTTTTAAAAAAACATGGTTTGAAATTATTTTTTCAATGTTTTAAGTCACCTTTATTTTTTCCAATTCTTAGTTTTATTGCTTCCTGCAATAAATTTCTCATTGACGGAAGCTTTAAATCTTGTCATCCTTTATTGCGATTATCATTTTAATTAATTTACAGCAAATTTAACATTCAATATATGTATTTTAATTAGTAATTTTTAAAAAAATAAAGTTTGCTTATAGTAAAACCATATGTGGACAAATTTGAAGGAAGTAAACATTGGCATTTTTATTTTGCAAAGTATCTAAACTAGCCGCGAAAGCCTCTTAATTTAAAAAGAGTTTTGAAACAAAGAATTGATTTAATTTACTCTACACCATGCTCAAGCTATGATACATACATTAATTGTGGCGCTTAAGTTTCAAATTAAAAATTTTAAAAAATGTTTATGGTGTGTTCCATTACGAATAAAGCATACAATCTTAAAACATATCCTTTCCTTTTTGCAGTTCAACTGCCTAAAACTAGCACGCCAAAAGGCACATAAATCTTTAGGTTTCAAAATGATTTCCAACATCTTTATTTATCACTTTTGTCATTTTAGTTGACGACGCTACAAGTAAGTTCAAAATATTTAATGTGAGCTCTCATTTCAAAGAGAAATAAGCTGCCCTGTAAAGGAAGAACTCGGTTTCTGTTTCTAATTACCGTAGTTACATTTTAGGTTGATAATTTTTTAATGTTTGTTCAATATATAGTGTTTTTGATGATGAATGCATGGAAGTTTTTTTTTAAGGTGACAAAGGTAATTCGCGATTATCTAGTGTTTGTTTGTAAAATTAAAGTTATTCAAAGCAAATGTGCAAATGCTATATAATATAACGTGGGGGAGGGCGATGGTAATAAATATATGGGCATAAAGAAATACAGAATTCCAATTGGTCATGGTCTAGTTGAAAACAATTTTGTTGACCGGACAAATAATTCAACCGAGTCTTCCCGCCTCAATAGTTGAAAAGAACATGCCTCTTTTCAATTAAAGTCGTTTGCTACTTCAATCGAATTTGAAAAAGAAACTGCCTAAAAAAGGAAGACGTTTTTAACTCGTACCATGTAGAAATATGTACACAGGGAAAAGGCTCTGGTAAACAAAAGCTTCAACGTTTAAACTTCAAGCTACGTAGAGAATTAGTTTTAAAATTATCTATTTCACAATACGCAATTATTAAGCTCATAACTGGAATATCATTTGAAAAGTAGAATATTATATTGATTATAATAAACTTTCCCCTCAACTGGTAAATCCTTAAATAAGTAAAATCTGATTGCTTAAAATAACCTTTGCCCTCAGCAACTCAAATACCATTGAAGAAGTAAAATCTTATATTGCTTATTCCATTATTGCTTATTAAAGCATTAAAGCTTATTGCTTTCTCCCATCAACTAGATTACAGTTACAGATTTAACGTTTTATAAAGACACGTAAAAAAGTGTTTGGAGGAAAATGTGTAATATACAGACAAATCTCTCATGGCGAGCACCTATCATAACGAATTTTTCGAATAACGAGCAATTTTGTTGTTGAAAAAGTTGCTCCCTTAACGAGAGAAGATTCGCATTTCGCATTACGAGTGACGCAGAAAGGGAAAGTCCCTTTTTCCTGGAAATTCATTTGTGAGCCGGTGTCACGAAATAAAGTCTCCCC
>CALYLW010000803.1:172500-257500 GCA_944989445.1 Ampullaceana balthica | reverse complement strand
TATATTTAAAAGTAAACTGTAAAATTTAATAAATTTACAAACCCTGACTACTTGGATTTGCTAAATTTTCTGCTGTACATTTAGTAAACGCTACCGGTAAAAGACGGTAATACTATTTCTGAATTATTATAATGCACATATAGAAATCGATTTTTTTCGTTAAGTCCTAACCACAGGTGCTATCCACAAACGTATAGAAAGAATTCTTGTTCCAAGACTTCTGTGTCACGTTTTCGTATTACTTGATCATCTTTGTTATACAGTTCATTTTTCTGTTACTCTTTTAAATAACTCTGGGCAATTGGCCAAATCTAAAAATGTGTCTTTCCGGACATGCACCCACTTAGCCAGAAAATGGTTACGCCCCTGACTAAGCTTATGATTGTTAAATTTCAAATAATTTATACAAATGAATGTAGAAGAAATACACATTTTATTGTAAGTCAAAAAGTTTAATAAAAAACAATTATTTAGAATTTCAATAATTAAGGAGAGGATTTATTTTAACCCCGGAGACTTTATTTTAAAACAATGTCTCCGGGGGCTCTTTGTTTAAAATAAATACTCCCGGGGAGACTTCATTTCGTGACACCGGCCATAGAGCATTGTGAACAAGGCAACCGCCTTGGGCCACGCGCTTTGACTAAACATTTTTAATACTTTTTTACAATTTTACTACTCTTAAGTAATGCTTAAAAGTATTTTTTCTAGAGCATTTTAGTAAGCATTTATGGATTCAGGAGAACATTTTAAATAAGAAAACGCTATTTTTAGGCTGCACAAGAAAAAATAGCACATATTTTTTACACAGATTTTTTATTTGCAATCATGTCCACGGACAGTCGCTTTTAACAAATATTAAAACATTATGAATCTTCTTGGATTTCTTTATAAATTTTATCAATTACAAAAAAAGTATCTACTGAATTGCTCTATGAGTCTCGAGAAAAGCTCACAGCCTGCGAAAGTAGGGATCTTGATAGTTTAATGCTTCCTTTAGAGTTGCAATTATTAAGTGTCATAATTCATGCAGTTACCTACAACGATCATGTTAATATTTTGCAGTTACTTTCGCTAAAAAAGCGTTATAGGGACTTTCCTAATGAACACATTAGACTTCGAATACTTCTAACTATTCCTGTCATTTTAGCTTCCGAAGAAAGAAGCTTTTCGAAACTAAAACTTATTAAAAATCAATATGCGATAAATAATGATTAGAGATCCACTCAGTAACTTCGCTATTTTGTCAAGTAAAATTGTTGTTGCTAACAATCTTAACAAAATTGAACTTACCGGTATTTCAGATCTTGCAGCCACGAAAGCTCGCAAGATTTGCTTTTAAGTTGTAAAAACAAGGTGTGAGTAGAAAATACAAACTAACCAACGCTAAAGTAAATAGTTTATATTGTTAATTATATATATATATATATATATATATATATATATATATATATATATATATTAAGGCCGTAAACAATTAATTTAAATTTAATCGTTAACTTTTGAAAAATTAACTTTTAATTAATCGTTAATTTCGATTAAAGCCAATCATTCACATGGAACTGAGGTAACTGGTATGCACAAAACGGTGTTGGCAATGAATGACATTATCGGATATCAGTGTTCATTAAGTTTCCACCATTGTAGAGGGTTAATGGATTCAGGAACTTTCATCTCCGTTTTGTAACGCAGTAATTCATCAGAAGAGCTGTCATCATTTTCTATCTCTGAGTCAGACTCCATTACTGCCATTAGCTTAATACGCTTTTCATTTGGTTTGATAAAGGCGAATTGTTAGAACCATGGTAGGCAAACTTTATCAACATTTTGAACATTCCCGTCAGTCAATAGTTTAAAACTAACATGTTCGTGAAATCGTCAGGAAATTTATTATTTATCAGCCGCTATTTTTTATTATTTTTGTTTACTTTTTGATTTCCAATAACGTGTAAGAGATGGGTCAATTAATCGTAAAAAAATAATTTAATCGTTAACATTTTTTAACGATTAATCGAGAAATTAATAGTTAATTTCCGCAGCCCTAATATATATATATATATATATATATATATATATATATATATATATATGTGGCAGTGTGCCCCGTATATTAGTCATCATAACTATTAATTACGACTTGACTTACATGTAGATTGGGTGTGAAATGCTCCAGGGTAGATAAGGGGTAGCGGGGCTGACCATACACGGTTACGTCAACCACCCCCTTCCTGGGCCGGCCTGTAGATTCAAGGTCGTAGCTGAGCGAGGAGACCAGAGGTGTGAAATGCTCCAGGGTAGATAAGGGGTAGCGGGTCTGACCAGACATGGTTACGTCAACCCCCTCCCCTCCCCCCCATCCTTAGTTTAAACTAGGGAGGGAGGGTCTTGATGAGTGGAAATAGGTTTGATCCCTTATGACTGACAGGTTAGACAGGCCCACCGGGCACCGGATGAATTCTAGGGGCGGAGTCTAAAGGGTATTAAACGGGACGCACTCTAGACAGAGTGTGGTCTTCGGTCTTCGGTCTTCGGTCTTGGGTCTTCAGTCTTTAGTCTTCGAGGATGTAAGAGAGAGATAGGAGTAGGGCTGTAGTAGCATGTAGAACTGTACACTGTATTTCCTGTATCCAATTTACGTATTCATATGCTACTGTGTGAACCTTTGAAGAGAACCAAATAAACACTATACCAACTATAGTCCTCAGCTTACCTGAATTTCATTTTACTTGTGTGTGTTATGTGTGAAGTAGTGAACAACTACCTACCGGCTATATATATATACATAGTCACGACCACATGGCTACATATATATATATATATATATATATATATATATATATATATATATATATATATATATATATATATATATATATATATATTATAGACTGTTAATTAGCATACTAAAAGAAAACATATTAATTATTTACAACTTTTTTGAGTTTTTGGAACTTCAATTAAATAAATTAAATGAATAAAACTTTTATTATTGATGGTTCAATGATGTTATTGTGTAAAAATTTAGGTAATTTAATGTTTAATTTCCTATTTTTTTAATATATGTAGAAATCCAAACTTACGCATGGTGTCACTCATCTTCTGGGGCCCCGCATATCTTATGCTGCATTGGGCCCCGCATATTTTCTAGCGACGGCCCTATAGTTTGGTTTCATGGCGATCGGTTGAATACAATACTATTTATATAGCTTACATAAGAAAAGAAGACATTAAGAGCCCCTCATCCACGGGCCAACTTGGTGTAAGATGTAAAGTTAAAAACACCTATTGATTTTAATCTGGATCATGATGAATATATGTTTCAACAATGGCTAAATCGAATACAATGGAATGGGTAATAAAGAATAAAAAAATTTAGGAAAAAGATTTTGGACCTCCTTTAGAAAAGATAGATCATGCACTGACCAGATTGCCACACTGAGAATTATATTGGAACAATCCCTGGAGTGGAACTCACCACTATACATCAACTTTATTGACTATGAGAAGGCTTTCGATAGTGTTGACAGGCCAAAACCTGTGGAAGTTACTAAGACACTACGGGATACCACAAAAACTGACTGACATAATTAAGGCTTCATATGAAGGACTTACATGTAGAATTGTTCATGGCCAACAAACAACAGCGGCTTTTGGGGTACAGACCGGAGTCAGACAGGGGTGTCTGCTTTCACCATTCTTATTTCTGCTAACCATCGACTGGATAATGAAAATGTCTACAGAGCAGAAGAGAAATTGTATCCAGTGGACACTATGGAAACAACTTGATGACCTGGACTTTGCGGATGATCTGGCATTAATATCGCACTCACAGCAACAGATGCAGGAGAAAACCAACTATGTAGCACAATTCTCTGCTTGCCTTGGCCTGAACATCCATAAAGGAAAAGGTAAAGTCCTTAAAATAAATACATCAATCATTATTCCAATAACACTGAAGGAAAAAATCTCGAGTAGGTGGATAGCTTCACATACCTTGGAAGCATCACACAAGGAAGGACAGAAGCCGATGTAAGAATGAGAATTGGCAAAGCAAGAACAGCATTTAAACAGCTAAAAAAAGTTTGGAACTGTAACAACTTGACTCTCCATACCAAGGTCAGGATATTTAACACCACAATAAAGCCTGCCTTGTTGTATGGAGCAGAGACATGGCGAATAAAAGCAGCCATTTAAAAAAAAGCTTCAAGCTTTTATAAACACATGTCTCCGAACAATTCTCCGAATCCGCTGGCCGAATGTCATCACGAACGAAGACCTCTGGCAACGCACACAACAAGAGCCAGTGGGTGAGCTAATACGCCAGCGCAGATGGAGATGGATTGGCCACACTCTCAGAAAACCTACATCCAGCATTGTGAGACAAGCCCTCACATGGAACCCCCAAGGCAAGAGAAAAAGAGGTCATCCCAAAATGACCTGGAGAACGGAACTGTAGGCAGACACCAAAATGAGCGGGCACAGCTTGGGGCAGATAGAAAGATTGGCGCAGGACCGGGATGCCTGGAGAACCTTTGTTCGTGGCCTATGCCCCAGATGGGACAAAGGGCGATGATTGATTGATGAGCCCAAAAGGAAAGGACATTAGGAGTTAATTGCCCTATAGAATTTTAATATGGATCATCAAGTTTTTTGTTTTGTTTTTGTTGTTTCTTTTTACCAAGTTTGGTCAAGATCCAACCATTTAAACAGCAGTCAAAAGTTGAAACTAATTTTTTATATAATACATATTAGGAACAAAATACAATTGGGCCCCTGGCCCAAAGTGAGTGATAATTTAAATATTTCTTTTCGCCTGTTAGCATCACGGGAGTGTACTCAAACCCCACCACCACCCAAAATTTCATGCTTCCAACTACAAAGGAGTTAGTTTTATATAGCTAATATAACGAAAAAAAACTACATTTGGTCGCCCGGCCCCCAGTGAGTGATAATTTTAATATTTCTTTTCGCCTTTTACCATTTTGGTAGTGTATTTTACAACTTCCCAAAGTTTCATGCTTTTATCTACACGAGTTAGTGATGATTCGGTTTTATATAGCTCATTTTGAAGAAAAATAACCTTTGAGCCCCTTGCCCCCAGTGAGTGATAATATAAATATTTTTGCCTATTACCATCGTGAGAGTGTAAAAAAAAATTTTAGTATCATGCTTCTACCTGCATGGGAAGTTGGAGAATTAGTGCTGAGTGAGTGTCAGTCAGGATTTGACCTTTTATTGGTACAGATCAGGGGTCGACAACCTGCGGCTCACTTGCCGCATGCCAGAAGATGCGGCTCTCCAGTTCCATGCGCAAATATTAATAATTATTATTAATATTATTTTCAAAACGTATGTAAGAAGCTCTTGAAAATTTGGGAAATTTCGTAGAGTAATGTTTGCTCTTCCATCTCATAAGGTTGCCGACCCCTGGCATAGATTAATTAAAGTGGGCATGTATTTATTTTTGTATCTTTAATAGTATCTTTAATTATTATCCTTAATATCCACGTTTTGCTTCTTCTTCTACATATTCCTATGGCATGAGACTAGTCTCTTAAGGCCTTCGCTAATACATGGGCAACCTGCTTCATCTGCTGAGCAGTGTCATATAACACTGTCTTCAGTGGGACTATTTTGCCTCCCTAAACTCCCCGACTATGTCTAGCGCAGGACACGAAGTTAACATGTATACTGTTCAGATGCTAGGCTGCAATGAAGGCAGTTCAAGTCCCTGTTATGGTCCAGCCCAGTGATGGTGAACCTTTTTGGGGCCGCGTTCCCAAAATTCAATCAAAACCCACTTATTTATAGCAAATTTCCAACACAAGGTACCAGCAAAGTGGTTTGATTAAGTAAATAATATGCTAGTTGCATGCCGGCTAATGAAGTTCTGCGTGCCGACTGTGGCACGCGTACCATAGGTTAGTCATCACTGGTCTAGCCTGTTAAAATGTGAGTTATTTGGGCAGTGCTCTGTTCGCATTTGAGTCAATAAACTCTGGTTTTTGCGACTCAAACTCCACCACTGGGCTTATCGACTTGGCCTGGGCATGTTAGCCTCCCTGGCAGTCGTATTGTCAGCCCACTCCAGGTACAACTTGTTCCTGAAACAGTCCATTAGTCAGGTCTTTGCCCCAAGATAAGTGACTGCGTGTCTCCTTTTTAATTGCCGTCAACATTCACGGGGCTTGGGATCCACTACACTGTTAACTTACCCCCCGAGTCTTTCTAACTTACCCACGTCATCTAAGATGTCATCAACCAAGTGGGTGCTACGCTTCTCACTTTGCAGGTCCTCGAGAGCTGATTTCGAGTCGCTAAACCCTACCGTATCAAAACCTACTAGGTCCAACCCTTGAAGGGTTTGGTGGAAACTTTTCAGGGCTTCAAGCTCCGCATCGTAAGTAGATGCCATAGTTCCACAGAGTCCCGAAATTTCCTCGTTTTGTGGCCCGCCTATTGGGTATAGTATGAGCGCTCCATACCCTGCAGTTCCTTCTCTCAAGTTGGCAGATCCATCCTTGAACACTTTCACTTGGGTTCCCGCGAAACCTTCAATTGTCTCAAGGCCAACAACTTTCTGTACATATTTAGGGCTGCGTTTTGTCAATGCCGTGTCAGTCAAAGACAAATGTATTTCGGGACGGGTAGCCTCCGCATAGGGTGGTTTAAATAGGACGCTTTCTGTTTTGTTGGGGTTTGACGGCCGTATCAAGTTCCATTACTTGATGCATAAATTAGGACCGTTTCAACCTCCCACGAGCGCCTCATATATTCTGCATTTTGTATCAGGGTTCTCTGGTGTCAAACCATGGATACCTTTCTGCAGTGGTTATTGCCTTGTCCAATCGTATTTCTAGTGGTTCTACGTTTGCAATGACTTCCACAGTAGCTGTGGGTGTGGTTCTTTAATCACCACAGATAAATCTTAGAGCCTTGTTCGGGATGCGACCCTGTTTTTCTAATGTCATTTTTCTGGCAAAGGCTTGGACGAGCATACTGTAATCCATTACCGACCTTACACTTCCCAGAAAAAAGAGCTCTAAGCGTGCTTGTTCCATCAAAAAAGTTCGTGCATGCTAGCTTTTTCACCAGGTTGAGCTTGGCGGTTGCCTGGGAGTGCATCGAAGATGTGGTGCTTCAATATAATTTTTTGCCAGTTAATACAAACGCCTTTGGGAGTTTAAGGAAACATTTTTCCGCATTTATTTTTTTAAAAAACAATTTACCTTTTCCTTTCAAAAGATTAAAAAATATTTCATGTTTTGTTAATTCGAGAAATGACCCCCTCCATTCCACACGATTTTTGGATTATAAACTTTTGTTCCAGTTTTAGAAATTATAGTAGCAGTAAGATGAGACTTCTTAGGTATAATATCATATTGTTTGGTGTCCAATTCTGAACAATAAGATATAATAAAATACAAGTCTGCCAACATATATCTGCTGTAATTTCAAACAATTATTTGATTACAACAAATAATAAATCTTTTGTTCTTAAAACAAGGATAATAGAGCACTGATTCGTGAAAAATGCCTTTCAAACACTTTACATTCTAAAGAAGATTCAAGTGATCATGAAAACACAAGTGGAAAAGTTTCAGATGATCATAACAAGAGTAAGTAATTTTTATTCAAAAATCAATATTGAGAAATAAATGTAATTAAATGTATCATTTATGAGAACTTAGCCATTTTTAATTTTTAAATCCTTTATATTAACTCGTGGTGTCTCCTAAAAAACTTAAAAATAAACAAAGCTATTGGCCCAGATGATTTGCCTGCAAGGTTATTAAAAGAACTAAGCAATGAACAGTCCCCAATCCTTGTAGTTCTCTTTCAAGCCTCTCTAAACCAGGGTAAAGTGCCCCAGGATTGGAAATTAGCTAATGTAACTCCACTCTTTAAGAAAAGGGATAAATCAGACCCTGGTAATTACACGCCTGTATCACTTACTAGTATCACCTGTAAATTACTAGAACACATAATATATAGTAGAATAGTTAACCACCTTGACAAATATAATGCCCTATGCCCACATCAACACGGCTTTAGAAAAAACAGATCATGTGAAACACAATTAATAGGTTTAATAGATGAACTATCAAAAGGCTTAGACAAAAATGATCAAATAGATACAATATTACTAGACTTCTCAAAAGCATTTGACAAAGTTCACCACCTTAGTTTACTTAAAAAACTTAACTACTTTGGAATCTCAGGTTCCTTACATCACTGGATCCAAGACTCCCTTTTGGGCAGGGAGCAAACTGTAATAATTAATGGATCTAAATCTGCACCAATAAAGGTTAACTCAGGAGTTCCACAAGGAACTGTGCTAGGTCCCTTACTCTTTTTAATTTATATAAATGATTTACCCAACAACATCTCAACAGGTACAAAAGTTAGGTTATTTGCTGATGATTGTATAATCTATAGAACAATTAAATCAGAACAAGATAGCAAAATTTTACAAAAAGACTTAGATGAATTGATAAAATGGGAAACTAACTGGAGTACGTCTTTCCACCCAGAAAAGTGTCAACTGTTAAGAGTAACAAAGAAAAAGAAACAAATAAATTCAAAATATTACATTCATGGAAAAGAACTGACCCAAACTAAAGATGCAAAATACTTAGGAGTCTTAATAAATGAGAAACTATCATGGAATCCCCATGTCAATGAAGTTATTTAAAAATCCAACAAAACCTTAGGCTTTATAAAAAGAAACTTTAACAAATGTAATAGAGACATAAAACTAAATGCTACCTCACTTTGGTGAGACCTGTACTAGAATATGCATCTTCTGTATGGGACCCATCCACCAAAGAAAACATTGATAAACTAGAACAAATTCAAAAAAGAGCTGCCAGATCAATTACTGGAGAATATTCAAAACTGACAAGAATAACACCATTAGTTAAATCATTAAACCTTGAAACACTAGAGGATAGAAGAACCAAGAGCAAAGTAGTAATCATACATAAAGCAATTAATTCTAATTTAGAAATACAACACAAAGATAACTTAATACAACCCTCAGATAGACATAAGGATAAAAACACCTTTCTTATTCCGTATGCAAGAACAAACACATACAAGTTTTCCTTCTTCCCGTCCGGAATTCGGGCGTGGAATGGGTTGCCTGAAGAATCCAGGAAAACCAAAACTTTATCAACATTTAAATCTCTAATAAAAATGCAGGACTAAACACAAACCATAGATAAGCGTAGGACGCAATAATCTTCTGTATAGAAGGAGCATCTGTAAACAGATAAGATAAGTGTCTGGTTGATTGTTTGCTTACTTGTCGAAAAAACTTTGGATCAATTTTTAACCCATTTCCTCGTAAGCTAGCGAACTGAAATTTTGCAGTCAGACTCGTGCCGATGATAAAAACGAAGTATTAAAATTTCAGATCGATCGCATGTACTGTAATTAAATTATTGAATTTTTATATTATTTTTTTTATCTCTATGTATCATGTTAAATTTTTGAGATAGAATGTCGCGGTGCGTATCATATTGAACGACATTTTTATTAGTACTTTCCTGTTGCGCGATTTGGTGCGTATTATATTGACAATACTTTTTATAAACATATTCCCGATCGGTGCGCGTTATGTTAAACACGTTTTAAGAGACATAGCTAAAATTTTGTATTTTTGGATTGTCTTGCACTGAGTATTGTAATGAAAATAATGAAAATTCTTTTAGTTGTGGCTCGTACATAAATGATTTATAGGGTTCTTTTTATTTTAAAATGTATTCATGAATAAAGAACAAAATTTAGCTGCTTTTTAAAAAAAATAATAATATAGATTAGGGATGTTCCGGATTTCGGCTCCGGTTAATTCGGAATCGGGCCATTTTTACAAATCCAGCTCCGGCTTCGGTCCCATTTTGCAGGATTTTGGCCGGATTTGGCAATAGCACAGTAGCACTTCCAGTTTAGTATTTCTCTCTGACGTAACTAAGAATTTTTGAAAAATAATAATAATAGCCACTCATTTTGAATCTTAATGGTGCAATACTTCCTGAGTTTATGGGACTTGAATACAGTGGTACGTCGGCAGGAGCGGCTTTTGGGACTGGGCCTAAGGGGGCCCCGCGTTTCAGACTTGAGAATATTTCGTCCAAGTTATATTCACCGTAATAAACAAGCACAAAATACACTAAACCATTGTTCATAAAACTCGAACATAAATATATTTTAGTAACAAAAGATCAGCAGATATTGCACTACTGAGTTTGCGCAAGAATTGATCTAATCAAGATATTATGACCTTTTGGGCATATTGGTAGTTCGCGATCGTTACCAGTACTCTGGCCCCGCGGGGTCATTGTTGCACCAGGACTTGCGCGTACGTAACGCCGCCTCTGTACGTCGGTCTGCTTTGGTATAATTCCAAATCGGTATACGTCCTGTTTGGACGCGAAACATTTTGCTTGGTTAACAACCTTTATTGGAATACGACCCGAGTGCTAGAACTTGTATGGGGTCGTCCATAAATGACGTCACGCGATTTTTGTTGATTCCCGCCCCCCCCCCTTTCTTCACACGTCGTCACAAAAAGTTAGCCTCCCCCTTAAATATGATGTCATCAAGTTTCACCCCTCCCCCACCTCCAATAAAAGCCGTATTTCTTATTTGAAAATGAGCCTTTTTCAAATCACTTTATCTCATTTAAGTATGTTTTTAATTAAGTGTAAGGCTGCACTCTAATATCGTAACACGCGAGAAGCCATTTAAGACGTCATTAAATAAATTGTTAGCAATCAAAGATTTAAGTTGAACTTTTATTTAATGTTGCGTGCATTGATGTGACGTCACAGTTGTTGAAAACAACAACAAACTCTCCCCCTCGTCACACAGCATCACAAATGTGTGACCCTCCTCCCCCCTAGGTGAGTGACGTCATTTATGGACGGCCCGTTTGAATCAAAATGGCACATTAAGCTGCACAATGTTCCCTTTAAGCTGCGCGGCTCCACGATCGCGCAAATATCTGACCGACGTCGCACGGCAGTTTAGAATTTCAGCACAGTAGAGTTTGTAAAATATAGCACAAAAAATAGTTTCTTTGCAATTTTGCATACGAGAATTTTTACTTTGCACATGGACAAACGAACCTTAGAGGGAACATTGATCGCGCATGCGAAGCATGTATTGATGAATGCAAACCGCGTGATACTAAAGTGTGTGAGTACGGCAGTTGCTATTATTGAGTCAACAATTAACGCTATAACTATAAACTGTCATTGTTGTTGCGAGTTGTAACTGAGCTGCTTACTTGCCAACCGATAACAATGTGAAAACCAAAAACTGAAACTGAAAACTAAAAATTAAAATTACTAAATTAACATTATGTTCTTATGTATAGTGTTTCATCTTGAATTTATTGAACTTAATATTATTTTTTCTAATGTAATTTTTTTTTAATACTTTAATGATTCAATATGAGTATATGTCATCATTGTCATGTCTATAGTAATGAACTGTAGTAATGAACAGTCGAGTGACTGCACTCACCTAAGTCAATTGATTTAGTACGATATTTATTTTTTTTAATTTGTAAATCTGGCTGAGGCTCCGGCATCCGGCCGTATCTAACTTCATAAATCCGCCAAGCCCGGATCCAGCCGGATATCAAAATATTGAATCTGGTACACTCCTAATTTGGATGTACATTTTTTTTTATTTGCAAAGTTTTTATTAACTCACTTTCGTTCCTGTTTGTTTGTCTGTCCACAATTTTTTTTAATCTGCCAACGTAAAATTAAACCACTTCTGATGGTCCTAGAGATCTCAAAATTTTACCACAGATAGATCTTGGATGACAATGCATTGTATCAAAATTTCAGATCGATCGAATGTACCGTTATTAAATTATTGAAAGTTTTAGTTTATCTATATATATAAACATATGTATTATCCGTCTGCTCTTGTTTACATTACATTCATGTGCCGAGTTCACACCAACCCCGACCACATCAACCATGTTTAACATCAAGGGGAGATAAGTCATTTCTAGTCTGAAAATGTTTGTCGGGCAATGCGTATTATATTTGAACATAATCAATACTTCAAAAGTCACCATAGCATACACTTAGACCATGGGGCTCCCAACCTTTTTATACTCTAGAGCACATTCTAAAATATCGGTAGGGTGGCGGGCACCACCTATTTTTAATCGACAAATTCCTTCCATAACTTCTCATTTTCCCATAATTTGTTTTCTTATATTTATAACTTATTAATAAATTAATTAAATAATAAACAAACATGTTTCAAAATAATTAAATTATTATTCAAATTGCATACACAGAGAGAAATGTATTTACATAACGTAAACAAAGTAAACAAAAAAAAACACAAATACAAAGTACAAATTTCAGTAAAAAATATAATGTCAATGCAGTATGTCAATGTGATCTTTGGCATTGCATATCATTTGTCAGTGCCTTATAATTAGGAGAGTATGACGATAATCCTGTTAGCAAACAATCATAAAGATGATAATCTGTAAGTCGAGATCTATATCTTGATTTATTAAGTTCATATTTGAAAACAATGATTCGCATAAATATTTCGAACCGAAAAATGGTTCAATTTTATATGCCATTTTTTTCAAAAAATGGAAACTTTTCTCTGTCCACTATATTCCAAAAGTAACCTGATATTACGGATTGTAGCAAAATATCATTCTTAAGGTCCAACATTTCTAACTCTAGTTCTTCTGTCTTACCTTGAACAAAATCTGCATTACCTGCGGCCATTTCCATTACATTTATTGGCAAGTAAAAGGATTGATACAGAAGGAAACAATTGGCTCAATATGTGTAAACTGCAAAAATCTCTCTACAAACTGTTTTTTAACACTTGAAAATGCTTAATAAATAATGACCCGTTTCGTGTATTGTTACCTAGTATGTTCTTCATATGTGGGAAATGCACGAGAGAATCGATCTGCAGATGTGATATCAACAAATCCAATTTAGCTTTAAATGACTTTACAGAGCTATTCATTTCAGCTATGTTTTTGTCTTTCCCCTGCAACTCCAAATTTAAAGAATTCAATAACGTGTTCAAATGGCAATATTTTACAACACAGAGCTTCCTGGTGGATAATACAGTGGTAGGACATAACGTTTAAAATGATTTATCCTTCTTGCAGAGGGCAATAAATCCTTTGTTTTTACACACCATTGCTGGTGCCCCATCGGTGGTTATCGCAGACAGCTTGGGCAAGGGCATATTTATTGACTTGTCGTATGTTCTGAATGTATTATAAATATCCTCACCCCTTGTCTGTCTCTTCGTAGGTAATATTTGTTAGATATACTCTTTTACTGTGAAGTTAATAAATACCATTCTAACTATAACTGCTAACTGTGCGGTGTCTGATATATCTCTTGACTCGTCAAATTGTAGCGAGAACCAGTCACATATTTCCAAGTCAGTCTTTAGCTGTGTTTGTATGTCTGGTGAAATTGCATTTATTCTTCTTGTGATGGTGTTATTTTACAACTGTAAGTCTTGTATTGCTGAGACAATCTCACGTTTGTTAGAAAATCCATGAAACAAACAAATGGCACCAGTCAAAAATAGTTCCTGAAACAACTCAACATCAATGAAAGGTTTCTTCTTTTGTGCGAGCATGTGAGAAATTTGAAAGAAGCAATGGTGGCCTTTTTAGAATTTGTTACATGTCTAGTGAAAACAGTATATTGTGCAGTTGGACTTGATTTTAGTTGACGTATTTTTTCTTTCTTATTTCAGATTTAAGTAGATAATTAACATCAAAAGTGCCATGAATAGTCTGAAAGTGTCGTTCAACATTTTTTTTCCGCACTGCAATGCTACTACCACACAACAAGCAAACGCATTTATTTTTCAAATTAACGAAACAATATGATTCCTCCCAGTCAGTATTAAAATTATAGTCTCGTTGTCTTTTACTCGGTCCACTCATTTTAGGGCCTAAAATAGAATAAATTGAAATTGAACTACAATATAATATCAATGATATAGCAAAAGTCTGTTCTACATTAAATGCATAAATGTATTATAACAAGGACTATAACTATCCTCACAATCACAATAGATTATCACTTATTAATATAATAGATTACTCACCTCGCTTTTAGCCCGTTATAAATTTACAGAAGAAATATCAAAACTCCTAATTCGAGTTTCGTTAGACGAAGATGTCTCCTAGCTAACTGTCGTGACCCGAAAGGGGCAGCAATCGCATCACAATGACAATTACGTTGTTCCAGGCGCGAAAAGCTATTTGGACATCACTCCTTGTACACGCCGAAAACCCGAAGTGGGCCGATGATCGCTGAAGCAATCACAGTCATGTGCCATGTGTTTTTTCGACTCGGCGTTCATCGGCTCAGTTCGTGGGGTTCGTTCACTTCAGGTTTTCTGCGTGTACAAGGAGTGATGTGCAAATAGCACTCCCGTTCCAAGCTACCGTGAAGAGTGCAGAATAATTGCGACAAGTACTGTCAGCAAAGGAACCAGTCATACATACAATATCGCAAACTTACGAACGTATTATATAAACCTAGGCACACAAAAAAAATCTTAACAAATAAATTAAAATAATTCAAATTTTTTATTAATGTTTATGAAAAATAATTCTATCTCTGTGGCGGGCACATACAAATCGGGCACGGGTTTGGGAACCTCTGACTTAGACTAGAAATAATAAAATAAATAGAAGTAAAAGAAAAAGTAAAATTTAAAATAAGTACTATGATGTAATATGACTAAAAACGTGGGCGGGTGCTTTTTAGGCGTTTGGCTAAAATGATAGGGGTTTACAAATGACGAGTAAGAAAATGAGTGAATTGAATTAGTTAAGCCTGAGAAGCGCCCGCCCCACGTTTTAGTCATATTACATCATAGTACTTATTTTAAAGTTTAAATTTTTTAAATTTATTTTCTTCTTTTTAGTCCGCTTATAAAAACGTGGTTTCTAAAAATCTTTTTTTTTACTTCTATTTATTAGTTTAAGTGTATGCTATGGTGAGTTTTGAAGTATTGATTATGTTCAAATATAATACGCATTGCCCGACAAACATTTACAGACTGGAAATGACTGATCTCCCCTTGATGTTAAACATGGTTGATGTGGTCGGGGTTGGTGTGAACTCGGCACATGAATGTAATGTAAACAAGAGCAGACGGATAATACATATGTTTATATATATAGATAAACTAAAACTTTCAATAATTTAATAACGGTACATTCGATCGATCTGAAATTTTTATTCTATGCATTGTCATCCAAGATCTATATGTGGTACAATTTTGAGATATCTAGGACCATCAAAAGTGGTTTAATTTTACGTTGGTAGATTTGAAAAATTGTGGACAAACAGGAACGAAAGTGAGTTAATAAAAACGTGGTAAAAAAGAATAAAATAAATAGAGGTAAAAAAGGATTTTAAAAATCCACGTTTTTATAAGTGGACTAAAAAGAAGAAAATAATTTAAAACTTATACTCTCAAGTACTTTGATTTAATATGACTAAAATAGTGGGGCGGTTGCTTCAAAATCCCATCATTATTTAGAAATACAACACAAAGATAGGTGTTTGTTAAAAAAATTAAAAATTCATACTTTAGTTTAGAAGGCAAAAGACAGATCTATAAGTGAGAGATTGAGTGAACTGCATATGTAAAACCTCATAAGCGCCCGCCCCACGTTTTTTGTCATATAAAATCAAAGTACTTGAACGTATAAGTTTTAAATTATTTTCTTCTTTTTAGTCCGCTTATAAAAACGTGGTTTTTTAAAAATCCTTTTTTACCTCTATTTATATTGTTACTTATTTATACTTTTAAAATTATTTTTCTCATTATATATATATATATATATATGGGGCGCGGTGGTCTAAGTGGTAGCGCGCTGTACTAGCTGCTCGTTAGTGGTGGCTCAATGAAACTTGTGAACGCTATTTCACTTTGCCCTTACGTCTGAAAGAGGTTATTTTATTTATTTAAATTTATTATTGATAGAAATATTTGTTATCATAATTTTGTACAGCTATGAATTTGTTTACTTTTAAATTAGCGTTAAATATTTATTTTACAACAAATGTCGTCAGTTAGTTTAAACATTAATTGGCTTTGTTGGATAAAATAAATGCAATCGATTTAAATTTATTATTTCCACCGCAAACACTCACACATTATTTACATTTATTAATCGCTTAACCTCTTCCCCCATCCCCATTCCCCCTTCCGACACACGCAATTAAATAAATAAAAATATTTAAACAATTTAATAATAAAAATTAACTATAATTATCTAATCTGCAGCTTTTTTGTCTTAATTTTTAGAAAAAGGTCCTTTAGGAACTCGGCGAACAACGACATTGTTAGAGGACTTAAAATACAGGGTAAATTTGAAATAATTTTAAGTTTATTCAAATGCTGGTAAGTTAGAGATAACTTTTAATTTTAGTCAAATACGAGGTAAATTAGAGTTACGCAGATTCACGCCTATGACGACGAGAAATTAACAGAGCATAAGAAAGCTATAGAAAGAATTAAATGTATCGCTCTCTGTCAGGTTTCATAGTATAGGGATTTAGCCTTGCTCTCCGCTTTCTCACAGTACACCAATAACTGACACAAGGATATCGAACTTCAAATGTCTATTCCGTTACACAACTGGCTGTTCTTCCTATATACAGCAAATATATCTTTATACAAATGCTGCACAGCAACTGTATTATACACAACAGTCTCCATCACTGGCTATCTCGTGTACAGCATACGATTAGGCTCTACACACAACTCGGTACGCAATCTCAAGGTGTATATAAGTCCACCGGTCCATACCCGACCGCTCTGGGGCGACGCTCAAGTCTCTCTACTCCGACTGCCTGTGTCACAACTTGTTCCCACTGACCTCTCTCGTTTCCTCTGCCCACACTATATATATCCCGCCTGTCTTCTAAACTATCATCATGCGTGACTACAACTTCCATTATTATGTCTAAGTGAACTCTTTCCAGTCACTACTTGACCAGAGCTCACAATCATCCCCGTGAACTTGTGTTTACTCCAGTCAACACGCATTCATCCCCCAGTAATTCTCATGCCCCTGACACTCTCTTACTTCTTGATGAACGACATACTACTGAAAACGTTGCCGATTCCCATGAAGAGTTTGCTGCAACATGGGGCATCACTGATAAAATATTCTGTATCGTAACAGACAGCGCACGAAATATGGTTGCTGCTATCAAACAAACGGCTTATAGTCATATACCATGTATCGCAAACTGTCTTCAACTTAGCATATTTGCAGGTTTGAAGGCAGCTGATTGTGGCAACATGTCGACACTTAGTTGGACATTTCAAGCACAACTCGGCCAACACCTCGGAACTGATGAATAGATATAAATTATAGATAGAGAGATAGAAAGATGTATGGATGTATGGATATATGGATGTATGGATGGATGGATGTATGGATGGATGTATGGATGGATGTATGGATGGATGTATGAATGGATGTATGGATGGATGTATGTTTGGATGGATGGATGGATGGATGGATGGATGGATGGATGGATGGATGGATGGATGGATGGATGGATGGATGGATGGATAGCTAGATGGATGGACGGAGGGAGGAAGGGACGGAAGGGCGGACGGAGGGAGGAAGGGAGGTAGGTAGGGATGGATGGATGGATGGATGGATGGATGGATGGATGGATGGATGGAGGGAGGGATGGATGGATGGATGGATTGATGGATGGATGGATGGATGGATGGATGGATGGATGGATGGATGAATGGATGGATGGATGGACGGATGGATGGATGGATGGACGGACGGATGGACGGATGGATGGATGGATGGATGGATGGATGGATGGATGGATGGATGAATGCTAGCTAACGTAGCTTAGACGCCATTGTGAGACTATTATTGTGAGTCAGTTAGACCGCCCATGTTATTTATCCACAGCCGTTCCCAATTTCTTTTCCACAATGAAGAGAGTATTTTCAGATTATAAATTTAAAACAATCAATAAGAATGTTGATTTTTTAATTATATATTCAAATTCTTTAAGTTCTTATTTATATTTTTTAAACTATATGCTTGCATGCTACAACGTACGATAATAAACGTAATTTTGTTGAGCATATATTATTTTTTTGTAATATCCAATTCATTTAACAAGACAAAATATTTCAGTGCCCTAAATTTTGTGTTTATGGAATTAGGCCGTCTATACAAAAAGTTTAGAACTTCTTGCTTAGGGTGGCAAACACTGTGGCGCCAGACATGATGAAATTTAAATAATATACTTGTTTGCCTACCAACCAGCTTGTAATTTTTTTTGTCATTAAATATCTTAGAAAAATCTTGACGAAATGACTGAAAATGGGCCCAGTCAAGGAGCTGGACAAAAAACACCAAGTAAACAAGGCAATAAGTTGCAAGATGCTGATTTCATTACATACCAGAAGTTGCCAAAATTTCGAGAAAGTCGTAAGCCTTCTTTTTTTATTAGCATTTAGTGGGTTTTTTCCACTGTTGATTTAATATATACACAGATAACTCTTTAGTTTATGTTAGTTTATGACTTTTCGGAGGATGTTTAAGAGAATTACAGTAATTTCGTTGATGACGTTGCGTAATTTGCCAAGGGTGTGCTTAAAATTAAAATCTACATACATTTTATTAAGGAATAAAACTATTTAACATTGTTATTGTTATTTTTTTTTCACACCAGTTAACTATATCAATATTAACACTATTTTTTATATCACGATTTAACACGGATAATAATAATAATAACCCCCTTTCCATGACGGACTATGGGGCATTCACAAATAGCGTTCACAAATTTAGCCACCACTAACGAACAAGGGATTGTCTGGCTGGCACAATGCCCCAGGGGCCTTGCCAGAACCGAGAATAGAACCCGTGACTCTCTTTTTTAATATATCAGAAGAACTTATGCGCACCAAACCAACAAGCGCTTTAAAAATCATTGAGAGTAGATATCATGAAGTGCACTTGAAATAACTCATTGACTCAATGGCCTTACTTTAACAAACATGCAAATTACGAGAATTTATGTTATAGAAGAAAACCAAGGGTTAAAAAATCATCATTCGGTGACTATACCAAATATGTTAGACTTTTATTACACGGGTTACCTCGATAAATATTACCTTTTTTTAAAAAATGTATTGAAGTACTTCAAGAATATAATATGAAGAAATTTGTTCATATAATGAAACAAATTAGCATAATTAAACGACCCCGTAAAAACAAAGTTTTTGACTATAAATCCCTTATATATGAGACAAAATTTAAAAGTAGTGATTATGTTCAAACGCGACAAACATTTACAGACTGAAACCGAGGGAATTCAGCCTGGTGTAAAACACGATATGTGATCATCGATCAAGTGACCCGTAAAATGTAAACAATAGTGACTGCTACATCACCGATAAGCCTCAAAAAGACCAACATTATGAGACAAGGAACTGACTGCTTCCCAGCAATCTCCATTGAGGGAAACACCTTGGATGTCGTCGATGATTTTACCTACCTTGGCAGTAACATCACAAGCACACTCTCCCTGGAAAAGGAAATTGAAACCAGAATCGGCAAGGCTTCATCATTAATGGCTAGGCTGAATAAAAGAGTGTGGAACAATGCACAGCTCACTGCTAGGACAAAAATCACTGTGTACCAGGCCTGCGTGCTCAGCACACTCCTCTATGGCAGCGAGTGCTGGACGACCTATGCCAAACAAAAAAAACAACTCAACAGCTTCCACTTACGATGCTTGCGCAGGATTCTGCACATCAAGTGGCAGGACAAGATAACGAATGTCGAGGTACTCAGAAGGAGTCATATGCTGAGCATGCACTCAATCCTGAGTGAGAGGCGCCTGCGGTGGCTGGGACATGTCCGCAGGATGAACTCGGAGCGCATTCCAAGAGCCCTGCTTTACGGTGAGCTGGCAACTGGTGTGCGGAAGAGAGGACGCCCCTGCTTGCGCTTCAAGTATGTCTGCAAGAAAGACATGAGTCTGGCGCAGATAGACCATAAAACGTGGGAAACCATTGCTGAGGAACGCACCTCCTGGCGGGCTAAAGTACGCGAGGGCATCCAAGTCGCGGAAGCTTCCCTTACAGTCAAGAGCGAGGAGAAAAGGGCCAGGAGAAAGGGGAAGGGGGGCAGAGGAGCAGGAGGAAACGCCATCATCCCATGAGGATGGACGGATGCCATAGAGTGACTGCTACATATAGTTTTATATAGATAAACTAAAAATGCATTAATTTAATTACGGTACGTTCGATCGATCTGAAATTTTGATACGATACATTGCTAGGTGGCATGAGTCTAAGTGCCAAATTTCAGCTCGATGGCATCACGGGAAGTGGGTCATTTTTTACGTTTGTTTTTCCGCCCTCCCGACCGACCGACCGCGAGCCCAAAACAGAGAGACAAAGAGAGACGGCGGTGAAGTTAATTTAAGGGATTTAATAAAACAACCCCGTTAAAACAAAGTTTTTGACTATAAATCCCTTATATATGAGACATAATTAAAAGTTTTGATTATGTTCAAATGCAACAAACATTTAAAGACTGAATTTGCATTAATTTCCCTTTGCTGTATAACAGGGGGGTGTAACATCTTTGTGATGTTTTACTTATTAATATATCTTGTAGGCATTCTCTCAATACATAACCTTGAATACAATAATCCTCTGAAGAACTGGTTTCAATAAGACAACTTTAATATCTACACTATGCACATAACATATATAATTTGAGGTTATACAATGTGGAGTCCTCAGCCGCAGGCACCCGTCCGCCATTACACCAGAATTCTGACAACCCTGTTTTTCCCGCGCTTTCACTCACGTGACCTCTCCGTCCTCCAACTCGTGAATCACACGTGACATTCACCCCCATCCATTTTTGGTCTTAATAAAAATCAAATTAATCTACATGTATATTCAAATTTCAAATATTTATCATCAATGGACATTCATTGTCTTACACACAACATCTAGACATAAAGATGAAGAGAAAAAATCTGTAGGACTTCAACAGTCTACCTGTACTGACAAAATGAAACTGAAATTTTAAACAAATCTGTAATTTTGTGTAAGTAAAATACTTTTAACAATCAATATTCATAAAATTAAAATTAAATATATTGTCCATTGGAATTCAAACACTGCTCCTTGTTTATTGTTCAGTGAATAAAAATACTAATATTAATACAGTCTCTGGTTTTATCACTTAGAAATTCATAGACCAATATTAATACAGTCTCTGGTTTTATCATTTAGGAATTCACAGACTAATATTAATACAGTCTCTGGTTTTATCACTTAGGAATTCAAAGAATGTCTTTATTTATTGTCATTCAACTTAATATGTCTGCAACCACATTGTCCTTTCCCTTAATAGGTTTAATGTCAAATTTGTAGTCGGGTAATAGCATAGCCTAGTTCAAAAATAGTCATTCATCAGCTGACGAGTATGAATTCAAATCGTTGGGCTTTCAATGTTTCTTCATCCTATTCAATGTTCAATAATTCACCAACCACGACCACGATTATCTCCATTCACAATATCAATTCCAGCATCTTGAATAAGTCGCTTAGCTTTTGAGATGTCATTTTTGCTTGCAGATAATTCAACAGAATTTCGGCCAGATGAGTCACTGTCGTTAGAAACTTTTATCCGAAAACGACTGTCTGCTTCAGAGTCTCTGATTCTGTTTAATACACAACCCATTGTTCTTCCTACTTCAAATGATTGCACATAAATGGTATCAGACTCACTAGTACCATTTCTATCTCTGCTTCTATGACCTTCATCCCTTTTACCATATATGTGATTGTCAATAATGGCTAAAGTGTCACAAGTTCTTGCTTCTTCTCGATTCATCTTTATTCTATCATCCATGGCTTCGTTTTCATAATTTCTCCATGGTTGATCATAATTTCTGTTTCTGGAATCAAAACTATATCTGCCTCTCCATGATCGTCTACCTTGATTATAATCTCTATTTATGGAATTATGATTATATCTTTCTCTCCATGATTGTCTCCCTTTGTTTTCAAAGTGATCTTGTCTTGATTTTTCTTCTGCATTCTTTCTTATAGGGCTGCCATTAGGTGACACCCTATTTGGTTGTCCTTTATTGTGGTAACACTGCCTCGCCATATGTCCTGGCTTGTTGCAGTACCAGCAAATAGTTTGTCTGTTGCCTTGGTTTGGCAGACTCTGGTTTCCCATTCCTTGTCTTTGTTCTTGGTTTTTAATTTGTATTGCTGCAAAGATATCTTGTCTCTTATCCATTTCCACATTCGGATGAGAGTCTTTGAATGTTTGTAATGCATTTGTTAGCTCTGCTTGAGTACGAACTTTCTTATTAGTTAAATATGTGAATAGAGCTGGTGTTGCATTTTCTAAGCACTTGTCAATTAACACCATGTCTAGTATGGCCTTTGGATTGATTGTATCTATTGCCATTTTGTTGATTTAACTTGTGCTTCATGCACTATGATCTGTGGATCTTTGTCCATCTTGATTCTCATTTCATGAAATTCTTTTCTATAATCATTTTCTGACTTTCCGAAATGACATAGAGGTGCCTTTTTGACATTTTTATATATGTTTTTGACTTCTTTGGCTATACTGTTGTAAGCTTCAAATGCTTCTCCAGCTAGTTGAGTCATCAGTTGTGCTGGCCAATCTTCTTCATCATAACCTTTCATGGACATTATGGATTCAAAATAATTTAGATAAACATCCATTTTTTCTTTCTGGCTATCATATTTTCTAACTTTGATAGTATCCTGCGGTGCTGACTTTCTATTTGTGTCATTACCAGGATTGTGGCCTCTACTCTCTAAATCAATTTGTAGTTGTAACTTGTCAATTTGAAGTTGTTCAAGTTCTCTTCTTGCAGCTCTTTCTTCTCTTTCAATTATTTGTTTTTGCCTCTTTTTTTCATCAGCTTCTTTTTGCTTTTGCTTCTCTTCTTCTTTGGCTATTTTTTGCATCTCTTCTTCTCTGGCTATTTTTAGCTTCTCTTCTTCTTTAGCTTCTTTTTGCTTTTGCCTCTCTTTTTCTTCGGCAATTTTGACTTTCTCTTCAACAAAGTCTTTCAATTCTTTTCCACTTAAGCCAAATTCTTTAGCTATGGCAGTGAATCATTTGTAGTAATCCAAGTTTAGTTTTATGGAATAATATGAGTCAAGCAATTTGGTAAGGAATGTAGGTATTTATTTATTAAGGTATAAATCCTCCAAATGAAAAATCGTGAATTCAAAATACGTTAAGTCCAAATAAGTGACACATCAAACCATTAAATTTGATTTTGACAAAATGAGGCAACAAAGCATCCTCACACGATATCTTAAGTATACTTTATATATACGCTCCCTCAGATTGACAACACATCCGATGGTCCAAAATTTTGAATACAATAAGTCACTTAGTCAAATTTTCGAATTTCCGAACTTTAGGGTAGTTTTTAGACAATTTAGTTCAGTCCATTACTCCAAATTGCAATTATCACACTTTTCAAACAATGAATGAATACAAATTCAATTCCTTGATTTATAATTCACACTGACACAGTTGTTAGTAGTCCATAGCTTCTCAAGTTCAAGGTTTGTTTACAGTTCTTTCTTGGAATTATTAGTAATGGCCTGTGTCACGTTGATACTGTGTGCTCGGTCTGCCTTGTGCTTGACCCAGATTCGGTGCGTCTAGCTGCAATGTGGGAAGTCAAGCCGCCATTTTGAAAAATTATTGTATCAAATCTTTCATTAAATTACAAAAGTTTATTCACATCTGCTTACGAACTTGAATATTCATAAATTACGATGGCTCACAATATGTATGCCTTCAATTAATACTTCCCTCTTTTGAATACACAAAATAATTGTCACTTCCACGAATACCTCTCTTTCTCAACTTTCTGTATCGTGATAACAATTCAATCTTTGTTCACTTCAGACACCAATGTAATATCTTTGTGATGTTTTACTTATTAATATATCTTGTAGGCGTTCTCTCAATACATAACCTTGCATACAATAATCCTCTGAAGAACTGGTTTCAATAAAACAACTTTAATATATACACTATGCACATAACATATATAATTTGAGGTTATACAACGTGGAGTCCTCAGACTCAGGCCAGATGAGTCACTGTCATTAGAAACTTTAATCCGAAAACGAATGTCTGCTTCAAAGTCTCTGATTCTGTTTAATACACGACCCATTGTTTTCCTACTTCAAATGATTGTACATAAATGGTCTCAGACTCACTGGTACCATCTCTATCTCTGCTACTATGACCTTCATCTCTTTTACCATATATGTGATTGTCAATAATGGCTAAAGTGTCACAAGTCTTGTTTCTTCTCGATTCATCTTAATTCTATCATCCATGGCTTCCATGGTGCCATTACACCAGATTTCTTGAAAACCCTGTTTTTTCCCGCGCTTTCACTCACTTGACCTCTCCGTCATTCAACTCGTGATTTATACGTGACAGGGGGGTTGGGAGAGGGGAAAGGTCTGGTCACCTATCGCTGGACCGAGATCCGCGTGACACGTAAAATTGAATTACATATGTTGTATAGAGATAAACTAAAAATGCATTAATTTAATTACAGTACGTTCGATCAATCTGAAATGTTGATACGATGCATTGTTAGATGACACGAGTCTATGTGCCGAATTTCAGCTCGATGACATCACGAAAAGTGTGTCATTTTTTACTTTTATTTTTCCGCCCTACGTACGAAGAGATGACGACAGAGAGACATTATTTCGAAGTTAATATAAGGGATTTAAAAAGAGATTTATATGACATGTTACAAGAAATTTAACTATGGAAGTGATAGTGGATTTTTTTTTAACTTTAGGAAAATTTTGGTTTTCTTAAAAATATACATTATTTTACGGTTTCTTTCTTTTCTTTTTTATTTAACCAATAGATACATTTATCATTCTCTTTTTAAATCCCTTATATCACGGGTTCCCAACCTTTTTGTACTCTAGAGTACATTCTAAAATATTGGTAGGGTGGCGTTCACCGCCTATTTTTAATTGACAAACTTCTTCCATAACTTCTCATTTTCCCATAATTTGTTTTCTTATAATCATAATTTATTGATAAATAATAAACAAAAATGTTTCAAAATAATAAAATTATTATTCAAATTGCATACACACAGAAATGTATTTACATAACGTAAACAAAGTAAACAAAAAAAACACACAAATACAAATACAAAGAAAAAATTTATGTAAAAAATATAATGTCAATACAGTATGTCAATGTGATCTTTGGCATTGCATATAATTGGCCAGTGCCTTATAACTAGGAGAGTATGATGATAATCCTGTTAGAAAACAATCATAAAGATGCTCATCGGTGAGTCGAGATCTATATCTTGATTTTATTAAGTTCATGTTTGAAAACAATGATTCGCATAAATATGTCGATCCGAAAAATGATTCAATTTTATATGCATCTTTTTTTCAACAATGGGAACTTTTCTCTGTCCACTGTATTCCAAAAGTCCTCTGATATTAAGGATTGTAGCAAAATATCATTCTTAAGGTCCAAAATGCAGGACTAAACACAAACCATAGATAAGCGTAGGACGAAATAATCTTCTGTATAGAAGGAGCGTCTGTAAACAGATAAGATAAGATAAGATGTCGAACTCTAGTTCTTCTGTCTTACCTTCACCAAAATCTGCAATGCATGTGACCATTTCCATTACATTTATTTGGCAAGTAAAAGGATTGATACAGAAGGAAACAATTTTCGCGATATGTGTAAACTACAAAAATCTCTCTTCAAACTGTTTTTTAACACTTGAAAATGCTTAATAAATATTGACCCGTTTAATTCATTGTTACCTAGCATTCTCTTCATATGTGGGAAATGCACGAGAGAATTGATCTGCAGATGTGATTTCAACAAATCCAATTTAGCTTTAAATGACTTTACAGACCTTATCATTTCAGCTATGTTTTATTCTTTCCCCTGCAACCCCAAATTTAAGGAATTCATTTTTTTCATGTCTGTGAGAAATACCAAATCAATCAGCCAGCGAGAGTCAGCTAGTTCATCATAATTTTCCTTTGTATCGTTTATAAAAGTTTTTATTTCTTCAATTAAACTCACAAATCGTGTAAGAACCTTTCCTTTACTGAGCCAACGTACTTTAGTATGCATAATAATATCATGTTTTTTATCTTCAGTATCTTCTAACAGGACCTTGAAAAGTCGATGTTGTAAAGGAGCTGCTCGAATAGAATTGATTATTTTTGTAACTATTTTCATAACGTGTTCAAATGGAAATACTTTACAACACCGAGCTTCCTGGTGGATAATACAGTGGTAGGACATAAAGTTTAAAAATTATTCATCCTTCTTGCAGATGGCAATAAATCCTTTGTTTTTACCCACCATTGCTGGTGCCCCATCGGTGGTTATCGCAGACAGCTTGGGAAAAGGGATATTTATTGACTTGGCGTATGTTCTGAATGTATTATAAATATCCTCACCCCTTGTCTGTCTCTTCGTAGGTAATATTTGCAACATATCCTCTTTTACTGTGAAGTTACTAAATACCATTCTAACTATAACTGCTAACTGTGCGGTGTCTGATATATCTGTTGTCTCGTCGAATTGTGGCGAGAGCAAGTCACATATTTCCAAGTCAGTCTGCAACTGAGTGTCATGTTTCTGTTGAAATTGCGTGTATTCTTCTTGTGATGGTGTTATTTTACAACTGTAAGTCTTGTATTGCTGAGACAATCTCACGTTTGTTAGAAAATCCATCAAACAAACAATCAGCACCAGTCAAAAATAGTTCCTTAAACAACTCAACATCAATGAAAGGTTTCTTCTTTTTTGCGAGCATGTGAGAAATTTTGAAAGAAGCAATGTTGGAATTTTTAGAATTTGTTACATGTCTAGTGAAAACAGTATGTTGTGCAGTTGGACTTGATTTTAGTTGACATATTCTTTTCTTTCTTACTTCGGATTTAAGTGGATAATTCACATCAAAAGTGGCATGAATTGTCTGAAAGTGTCGTTAAACATTATATTTTTTCGGCACCGCAAATCTACTACCACCAGACAAACAACGCATTTTTTTTCAAATGTACGAAACAATATGATTTCTCCCAGTCAGTGTTATAATTATAGTTTCGTTTTCTTTTATTTGGTCCACTCATTTTAGGGCTAAAAAATAAATAAAAATATATAGTAATTGAACTACAATATAATAACGATGTTATAGCGCAAGTCTGTTCTACATTATATGCATAAATGTATAATAACATGGACTATAAATATCCCCACAATAATAATAGAGTATCGCTTATTAATATAATAGATTACGAACCTCGCTTTTAGCCCTTTAAAAATTTTCAGAAGGAATATCAAAACTCCTAATTTGTGTTTCGTCAGACGGAGATGACTTCTAGCAAACTGTCGCGATCCGAATGGGGTAGCAATCACAATGACAACAACGCAGTTCCAAGCGGGTAAAGCACATCGCTCCTTGTGCACGCCGAAAACCTGAATTGAGCCGATGATCACTGAAGCAATCAGTGTAATGTGTTTTTTCGACTTCGGCGTTCATCGATTCAGTTCGTGGCGTTCGTTCACTTCGGGTTTTCTGCGTGTAGCACTCCCCGTCTCAGGCTAGCGTGAAGAGTGCAGTCTGGCTCGCAGATAGACAAGTTGCGACAATTACTGTCAGCAAAGGAACCACTCATACATACAATATCGCAAACATACATACGTATTTTATAAACCTAGGCACTCAAACAAATTAAAACTCTAACAAATAAATAAACATAATTCACATTTTTAATTCATGTTCATGAAAAAATTCTGCCCCTAGAGAATAGTGGCGGGCACATACGAATCGTTCCGCGGGCGCTATGGTGCCCGCGGGCACGGGGTTGGGAACATCTGCCTTATATTAACTTCGAAATCTTGTTTCTCTCTCTCTGTCTGTCGTCATCTCTTCGTACGTCGGTCGGTCGGAAAAACAAAAGTAAAAAATAACCCACTTCCCGTGATGCCATCCAGCTGCAATTCGGCACATAGACTTGTGTCGCCTAACAATGCATCGTATCAAACTTTCAGATCGATTTAACGTTCCATAATTAAATTAATGCATTTTTAGTTTATCTTTATACAACGTATGTCATTCAATTTCACTGTTTGTTATTTTTTTTTCACGTTACAGTTCACGGGTTAACGCCACCGATCGATGTACAGGCGTGCTTTTGTTTACATTTTACATGTCACGCTGAGCTCGGTCCAGAGATTGGTGACCAGACCTTTTCCCTCTCCCCTGCCTCGTTATACAGTAAATGGGAGGTAAGGCAGATTCAGTCTGTAAATTTTTGTCGCGTTTCAACATGATCAATACTTTTAATTATGTCTCATATATAAGGGATTTATAGTCAAAAACTTTGTTTTTACGAGTCTTTTTTATTAAATCCCTTATATTAACTTCACAACCATCTCTGTCTCTCTGTCAGTCGTTCATCGTCGGGCGGAAAAACAATAGTAAAAAAGTAATGTAAAAAAATCTTTTTTTAAAAAGGATACGCTTTTATTTACATATAGAAAGTGCACTAGAAAACAGGTGAAATCGGTGAAACTATCTACTGCACATAAAAGCGTGGGGCGCCCATCACAAATCATTTCTCATTGCAACTATTCTCTTACATATGTATAAATATTTCTAATTAATGTTATAGTAGCATTTATATGATCAAATTTGTGAAACTTTCACTGTTTATTAATATTCATACAAATTAGTTTTTATGTTTCGCAGCCTTGTACACGATAGAGAGTTGTGATGAACGCCCCACGCTTTTATGTGCAGTAGATAGGTTCACCGATTTCACCTGTTTTCATAGAAAAATTTTATTTTCTTCTTTTTAGTGCACTTTCTATATGTAAATAAAAGCGTGTCCTTTTTAAAAAACGATTTTTTTACATTATTTTATTTTTTACTTTTTAGTATCAACATTTTTTTCATTTTATTTTTCAACCTTATCAATTCAATTTAAATAGTTAAACTTAATTGACAATACCTTAAATGTTATAGTGGTAAAAAGAAAGATTATTCATTACAAATTTATGTATAATACACACAAAAAAAACATTTTCCCTAACTGAAAATTGAACCTCGTACCCCCATGTCAGCAGTCGATCACGATTATATTTCGGCCAGCAAGACTTGATGTTGAAAGTACTTTTTAAAGTTATAATAATTGTATCCCTCTAGGGCGAATTGAGGCATGGTTCATTGAAGCGAGTGATAATATTTTATATAGACAAAAACTAAAAACTAAAAGTGCATTAATTTAATTACGGTACATTCGATCGATCTGAAATTTTGATACAATGCATTGTCATGCACGATCTATATGTGATAAAAATTTTGAGATCTCTAGAACCATCAGAAGTGGTTTAATTTTACGTTAAAAGATTTGAAGGAAGGATGGATGGATGGATGGATGGATGGATACAACATACAGTGTGACTTAAATAAAAGCGTGTACAAATTACCCATTTCCCGAGATGCCATCGAGCTGAAATTTGGCACATAGACTTGCGTCACATAAAAATGCATCGTATCAAAATTTCAGATCGATCGAACGTACCGTAATTAGATTAATGCATTTTTAGTTTATCTATATAAAACTATAATTAGCAGTCGCTACTGTTTACATTTTACGGGTCACGTGACTTCACGCCAGCCATCGATGACCACATCTCGTGTTTTCACCAGGTGGAATTCACTCAGTTTCAGGCTGTAAATGTTTGTCGCGTTGGAACAAAATCAATATTTTAAGTTATGTTTCATATATAAGAGATTTATAGTCAAAAACTTTGTTTTTATGGGGTTGTTAATTAAATCGTCACCTAACAATGCATCGTATCAAAATTTCAGATCGATCGAACGTACCGTAATTCAAATATTGCATCTTTATTTTTTCTATATACAACGTATGTAATTCAATTTCACAGGGTTTTTTTCACGTGACAGCTAAGTTCGCGCGTCGATGAACCGGCGTGATTTTGTTTACACTTTACGTGTCACGCTGAGCTTGGTCCAGCGATCGGTGACCAGACCTTTCCCCTCCTCCACCCCCTCTCTCACCCCCGGGGTTATAAAGCAAAGGGGAGTTAGGACAAATTCAGTCTGTAAATGTTTGTCGCGTTTGAACATAATACTTTTAGTTATGTCTCAAAAATAAGGGATTTATAGTCAAAAACTTTGATTTTACAGGTTTGTTTTATTAAATCCCTTATTCTAACTTCACCGCCGTCTCTGTCTTGGGCTCGCGGTCGGTCGGTTGGTCGGGAGGGCGGAAAAACAAAAGTAAAAAATGACACCATTCCCGTGGTGCCATCGAGCTAACATTTGGCCCATAGACTCGTGTCATCTAACAATGCATGGTATCAAAATTTCAGATCGATCAAATTTACTGTAATTAAATTAATGAATTTTTAGTTTATCTCTGTCTATCTCTATGTCACAGGTACATTTTTGTGCTAGACTGCCACGTGGTGCGTATTATATTGAACAACCTTTTTAATATTTTCCTGTCAAGCGGTGCGGTGCTTATTATAATATATCCCCGATATGTAAATGTTTATGCCGGTCTGTTGCGCGGTGCGTATTATATTGAACATATTCAACACTTTTAGTTATTCTCATATATAAAGGATTTTTAGTCAAAAACTTTGTTTTTTACAGGTTGTTTAATTTTAAATTGTGCTCGATATAGCAAATTAAACTATATTTTCTTTTTTAAACATTGGAAAGGAGATAATTTAAATTTCATTTCCTTCTTGATACAAATATCTTTAGAAATATGATTCTTTTTTAAAATATAGAGCATTTCTTTAAAAAAAGTGAAGTGCATCATGAGAGTGGGAGAGATTCGGTTTTCTCCTCTGAATCTTTGTCTGATGAGAACTCAAGACCTACAACACCTTACTCACGTACCTATGGAAACCAGGTGAGCTAAGATAACATTGAAATAAACATTACATCAATGAAAATCAGGGATATATTTTTTAATGGCATAGAGCTGTTGGATTACTAATGATCCTACATTTGGAAGAAAATCAGAAGCCCCGAGTCTAATGCTCTTTATGGGTCTTCCCTGAAGACCCTCTCAGCCATCTGGCCCTCAAAGGGACGTAACAGCTGAGAACGGAAGCGGTCGCTTCTGAAGCTGCCACCTGGGCATCCAGGACATAAAGTCAAAAATGCCTCCCACTAAATTGGCCTCGCAAGGAGGGGGGGGGGCAATTTCCTACAACGACCCGCTACCACTTTGGCGCCACCCCGGCAAATCATACGGATCTCCATGGTTAGGACCGCCGCAGAGCGGGGGATCATCAAAGACCTACCTAGGGTGTAACCTAGTTGGATTGCTAAAATGTGTAGTTTGTATATTCAAGCAGCTAATCCACTGTGTGTGCTAATGAAGTGGTTCTTCTAGCCCTAATCTCCTATAAGTATACCATGCATTTCTTCCTTCATGCAAATATGGGCTTTCACTTTATATGCCAAACCATCTGTGCTTCTGGACATATATTAATATGATATTTATCAATATTTTCTTCTAATTCCCCTAGTTACAGCCATGCTTTTAGAAAAAATTCGTATGTTAATTCCTATCTTTAAAGTAAGCTTGTGTATAATTGATTGGTAACAGTCAAAGTAAATGGCTTGCAAAGAGATAGTGCAAGAAGTGAAGTGGCATCGCATCTACTAGAAGAGGAAAACTGATAATAATTTATTGATGATATATTGATATTTCGTGATTAGACTGTCAAACAGGTTCTTTTCTAAAATGTATACATCACATGCAAATTTCAGCCGTTAGATGACAAAATAATTGACTTACCGATTTAGGAAAATAATTCCGCTAATTTGATCATATGTGATTTTCATTATTGTAAATTATAATATAACATATAAATACCGATAGGTTCATTTAAACAAAATTTAGGAATGATATTAGTACGTTTTCATCTCCACCGTCTCCTTTTACTTCGGGAGCCATTGAAATGTTACGAAATAAATTACACGTCATCTAAGATTGAGCTTTTTGCTTTTTAAACATTTATATTAACTCGTTGCGTCTGCTTAATTGCTGAATTGATGCCTTGCTTGATTGTTTGTTTGCCGAAAAAACATTGGATCGATTTTAACCCCCTTCCTCGTATGCTAGCTGAAATTTTGCAGGCAGACTTGTGCCGACAATAAAAATAATCTATTACAATTTCAGATCGATCGAATGTACTGTAATTAAATTAGTGAATTTTTAGATTATCTATATTTATCTCTATGTAGCATGTTAATTTTTGTTCTTGAGTGTCGCGGTGCGTATTATATTGAACAACCTTTTTAATATTTTCCTGTCACGCGGTGAGGTGCGTATTATATTGACAATTTTTTTTTAAAAATATATTCCCGATCTGTTAATGAAAATGCTAGTAATTGCTAGTCTGTCTCGCGGTGCGCACTATAACAAAACATTTTTTTTATAACCCTTTTTCCCGTGATCAAATCGAGCTGAAATTTAGCAGGCAGACGGTAGTCATTTTTTTTAAACTATAAATCCTTTATATATGAGACATACCTACAAATTTGGATTTTTGGATTGTCGTGTGATGCGTAGTATAATGAACATACATTTAGTTATGTCTCGTAAATAAAGGATTTATAATTTAAAAAAACTTTTTTTAAGGGTTTTTTCATTTAAAATCCCAGTGACGTCTGATACAGTTAGCTGTGGATTTTGATTGCTCTTGGGAAATCCCTAAACTCTAATTGGACCTTTGAATGCATCAAATTAGGTTGATACAGTTGCGTAGCCAGAGGGGGCAAGGAGGACAAATGTCCCGGGCGGCACTTTGTTACGGGCGACAATTTTCGCATCGCTTTTTAGCTTAAAAGAAGAAAAATATTGAAGCAATAAGTGAAACTACTGAATATGTAAACGTGTTTACTGCTAAAAAAATCAAACTCCGTATTTAATATATATTCTTCTGATACTAATGCTACTGAACTGATAAACTAAGAGACTTTAGTTAATATGAAAACGTGACACTGATCTGCTGGTAACTCTGATTGTCTCTTACCTTGTGACAGATGCTCCAACCAGCTTGTAATATTTATATTTTCTATCATTAAATATCTTAGAAAAATCTTGACGAAATGACTGAATATGGGCCCAGTCAAGGAGCTGGACAAAAAACACCAAGAAAACCAGGCAATAAATCGAAAGATGCTGAATTCGTTTCCTATCAGTATCGAAGGTTTCCGAATCTTCCACAAAGTTGTAAGCTTTCTAATTTTTTGTAATTTAGTTGTTGTTTTTTTAATGAAAGAAATGCATTCTTGTATACATTGAATTACAGTTATTACGTTGATGACGTTGCGTAATTTTCCAAGGGCATGCTTAAAACAGGCATACATTTTAAATAAAGAATAAAATTTTTTAACATTTTTTTCACACTCGTTAACTGTATCAATGTTAACACTAACCGCAGAGACCAAGAATGTGTCGGTGGTCCCCCCTCCCCCATCGACGTTTACTGGGGTTGTTTTGATTTCTTCGTGCTGTAGTTTTTGTCCGTTTTTTCCCCTCTTTCTTTGCACTTTCCATGAGCAAGTCTGCAGCGTATGCTACGCCGTGTGTCGTATATAATATACATTATTTTATGGTTTCTATCTTCTTTTTTCTCAAATAGATACATTTATTATTCTCCTTTTTAAAATTGTGATCGACATAACTTAAAACTCATTTCCTTGTTTAAAATCACTATAGAAACATGATTCTTTTTAAATTGAAGATAATAACTTTAAGAAAAGCGATCTGCATCATGAGAGTGGGAGAGATTCGGGATTTTCCACTCAATTTGTGCCTGGTGAGAACTTAAGAACTACAACACCTTACCTACGTAACTCTGGACGCCAGGTGAGCTAAGATTACATTGAAATAAACATTACATCAATGAAAATCAGGGAGATATTTTGTAATGGCATAGAGCTGTTCGTGTACTAAAATGTAAAGTTTCGTATATTCATGCATCTAATTCACTGTGTGTGCTAACGAAGTGGTTCTTCCAGCCCTCATCTCCTATAAACATACAATGCAATGTGCATCAATCAATCGTAGCATTTCTTCATTCATACAAATTTGGGCTTTCACTTTATGAGTCAAACCATGGGTGCTTCTGGACATATGCTCAGGGCCGGACTAAAACTCCGTGCAGATGAATGGAGTAAAAAATCAAGGGGCGCAAAAATCATTTTAAGGAAATACGGAGGAGCGATTCGAAAAATGAAATTAAAAAAATAAAGTCCCAAAAATCAGGCCATAAATCCCTTTTTAATAGCATAGCGTATAAAAGTATCCTTTTAAATAATAGACGATTCGTAAATATTACATCTTAAAGCAAAAATCTATTTTAACCTGGGCCGCAGTGAGTTTCATGACGAGAAGTTATATTGTTCTTTCTACGTCACAAATTATTTGACTAGGATTATTTTTGCGCCCATGAAAAAGTTATTACAAAATTATAAAATTGGCCCCGACCCTTTCCTTTTCATCAAATTTTATAATGATATATCGATTTAAGCCTATTTTTTGCACCCCTGAACCTTGGAACCCGGGGACATATTTACCACAATTTTCCACATTGTTACAACTTGGACCTGCGCACAGTACAAAAGGGCTTAACTTTCATTTCTTTACTGGTGCGAGCGGGTGTAGGTTCACATCAAACAATTACATAAGACATCTTAGCAATTACCAGAAATGGTTTGTGTATTCTATAGCTAAAGATTCTGTTCTTTGCCTCTACTTGGGAAAATTTTGCAATCTCCACATCTTTGTTAGGAAACGATGGTTATGGAGATTGGCAGCATTAGTACAAATGATGAAAACCAAAGCACTCGTTGGGGGTCGTGTTATTCCGAAGCGACCGTTTCGTCGCCCTCACTAGCAAAAACAGTGAGCGGTACCGGTTCAGGGCCAGGAGTGCCAGTATGGATTAGCAAAGGGGGGCCGCGAAGAACGTAGCGGACGCCAGCGTTAAAGAAACCTTCCAGTGGGGGTAAAGCTCTAGGTAGGCCCCGCTTTGCGGCAGTCCTTAAAAATAGAAATTTTTATGCTTTGCCGGGGTGGCGCCGAAGTTGTAGTGAGTCGAAGTAGGGAAAATTACACCCCTCCTTGTGAGGTTACTTTTATTGGGAGGCATTTTCGATAATGTCCTGGATGCCCAGGCTGCCGCTTCAGAAGCGACCGTTCCGTAAAAAAAGGGGGGGGGGATTCTCAGCCGATAGGTTACCTTGGGGAAGAAGGGGTTTTCCAGAAGGACCTATGAAGAGCACTAGGCTCGGGGCTACTGACTTTCTTCCACGTGTAGATTCATTAGTACTAATCTTAAAGAAATCATGAAACTATTAAAAAAACATTTTAAAACCAGAAGTCCAGTCTTGAATTGAGTTTTCGTTTTAAATTTTGCAAACAATAGAAGCTACATCTCAAAGATTTCGGAATGCAGAAACCCATCGTAGGAGGCTGTTTTTCAAAGGGTATTTTCGACCGTCAAACTTATGCGATAGCTGCTTTGCTTTTAGAGATAGCAAAGAAAATTTATATGAACAAGATTGGAGGCGAAACTAGAGTTGGTGTCACCAGGGCGGTAGCTCATGGTGTCCCCCCCCCCTCATGGATTAACTCGTAAACCTCCTCCGAGCATGCCCGTATCAAATAACGGCAACATACAGAATTTTAAGTTTTTGTGTCACTCCTTGTCATGCTTTCACCCGGTGTGGTCCGCACCCCTTAGATACGCCTCTGAACATTATAATGCAATATGTATAAAGCTAGTCTAACTTTTAGCAGAATTTGATCCTGTCATAAAGGGGTATGTAAGAAGTCCTGAAAATAAGCAAAATAAAAATTCACAAACTTGAATAAGACCTTTCAAAGTGACGTCATAAACTAATTGCAAATAATATCAAAAGTCACATATTAGTTTATTAGATGAAGTGACAAAATATCAAAATATTACTCAAATATTTAAATAGCAAACTTAAATTAAGTTTCTAAAAACAGAACAAATCTCCATCGTTAAAAGGTATGTGTCAATTGAACAAGAAGACATCAGCATTCACAAACATTTTTGGGAATTTCTTTCGATTGAAAAATTGCCTTTGGAAAACATGAGAGGCCAAGGATATTATAATGGGGAGAACATGTGGGGGTGCAAACAAAGATTATAAACGTCAACACTGGTGTTTTTTTATATATGGTCAAATCATAATTAGAAGGAGCCACTTTCTTTGATATTGTCTAAAAATAGTACTTTTTTTTTCTTCATTGACTTTCAGACAGCCCATTCTTTTGAAGAACGTTAAAGAAATAACCTTAAAACCTCGCAGTGACACCAGGTGGGGAAGTCGTTGAGGTATACAATCGGTCAAACATATGACGCATTGCTTAGCATTTACACGAACAAAGATATACATTGGTACCTCGGTATAAGTCAAACTTGCTATACACCCTTTTTTGACACGAAATATTTTGCTTGGAATACGATCCGCGTGCGAGAGCTTGTATGGGGTCGTCTATAAATGACGTCACGTGATTTCGGTCGATTCCCTTTCCTCCTAGCCACACGTCGTCACAGAAAGTTACACCCCCCCCCCATAAAACCCGCAGTTCTTTTTTTTAAATGAGTGGATTTCAAATCACTATACTTTCATTTAAGAATGTTTTAAGCTAAATGTAAGGCTGCACTACAATATCGTAACTAGGACTGAACCGATACTCGGTTCGGCTACTCGGCAATCAGCCGCGTAAGTGATGCCGATGCCGAGTATTACGTAATTGCTCCAATAGCAAAGATGCACGCAGAATCGCATGTCTAAAACAGTTCGTTTCCTATGGAATAACAAAATGTACTGTGTGCAGACTTGTTGTCATTGGCAACCATTCATCCTTCAACCTCATTTTCACTCTATTATTACTGCTTTGTTCTCATTGTTTCATTCACAAGAAGTGGCCGTGTGCAAAAGCCATTTAACTATTGGTTATAATTAATTAAAAATGTGTCAAAGTTGAAGGTTCAAAAGGAGTTCCTAATTTTATTTGTACATTTTTATAGAGAAGAGTTCGCTTTGTCATGAGTCAAATATAGGTCACGATAGATGTGGCGATGCCTTGAGGATTGTGACATAATGAACCACATTTTAAAAATTCATAACTTTAAAACTACAAATCCTATAAATAAAATTTTGTTGTTAAAACTTTTTAAAAAATAATCTCTATTTAAGTATGCCATTCAATTTTTTTTATGTTAATTTTTTCATCAAGTACTCGGTATTGGCAAAAAAGGGCCGCCACTCGGTAAATTTGCTCGTTATGCGGAAAATCCTGGTAAAAAGTCCTGGTAAAAATCGGCTGTCCCCCACACCTACTCGCCATCATCAGACAGTTCCATGAAAATATGAAAATATGCAGGTCACAGTGCAGTTCGATGGAGCTACGTCAGAAGCCTTTCCTGTCAGCAGCAGAGTTAAACAAGGTTGTGTACTTGCACCAACACTGTTCGCAATATTCTTCTCTGTACTGCTTCGATACGCATTCAAGGATAGCAGTGAGCAGGGCCGCCACCAGAAATTTTTGGTCCCCTGAAAACTGGGTACGTTGGGCCCCTCTGGGTTCCACATCATGCCTATGCCTTTTCCCAGGTCCCCGCATGCCAAAATGTTTGAAATATGTATACAAAATGACCAAAATATAGCTTATCTGACAGCGACAATGCTGGCTGCATTTATAAATACCGATACAAGTGATCTAGGGAGCAAGAATTTCCTACTGAATAACAAAAACGCCACATATTAGCAACAACAAAAGCAGTAGTAGAATTTCTTTTTGTTTTATTCATTCATATTAAAAAAAAATTTTTTAAAAGCAATAGTTAAAAAACAGTAATAAGTTTGTGTTCTATTCACTCATATGAAGTACATTTTTAAAAAAATTAGACCTTTCAATAAGAAATCATTTGAAGTGTAAAATATTTTACATACCAAGGGAGATAGCCATGTTTATAACTGGAATTTTCATTTTAAATTTGAAATATAGTAACATCCGTGGATAACACATGTTATTAATATTTAAGTGTGTGAGGGCTGTTTGTATATTTACTGTGATGAGGAGGAACACTTTCTTATTTTCATATTAGAAAAATCACGTAAAGCTTCATTGAAGTTTATCTGCCTGGTTAGTTCGTGTTCAATTGAAATAATTGACAGTCCATTTAATCTTTCTTGGCTCATGGTAGAACGCAAATAGTTTTTTTTTATAATGGCCGATTTACTGAACGATCGTTCTGCTTGAGCCACGGACACAGGAAGACAACAAAAAATCCTCAGGGCAATACACACTTCACTAAATATTCCTTCTAGCCCGAGTGAATATATTGAGTTCAAAAGATCAAGTGGATCAGACAACGCAGAGGCAGAAGCTTCCTTGATGTTGCATGTTGCACGGTATACATTCTTCAATTGAAGCAACTCGTCTTTCAAAAGGCTGGTAAGATCACGTGTGTATTTAAGCACTAAATCAGCACAAGAGGTCGAGATTTCTTCAGAAGTCAGACTTCTAAAATTTATAACTGGATTGAATAGTTTCCAGATCTTCTCCAAAACTTTGAACCGATGGTACATCTGCCCAATCACAGAATGCAAAATGAAATACAAAACTTCTCTAGTGAACTTAGCTTCTGCTGATTCCTCGACACCCGCGACGTCTTGGGAATCATTGGACGTTTCGGAATCTGAACGGAAAGGTCTTGGCCTTTTGCCGCGACGCCACGCCGTCTTCAGTTCTGTAGGAATTCCTAATTCTTTTGATACATGCTGTGCTTCTGTGAAAATCGTGTGGCAATTATCTCTCAACTGCTGCAATTAATTTGAGAGATCCTTGATGTTACGTGACGCGATTTCAGGTGAGATTGCCTTTGATTGGAGTATCAGATTTCTTTCATTGATGCACATCAAAATCTTTAGCCAGAATGCTGCCATCAACACTGCGGTGATGGAAGAGAAATATGTTTTCAGTCCACGTGCTTCGTTTCTAATTTCATTTGTGTACTTAGTCGTGGACATCACTGTCTCTAGAACAGGAAGAATGCAAAGCAACCTCTGAGCAATTGGACGCAATGCATCAACTCTTGAACACCAGAGCGTGTCACTCAGAATATGCAGGGAATATCTTGTTGTTTCAGCAAGAGATTCCATCTTTATGCACAAGAGCTGAATAATTTGTAGAGGCGATTCACGTTTCCAAAGAATGTTATTGCATCTCTGCAACATAACGCAGCATTTACCCCGACCAGATTCAGTGTGTGAGCTGCACATGGAGAGAATAGAGCAGCATCATTCTTTTGTAAAATCCGCGATTGAACACCTTTCATTTTCACCGCCATGTTTGCGCCGTTGTCAAAACCCCGTCCACGACAATCTTTAAGATCAATTCCATGTTCGTCTAAGCGTGAAATGAGTGTTTCTGCAATTTCTTCTCCTGTATTCTGATTGAACGGGAAGAACTCTACAAATCACTCTTCTATTGCTCATTTGTTCTCATCGCTTTTAATATGAGAACATTTTGTTCTGTATGGGATACGTCAGGAGTAGCATCACATATAATGGAAAAATAAATTGCTTCCCTTCTTTAAAGCAAAGTCTTGTCTAGAACATGTTTCCACATAAAGAAATGAATTCGTTTTGTGTTTTCCATGACAAATAATGATTTCACATTTTTTTCACCATGCTCTTTCTTGTCTTTGATGCACTCCAAATGATGTTGCAGCAAAGGATCATAGTGAGATACGAGTTCTAGTAGAGTCTACGCAATAGGTCATTGAACTTGTCACTTTCACTTTGGAGACGCTGTTGAAAGCTGCTATCAATACCACAAGAACTAGAACCAGTAACGGACTTTTCCAAAAGTTTCCAAGCCACGTAAGAATCCCTATGCAGGGAACTTTTTTCGTGATTCCGTAACCTTTCGTGAAGAAACCTCCACTGTTGTTGTTTTTGTTTATCAAAACCTTCTCGTCTTGCCAAAAGGCTAGTATTGACATGCTGTTCCAGACTTTTACCAGAAGAATAGAGAAGGCACGGTATGCAGAATAGAACATTTTTGAGCTGCTCCAGACAATCCAATCTCTAAGTAACTTTTCTCGACTATTGGACTAATGTAACAGACTTTTGTAAAACATTTTGCCAGTGTAATCTGAAGGCATGGTTTTGATAATTTCCTTTAACTGACTTTCAGTTTTTAACTTGCATAAAACGATGCACTGTCTGTCCCGGACTTGCAAGTGTTCTGGCCATCGCCCAGGATCGCTGTAGTGGTGAAATTCGTTTTCGAATAACGTGGTTGTGCAACTATCAGATACTGTCTCGACCTCATTTGTAGGGTCAGATGATTCGTTTCCAGATCTGATAGTTGCACAACCCCGTTCTTCGTCTGCGGGTTGCAAATCTTCACCTGGCAATTCCTGGCGGGATGTTGATGGAAAGGAAACATCTTAAGTTTTAGCAGAGATATTAGGTTTAGGAGCTTCACTGTGTTTAAAATAATTGGCAATTACATTTTTGGTTTTCAATTCTTTTTCAATTCAGATGACCTTTACTCACAGCACATTTCAAGGCTAGTGTGAATCTGGGTCATGGCGTCTCGTATTACGTCTGTTACGGACCACTCACCCCAACGGTTATAAAATTATTAAGATTCTAAAACCGTAATGACGATACCCTGTATACCAAGACTGCTCAAAGGTACATGGTCATAACACATAATACTTCGTACATTTCGTAATACCCAATACAATTATCAATATATCATTATATAACTAATATGTGCGGCACACTGCCACATAACATTGTAGGTACTTTTACAATAAATTGAGATATTGTCATAAACTCTATTTGAAGGGCTAGCTCTAAGCTTTCTAAAAACACCAATTTCAACTTGAACAGAAGTCGAGTTATCATTTTTTAGTGAATTTTTTAAGCCCCTTGCATATACTATATATGTTACTATAAAAAATGATGACCGATTTTTTTATACTTTTCACCCGTTTTGCCTATAACTTTTTTTTTATTTTAAAGATAATTGCACCTACTTTTCAGAAGACATTCACATACTTATCTATAACATTAAGAACAACTAACTTGATACTTTTTAAATTCTATTTATTATTACTGTTAACAGTGCTAGAAGTAGCAGTGTAAATCAAAATCAATTTTCATTTTTATTGCCAAAGTAAAGTCCTAAATTGTCGTAATCATATTAAAATATTGTTTTTTCTTTTTGAAGTAACGGTGCATTTATTAATATTCTCGATTGAAATTTTAAAAATTTGTAATCATCTTATGTTAAGGGATTGAAAATGATTGAGAATCTCAACGGGCACCCAATGAACACAACGAAGAAAATACGATCGGTGCCTTTTTTTTCTAACAAAAAAGTATTTATGTCTTATTTACAGCTTAACAGGTCGTACAAGTGAAGAAAAAATTCCAATATTTACATCCCATCGAATAAGTGAGAGAGTCACCGGAAGACATATATATGACGTATTTGATTATTTAGTTATATTATTTTTAGGAAACTGTGGCGTAAAACACGAAATTCCGAGGAACACCTTAGTGATTCGAACCGTTCATTGTGCAGAAAAGCTGTTCCATCAATTTTTGCTGTGAGCTAAATTTTTAAACTTTTTTGTTAAATGTAACTTGAATAATTGTCCAAATATATATCAGCATGATTAAAATTAAGCGTGGATGACGGGGCCCCCTCCCGTTGGGGCCCCTGAATAAATTCGTGGATTCACCCCCTGGTGGCGGCCCTGAGTGATGGAATCTGGTTACACACCAGAGCTGATGGAGGACTTTTCAACACTGCTCGCCTCCGAGCCAAGACCAAAACAACAGATATCATAATTCGTGAGCTACTCTTTGCGGATGATGCGGCATTAACAGCACACACACAAACTGGTTTGCAACAACTCGTGTCAAGCTTCTCCAATGCCTGCAAAGAATTTGGTCTGCAATTCAGCTTGAAAAAGACAAACATCATGGCCCAAGACACACAACCTCCTCCGACCATCAATATCGACAATGAAAACTTGGATGTTGTGGACAGCTTCACCTACTTGGGTTCCAATATCTACTATACATTGTCCATTATAGAGGAAATAAACAGTAGAATTGGCAAGGCAGCTGCCACAATGGCTAAATTAAGCAAACGGGTCTGGCAAAACACCAAGTTAACAGAGAAAACCATACTGTGTGTCTATAGAGCATGCGTCATTAGTACACGGATATACGGGAGCGAGACATGGACCACTTATACATCCCAAAAGTGCAAGCTAAATAGCTTCCATTTGAGATGCCAGCGACGCATCCTAGGCATTAAATGGCAAGTCAAGGTGCCTAATACTGAGGTACTAATACGTGCCAATACCCAAAGCATGTTCTCAATCCTTAGTGAAAGACGCCTGAGATGGCTAGGACATGTTAAAAGAATGATCCCTGGCCGAATCCCCAAGGACCTCCTATATGGAGAACTGGCTTTGGGAAAAAGGAAGACAGGTCGTCCATGTCTGCGATTTAAAGATGTCTGCCAAAGGGACATGAAAGCAGCCAGAATACGCACAAGCGACTGGGAGTGTAAGGCAGAAGACCGATCTACGTGGCGCACAGTTGTCAAAGAGGGCGTCATAGTAACCGAGGAGCGAAGGATGGAGGACGTTACAGAAAGAAGAGCTAAGAGAAAGGCCAAAACATTTGGTAGCACAGAATTTGTGTGTAAAAGCTGTGGTAAAGACTGTCACTCAAGGATAGGACTGAAAAGCCACTCGAGGAAATGCAACCCAACTCAACAGTGATGCACCATCGTCTCGCGAGACGGAAGGATACCGATTATTATGCGGAAAACTCGTTATGAGAGGTGCTCGTTATGAGAGGTTTGAAGTACTCGGTATCGGTATTCGGCATCGGCAAAACGTGGCCGCCACTACTCGGTACTGGCTCTCGGCAAAAAAATCATACTCGGTAGACCCTTAATCGTAACAAGCGTGAATCCATTTAAAACATCATTAAATAAAGTGTAATCAATTAAATATTTAAATGGAACTTTTATTGCAAGTTACGCTCGTTAATGTGAGGTCACATATCTTTAAAAATCCCCCTTACGCCTTGTCACACATCGTCACAAGTGTGACCACCTCCCCCCAGATGCGTGACGTCATTTTATACACGATTCTCAAGTGTTTTGGTACGGCAGTTGCTACCATACAGTGGACGATTCGCGCAAAAACTCTAATTTGTCAAGTGATTTAGCGTTTTTTCTCGTAATTTTTTTATACTAAATTCACTTACTTTAAGTTCTAATAGAGTTAATAAGAGGAGTTATGCAACGAAAAAAAATTGTTAGAATGACTACAGCGTTGAAAAAAAAAGAGATTGTTATATAAGATGAAATGGGCGTACGTGTCGGGACTTAATTAAAGCATGCAATGAATGACAATTTCTATGGTCGTAAAAAGCATAGACTATTAAAAGTGCAAATGGGGTGAAATCAATTACAAAACAAAGATCATGGACATCATAGAGCATGTTGAAAACTTGCTTTTGATCTGGATATTTTGATAAAAATGGTTTAAGTTCTTTTTATTAACGATTTTTTTTTAATTTAAATTTAAGAATATGAGATCAGGCACTCACTTTAATGCCATCCTTGTTGAGGCTGGAAAAGGGCTTCCGAAATAGATGCAGATAAAAAAAAATTGACTCAAAACAACGACATCGAGTTCGTCGGAGAAAAAGTCAATTTGATGAAAATCAGGTCGAGAGTCGAGACCACAATGGAAGCACAGGAAAGATACTAATTTGAATTCTTTTACCACCTTGTTGACACTGCAACTAAGTCTTTAGTACAAAGATTTTCTCAGTTGCATATAACAACAGTTACTTTTGTTCTTTTATATCATAAATATGAACTAAAAGATGTTAGTTCTTCTGTGATTTTGGAAAATTGCAAAGATTTGGAAAGCCTTTAAACAGAAAGAGAATAATCGGATATACAATTTCTAATGAAATATCAGGGTGGTATTTTGTACATGTATTGAGAAAATATTCTGAACGTTTTCAAATTCACAAAAAAATTAAATATGCTCCAAACGGGAGTATAAACTCATGTTAACTGCTTTTTTCAATGAAACAGTTTTAGTAAAATACTTATTTATAAGTATTTTTGTTAAATACTGTGTAAAATTTTAAGTTCAAGTTATTTTCTTTTTGGATGTTCGCTAGAAAATATAAAAAAAGCTATATTCCATTTTTAGAATACTTAAATTGTAATTACATAGGGGCGCAATTTTTCCTTTTGCACGGAGTTAGTTACGGCCATGTTTTTAGAAAAATTCATTTAAACTAAATTTAGGAATGAAATTAGTACGTTTTCTTCTCCACCGTCTCCTTTTACTTCGGGAGCCATTGAAATGTTACGAAATAAATTACACATCATCTAAGATTGAGCTATTTGTTGTTTTTTTTAAATCCCAATGACGTTTGATACAGTTAGCGGTGGGTAGTGATTGCGCGTGGGAAATCCCAAAACTCTAATTGGACCTCTGAATGCATGGTAATAGGTTGATAACTTCTAATGACACAATCGCTATTAAACATTTGATATGAAACTCATAAGTTTACCTCTTTTGAGATTAATTTTGTATGTTTATTATTTATAATAAATTAAAATAATTATATTACCTGTTTTTAATCAACATTTTATCAGCCTTTCGTGCTTTAAAATTTCTTTATCCTCTTTGATTAAGGAAACAATACATGTGTTTATTGAAAATTTGTAATTTTTTAATCCCCCTATAATCGCCGCTATTTTGATCGTATATGTTCGCTATATAAATTTATTATGAAGAAATGCTTATTAATGTCATCATTGTAACTTGTAATTATTGTATTTTTAGATGATGTAAGCATTTTTGCACTCAAAATTGTTTTTTAATTACAGGATACTCGCTTAAGCATGGAATTTTTTCGACAAAACTCAAACGTCTTTATTAAAAACGGGATTCTTTCCGCAAACAATGAACACCTACTGCAAAAAATCAAAGTTCTTGAAAAGGATAAGCTGTTGGCACGTATTAAAGAACAAAACTATGAAATTAAAATAAAGAGTCTTCATAGCGATTTATCACAGATGTCAAATAATCACACAATAACATTTGATAACCTGAACGAGCAGAAAAATATTGAGATTCTCAACATACAAACAAGATGCAATGAAGAAAAGGAGCAAAAAATGGAAGATTTGAGACAAAGAAAAGAAGAAGAATTAGCATTTGAAAGAAATGAACGAAGTAAAGAGCAAATTAAATATGAAACTTCAAATGAAGTGCTCAAAAATCACTACGATGAGGCGGTCAAGAGAGAACAGGAGACTAAAGAGTTGTTGAATCAAAAAGAAGCGAAATACAAAGAGGAAATGGAGTTAAAAAACAAAGAGCTGGGAAACGCCAAAGAAGAGATTCTCAATCTAAAACATCAGAGCGAGATTGTTGTCAAAGACCACAAGGCCACATTAAATGAAATGGAGCAGAAACATGGACGCGAAAATGACGCTCAAAAACACAAGTATGAATTATTACAAAAAGAATGCGAAAATCTCAACGGTAGATTACATGACCTGACTGATATACCAACACGTTCAAAAATTTGCACTATTTCGTAAAATAAAAGATTTTTAAAAAATGTGTAATCATAACAATAAATTAAAGCTTTATTAATTGACTAATACTAATACACAAGTAGAGATTTCGGCTTATGTCTCCGTCAGTATAACTTACACAAGTACTAAAATTATATTTACATTATATAAGATATTTTATATCATGGTAAAATAACTACGTAAAGATAAGAGGAAGAAATATAAACACCAAAAACAAAACCTAACAAAACAACAATGACAAGGGATTTAAGAAAAGGAAAGAAGCATTTGTTTGTGCGTCTTGTATTTTATTTTATAGTTTTATCGCAGTGCTATTCTATATGACATAGTACTCTTTCATAAATATGTTTAACAATTTGCGTTTGATTTACCATAACTAGAATTGTTCAACTTCATATGTTAATTATATGTAGATTGTATTCATTTAAAACATTCTGCAAAGTGGGCCATATTCCATGAAGTAAAATTAGGTCGGAGCCGGCTTTAGATAATAAACAAATATGACAATCATTTAGATTGAGTAAAAGGTTTTTTAATAATATGATTTTTTTTTAATTTAAATTTTATCAAGTATATTTTGCACAGTTGGGGGGGGGGATACAAAATTAATACTTAACTTACTAGAAAAGACACAAATTGGAAACATAATTGCCAAGTTATGTAATAAGGATGTTATTTTGTATTATGCTCATTATAATTAATGATATGTGCTAAAACATAACTAGAGCAGAAAATGGTGTTACTAACATTGTGATGTCTTAAAATGTGAGAGCGGCGATGCACTATTTCTTTCCTGTTCCAAGTAGGAAAAAATAAACAAACATTACGTCATCGAGTTTTGCCGTTGGGCATCCTCGAATGTCGTACAACTTTCCTTCATCGGTTGTTTTTTTTTGGTAATTAATTTCCACATTATTAAACAATAAAAAATCATCGATGTTTGCCATCATTTGACGTCACATTATTTTCTATTGAAAACAATGCACAATTTTTTTGGTTTTTCTTGTTAATGAATTGTCGTTTCAACAAATATATATATATAAATATACACCAGTCAATTAATATTACAGATGATGTCGCTGGCCAGTTTTTAGACTCCCCTGATGTAATTACTTAACTTATCATATTTTTGTTCTCACTTTACTTTGTATTTAAACAGTGAAAACTCAAGCGTGCATTACTTGTAACCTTTGAAATATGTTCTGTATAAAGGTAAAATGCCATTTAAATGCTTGACATCAAAAACTTCAAGACTTCCAAAAATAAAATATTTTCATGGACATTCGGCAACTACTTTAGTCGTGAGGTAATTAGTTAGCATTTTATGTTTTAAATAAAAGACTATTTTGTCTGTTAATGACTTGTATAGCCTGTGTTTTCCGGTCAATGTTTTTGAACATTTGCTTTGAAGAAGGAACTGTTTTTGGTGTCGAGAAAAAGGAGAAACTTTCAGTTAATAATGTATTTTTTCTCTTTGACGTATTTAATCTGCTTTTTAAAATCGAAATCTAATTATTGTAATCGATTGTGATCGTTATTAAATATTACAGGGTAAACCATACAAAAAAATCAAATTAAGAGACAACTGTGTTTCCGAATCCAACATCAGATATATACTACTTATGAAACAATTTCTCAACCCCAAATGAGTTTATATTTAAACAATAAAGAACACTAAAATTATTTTTTAAAGTAATTTTTAATTTTTTAAAGAATAACTTTGTTCAGTTCTATTTTTTTGCAAAATTGACAGTCCTCAACATAGAAATTTAAAATATCGCATTTTAAAAAAAAATCATTTTTTTTCATGCATAGAGTACATTTAATCCCGATTCAGTTACTTAAGCATATGTTTCATTTTGCAGATGTGGACATTTCTTTATTAATAGCGAATATAATTGATTATAATCTATGAACATCGTATCATATAATATACTAGGTATGCTGCGGCGCCGTGGAGCCTGCGGCGCACACTTTTTTAGGGCGCCTGCCGCGCCCACCTTTTTCAAAAGCCCAACTAACTTGTCCTTGTATGATAAATACGTAATATTAAACTTCCTTAAATGTATACAAAGTATTTTATAATATGGGTTGTAGGGTGCCTACGGCGCCCACTTTTTTTTTGTCAAAAGCCCAAGTAACTTATTCTTGTATGATAAATCCGAAATATTTCTGAAATGTACACAAAGTATTTATATAATATTTTTTACAGTGCTAATCACAACACGATTTTTAAACTAATTTTAGAAATCAGCGCACCAAATTACTGCACCAAAAAATAACTCTTTGAGTCAGCCAGCACTGTTTACAACACAAATGCTGACGTCAAATGTTCGTGCGTTGTTTGGTTAATGTAAATCTGAAAACCAAAATGATTATGATTTTTAAGTATATATTTTCAAATATTTTTTTTTAAAAAGCAGAGTGATGTCCCTTGGCGTTAGGCCACAGTCATACATAATTGAGGGTAAATATATATATGATTATGTTATAAAGAGGTAACTTAGTGTAGTAATTTAAAGTTGTAATGTTTATTAAATAGGGCCGAGAAAATACCCCATAGAGCATCATGTTGCAAATTAAATATTTCAAAAGATACATAGGAGTTTTGTAACGATTTAGGAAAATCGAATTATTGTAAATAAGTGATTATATTATTGTGGTATTCTAGCCTGGGCCAAATTCAACACCCCCCTCCCCCCGGCCTCTCACAAGCATGAAAAAAAAAGAGTTCGGAGCTGATCAAATATTCTCAAAATCTCCCGCAGCTGCCCAACCCCATCACACACACACACACAATTCTACGTCCCTATATATGTTAGAAGTTTCCGAATTCGGGGGGTCAGCATATTTTGTACATTCTAATAAAAGTATCTGTATTTCAAATGTTATGATGTTACTTATAATTAAACTGTTATATTTTTTATTCAATTTATATATATTATTTTAATTTCGTTACTTATTTGATTTATATTAGATGTTTTCTTTGTTGTTTTATTTACTGTGAAAAATCTTTGCTTAGACCTCCATTCTAACGAAAATAAAATAAATAAAACAAATTATAACGAGTTTTTAAAGAGGACTAATTGAGACATTGCATCTAAGCGTATTTAGAAAGAAAAAAACAATTATGATGTTGCAGTTGATATGGTTTCAAATTAGCAAATACATCTGGCGTCACTAGGGGATGCGAACCGCACCAGGTGACACCATCACAAGGCGTGACACCAAAGTTGAAAATTCTGTATGTTCCCGTTATTTTGCACAGGCTGACTCGGAGGAGGTCTACGTGGTAATTTGTGAGAGGAGACATCATGAGCTACCGCGCTGGGTGACACAAACTCAAATGATCAGGGTTGCCAGATTATAATTTGGGTAAAAAGCCAAAATGTTGGCCAAAAAAAGCCTAACTTATGTTATATGAAAAATGTCGTCAAAAATGACGTCACGCACCTGGGGGGGCGAGAGGGGTCACAGATTTGTGACGATGTATGACGAGGGGGGGGGGCTTGAAGAACTGTGACGTCACATTAAACGTGCAACTCTAAATAAAAGCTCCAGTTTTTTTTTATTGCTTACAATTTATTTAATTACGTTTTAAATGGCTTCACACGTGTTACAATATTACATTAAATACCACTTTATGGGGGGCGCTGCTTTGTGACGTCATATTGGAGTGTGATCTAGCTCTTTATAACGTGTGACGAGGGCTGAAAATACGGTGTAAAATCTGTCAAAATCGCGTGATGCCATTTATGGACGGCCCATAACGGCTGAAAATTAGTTAACTATTGAAAATTAGGTTTGAACCAGGAGAAAATGGTTGATAAATGTGTAAATGTCAATGTTCTTATGTATGGTTGTACTCACAAAATAATAGACTATGATACTAACATACAAATTTGAAAGAGAAGTTCCAGGTAATCCTTTTCCTATAGACTGCTATTTGCAGTAATATAAACTTTATCAGATGTCAAATCATCAAGCAGACTTGGTGACACGACGAAGTCCTTACAGTATTTATTAGTGAGTAAAAGCTTAGCCCTGGCTCTAACAGACGTATGGCTTTATTTATTTTTTTAAAATTGTGATAAAGAAAAAAAGCAACACCAAAAAAAGGCCAAAAAGCCAACAAATATTATTTGAAGCCAAACCATCTCAAAAAAGGCCAAATTTTGAGAATTTGGTCTTAAAAGGGCCAATCTAGCAACCATGTACTAATGACGCCTTTGTATTTACCGTACATATACACTCACACACATGGGAGTGTGTGTGTGGGGGCGTGTCTGTTTATGTGTGAGGGTGTAGTGGGTGGGTGTGAATGTTCCCCCAGTGCATAGGGTATCTATACATAAAACGGTGGTCGGACATTTCGACCCCGGATGGCTCGACCCTGCCAGTTTCGCCACAGGACGTTTCGACCCCAGGACGTTTCGACCCCGGTCAGTTCGACCACGGACGGTTGGACCACGGAGGATTCAACCCCGGGTGATTCGACCCTGGACAGTTCGACCACAGGTCGTTTCGACCCCAGGGCGTTTCGACCCCGGACGTTTCGAACTTTTTTTTCTACACCGTGAAATGTTTTTAATTATTCTTTGTTCTTTTTATTATATTTTTTTTAAAATTGTTGGTATATTGTCCATAAAAAATTAAAAACGGAATCTCCACTCTTAACCCAAACACACTTAAAAGGACCAAATTTATTATCAGGTTTTCAAAATGTATATGTTTAAGTCTTTCTAAGACTTTCCCTGTGGTAACAAAAATTAATAAAAGTTGTTTTTTTCTTCTAAAGGTGTCGGTCGACATGCTGAAGGACGCACCTCGCAGGCGCTGAAACTATTACAAACCCCGCACCCTTCCATTCACGTCTGTTTCTTGTGTTCCTTTAACACGTGAAGACCTCCCTCGCAGAAATACTGATTTTAATAAGCGTACAAAGTTGTCAGAATTTAAAGTTAATAAATGTCAATAGTTAATACCGCCGCCTAGCAGACAATAACATTCAGCTGATGGTCCTTTATGACCTGACTGAACGTTACGTCATTGTTGTTTAAATTTTGTCCTGGGCTACATACTGACATGTGTTACGAAGGCTAGACTCAGTGAATATCACAGCATGCCATGTGCTGGCGAGGGTTATGGGGAAGGTAAATAAAGTGAGTGGGGGCAGAGAGAATGTAGGCACCTTTAGAAAGGACTATCTGTCACTATCTGACCACATTTTGTTAATTGTCCGATTACATCGGACGAGGTGGGGGTGGAGTTAGATAAGTTTAGAAGGACCTCAGAGTTAGAGGAATGGCGCATTTATCACAATCATAAATTAGCGTTGAATGTTGACCGGTTGTACGTGTATATACTTTTTCAAATCGTCGTAAATTAAACGTTACAAATAACTATTTCAAAATGTATTATTTTAATGGATAATAATATTAAGTTAAGTTATGTTTATACTAAAGTCAAAGATTAATTTAAAAACAATAAAAAAATTTAACGTATTTTGACCAAAAAAAATCTTTAATTCTACGCTGCAGATACGAAGGGGTCGAACCGTCCGGCGTCGAAACGTCCTGTGATCGAATTGTCCGTGATCGAACCGACCTGGATCGAAACTTCCTGTCGTCGAAACGTCCTGTGGCCGAACTGGCTGGGTCGAACCGTCCGGGGTCGAAGTGTCCGTAATTCACTGAAAACAAGACCGGGAAGACATGAACACTTACCCTTTTAAGGGTTGGCTCAAGTGTCTAGAAGTAAGGGATGCTAATTTAGCGCCCAGATGTTTACAATCTCTATATCTTCACTAACACACATTTAACTTGGCTCCAGCCCCCCAGTATTAAATATAAGTATTCGTGTAAATTACAGTTGTCTATATATCACTAATTACGTTCAAACACATATAAATAACAACTCAACACCTCTCTGTACAAAACAGAGAATAATATTTAATTACATAAAAATAAGTACAAATAAAAATATAGATATGTATGGACAATAACAATTACTTAGGTACAGAACACAATTAATACGTTCGATACTTTAACAACTTGTTTACAGTGAACCCAGCTCCTCTCAGCTTCTTCTGATAGGACGCCTGGCTCCACCTAAAGCGCCCTTATGCAAGATCGGCTACCCGGACCGTCTTGCTTGACAGCTGGCTCCTTTGAAGTCAGTCCACTGGCGGTGTTCAGTGGGCATTCCAAGACTGTAAATCACACAAAGGGTTCTGAGTTCTGTCCTGTTGCTGAACAAGACTCAAGCTTGACTGGTACTGCGCGTGTACTGTCAACTTCTTTTCTTTACTATAATTTCCTAGCTTCACTGGCTAACATTAACGCTACTTTGAGTCAACCGTTATTTTACTGGCTTGACTAACATTTACTTTAATGGCTAAAACCAACTTTCAGCCAGGCCATCACTTCTCACAATTATGCCCTAGAAAGTATCTCTAGCGTGAACTGTGATCTGAAAGAGAAGAGGACGCATGGTAGTTTCGCCCCAGCATATACGGGCCCCAGACCCACACATCGTGTCTTCCGCCCTGTTCCCCTATTGGGCGCTTGTTGTTGTTCGTCCGTCGTAGTCGAAGATGACCACTCTAATCATATTTGTATTTGACCTGTGCTAGGCCGCCACGTGTGTACTCTGGTGGCTTATTAACCCTATTCTAGCACGAAATTGGCGTCCGCATGTCGGACAAGATATGGATGGGAACCCTTCAGGGGGGGTTTTGGATATGGTCCTTCCTGGCTTGACATTTTATCTTGGCAGGCTGTTGTCTATTTGCCTCACATACAGCTGCGCCATTCCGTACCATAGAGCACCAGTGGGCCCGGTTACTGGCTGCTGCTTCCCAGGAGTCATGTCTAATGTCAAAGGCCTTTTAGGGCAGTTTTAAGCACGCGCGATCTCTGTCCTGGTTGGTCAGTCCTATTATTGCAACCTCCTGAAGCAATACTCAATCGCGACTGGCATGATTAAAGTCAGGCACCAGGCTCATGCGTCCCCCAAAAGTGGCCCAATTGTCTCATTGGCATTGGACGTTCCACTGACCAAATGATGACACGAGTAAAGCAGCTGATTTCAAGGGATTCTCACGACCCGGAGTCAGGCATCTCGCATGACACATTGCGTCTGTTTATCTGGTGCTTCTAACAAGTAACCCAATGGTTCTATAAATGTTACATAGAGGGACTCAACATGCCCCTTTCCCTAACTAACCCATGTGCCTTGGGGTGTTAAACACCATGAGAACTGAGGTGTAATTCACACAAAATTTAAACACTTTTTAGTGTTGCGAGGTTGCATCGTTACAAATGTGTGACCCCACATTTAAAAAAAATTAATAATAAAAGATGCGTGAAGTCATTTATGGACGACCCCAAATAACTCAAAGATTTTAACAATACAGTTATACAGTATTGTACTCCGCAATTCAGCGAAGAGAGAAAGGAAAAATGAATGTTCGGAAATATCCGATTGATCCGACTCATCGAAATGAAAATCCGCAATGACTATCTTTTACACATGATATTTTGAGACATGAAATAAGCAAATATTTAATGTGTAACCAGGCAGGTCTCAGGCCATCTTAGTCTACAAATAACTACAATTAAACACGTGTAAGTAATTACAGGCTCGTTGATATAATATTAAAAATGTGTCTTTTATTGATAGATTCTGTAATAGTTTTAAACAGAGGCGTCTCTAGCGTTGGTGTCACCAGAGGCGTCACTAGTGTTGGTGTCACCAGAGGCGTCACTAGTGTTGGTGTCACCACAGGCGTCACTAGTGTTGGTGTCACCAGAGGCGTCACTAGTGTTGGTGTCACCAGAGGCGTCACAAGTGTTGGTGTCACCAGAGGCGTCTCCAGGGTTGGTTTCACCAGAGGCATCACTAGTTTGGTGTCACCAGAGGTGTCACTAGTTTTGTGTCACCAGAGGCGTCACTATTGTTGGTGTCACCAGAGACGTCATTAGTGTTAGTGTCACCAGAGGCGTCATCAGTGTTGTTGTCACCAGAGGCGTCTCCAGGGTTGTTGTCACCAGGGGCGTCACTAGTGTTGGGGTCACCAGGGCGTCTCCAGGGTTGGTGTCACCAGAGGCGTCATCAGGGTTGGTGTCTCCTGAGGCGTCTCCAGGGTTGGTGTCACCAGAGGCGTATCTAGTGTTGGGGTCACCAGAGGCGTCTCCAGGGTTGGTGTCACCAGAGGCATCAATAGTTTTGGTGTCACGAGAGGCGTCACTAGTGTTGGAGTCACCAGAGGCGTCTCCAGGGTTGGTGTCACCAGAGGCGTATCTAGCATTGGGGTCACCAGAGGCGTCATCAGGGTTGGTGTCACCAGAGGCGTCACTAGTGTTGGGGTAACCAGAGGCGTCTCCAGGGTTGGTGTCACCAGAGGCGTCATCAGTGTTGGTGTCACCAGAGGCGTCTCCAGGGTTGGTGTCACCAGAGGCGTCTCCAGGGTTGGTGTCACCAGAGGCGACACTGAGGTTTGTGTCACCCAGTGCGGTAGATCATGACTTACTCATAGATCTTCTCCGAGTCTGTCAGTACCAAATAACGAACATACTGAATTTTACAATTTAGTGTAACCCCTTTGTGATGGTTTCACCCGCTGCGGTCCGCAACACCCGCACCTGCCGCGCAACGCATGTGGTTCTAAATTCGCCGAATGTACAGGCCTTACTGAATACGAAGTGAAATTTAAATGAAATATGTTTGTTCTTAATTAAACATTGTAACCTTGGAATTTTCTAGGGCTGCGGAAATTAACGATTAATTTCTCGATTAATCGATAAAAATTTTAACGATTAACATTTTTTAACGATTAATCGACCCACCACATATAAATGTACTGGAGGTCAAAAAGTAAAATATTTCGGCCGATAAATATAAAATAATCGCCGGACGATTACACGAACATTTTGGTTTTAAACTATTGACTGACGTAAAGGTTCATAATGTTGATAAAGGTTATTGTGTCCATTGAGAGAAATCGTTTGCCTACCATGCAATGTTCCCTCTAAGTCTAAGCTTCGTTGGTCCGTGTGCAAAGTTTAAAAAAACTCGTGTGTAAAGTTGCACAACGTCCATTTTTTGTGCGATATTTTACAAAATTTGCTGCGCGGTGATTCTAAACTCCTGCGCGGCGTCGGTCAAATATCTGCGCAGCCGCGATGCTTAAAGGGAACATTGCTACCATGGTTCTAACACTTCGCTTACATATCACCTGCATACCAAACATCCACTACAGTATCGGAAACTTCAGTTGAGACAATCTAAAGCTGTGTGAACGATTGTTCAGCTAGGCCGGTTATATTGTCAATAAGACCCGTTCATCACTTGAACCAAATAATGTCAATTCACTTGTCTGTTTGCGTTGTTGGTTAAAATAAGTCATATAAAGTATATATTCCAGAGTTATTTTGATTTTCGACAAGTATTTTAATAAATTTTACTTATGACACCATAAATTTCAATTTTTGGCTTTAATCGAAATTAACGATTAATTAATCGCTAATTTTTTTTAAGTTAACGATTAAATTTAAATTAATCGTTAACAGCTCTAGAATTTTCTAATGAATCATTTTGGAAATTTAATTTAAAAGAAATGTTTCATTTCAATTGTGGTTTACATTCGACAAGTCATCAATTTTACAACATTTTCGGAATATTATTATATTTATACTAGTGTATTACCCGTCAAAAAAGACGGAAATTTTCAAAATAAATACATTTCAGCTGAAATTTGTTTATTTTATTTATTTTTATTTTATTCATTTATTTTCATATTGCACAATTTTATGTGGAACGTTCGAAAAGAGTTATTTTTGGTGCAGTAATTTGGTGCGCTGTTTTCTAAAAATTAGTAGCATCATGGACAGACAGACATGACAGATGTGACAGAGATTGCAAATTATGTATATTGATTATTTTTATAAGTTATGAAGCGTCTTATCTTCAAAAGTAAATATTTTTTCTTTGAGTTGGGAAAATGATATTTTTTCATTCAAAACCATCTAAAGTATAAATAAAATATAAAGGTTTTAGTTGTAACAATGATATAGTTATTTAAAAGAGAATTATTTATCGTACTTGCAGTATGTAGGCTACATGTTGACTCTATCTGAATAATATATTTCATTTGGCGTTAGAATTACGTACGAATTTAAATTAACCCGTTATGTCCCAAGTTATTTCTTGTTTGTAATTTTGTTTCGGCTTTGAAAATTTTGTTTATGAAGTTCCTAGAAATCATATAAAATTTTTATAGTCATGGCGAACAACGAGATAATCGATTTCACCTACGATTTAACATTCCTGTCTCATTTTAAACATGTACACATTAGTAATTTGGAACGAAGGGTGTATTCTAACTGTTTATTTCAAATTTATTTTCTACTTTTTATTGCATTTTAATATAAGACTAGTTTTTAAAAAGTGTTTTTTATATATTTTTATTTTCTACTTTTTAGTCTACGCATTTTACAGTAAGTGCAAAGCCAGCTTACCTTTTGACTATAAATCCCTTATATATGAGACATAACTAAAAGTAGTGATTATGTTTAAACGCGACATTTACAGACTGAAACATAATTATCTCCACTGGTCTTAAAACTGTGCGTAGGGACGGTAAGGGGTGTGAACATACACGGTCGTCGTCAACGCGTGAACTAAGCACGTGAAAGAATCATAAACAAATGTTCGGATAGTCCGATCGCTTAAACTTACAAAGCGAATTAATATAAGACTAGTAAAAATGTCTTTTGAAATATGCCCTTTTAAATACTTGTAACACGAAAATGCTTGAGAAGTATCTGTCAGAGGGAAATAAAATGAAGTTTTGACAAACTACAAGGTAATTTCATACAAGTTTTTCCTCTGAACATGAAACAAAAATTATAAAACATAAAAAAGATTTTGGTTCTTTGAATGAATCAATGAAGTGAAGTTAACGAGTCTTTGAAATACGTCGACATTATTTAGACGAGTTTTTTTTATTTTTTTTATTTTATTTTAAATCCCACCCCCCCCCTTTTTTTCATTCCATCCTCCACTCCTTTCGCAACCATGTTCAAAAAGTGCCTACAGTATGCATTGCTCTGACGTATATCTTAGTTGTTCAAAGATATATGCTGTTATTACGAAAAAATAAATGAAAGTTTTTATTTTATTATTTTAAAAAATCTCGACAAAACAATGGGTTGAAAATAATTTGGGCTTTATTTAAATTTTAAAGTGAAAGGTTTTGTTTGTAAATGGTTGGTGATGTAATAACTGTTACCACCCGCCCACAGGTGTTGACGCGCCTTGCTGAAAAAAAGTTAACTAACTCGCGCTCTTTCTTGTGTAGACCTAGCAGAAAAACTGATTAATAAGACGTACAAGATTTTTCAGTATGTAAAGTTTATCAATTAAAAAGTTACTACCGCCGCCAATGTTCCCTTTAAGCTGCGTAGTTGCGCGGCTGCGCAGTTCTCTGGCCGACGCCGCGCACTGGTTTAGAATAACCGCGCAACAAATAGTGTCGTATTGCACAAAAATGGATGTTGTGCAACTTTGCTCACGAATTTTTTGTTTACTTTGCACACGAATCAACGAACCTTATAGGGAACGTTGACCGCCACCTAACGGACATTAACATTCAAGCTGCGGGCTCTGTGACCTAACTGAACGTTACGTCAGTCATTGTTTTTGACATTCTGTTTGAATGTTCAGTTTACTGCAGTTTTAATTTATGAGTATGGCGAATCCATTTACAGCAGGAATAAAAGTTTAAAGAGTACTATAGTATGTTTTCGGTAGTATGCTGTTAGCTACTGTGTGAAATGAGCTGAATGGATGGTGGCTAAGTGGCATTCTATAGCCGTCATGACCGCGAAAATTATGCGGCGTCTAGGACAGCCCTATTTACGATTAGAGATGTACCGGATTTCGGCTCCGGCTAATCTGGAATCCAGCCATTTTTAAAAATTCCGGGTCCGGCTTCGGCAGAATGTCACTTAATAAATCCGGTTAAATCCGGCTGGCCAGTAGAGCCATAAAAATATATATAACGACTCCGGTATCCGGACATTTTTCAAAATCCGATTCCAGTTTTGGCTCCGACCGGATTTGACTTCATAAATTTGTCCGAAAAATTTGAATCCGGTACACTCCTAGTTACGATATTAAATGGATTGCAGACTTACACTATATCCATATTTAAATGACAAAATAATTATTAGAAACATGCTTATTTTCAATTAGAAAATATGGCTTTTAAAGGGGGGGGGGTGGCGAAAAAGCTTTGTGACGTAATATTCGAGGGGGGTCTAAGGTTTTGTGACGAAGTGTGACGAGGGCGGAGGGGAAAAATCGGCCAAAATCGCGTGACGTCATTTATGGACAGCCCCTTATATGCATGTCCTATAAATAGGACAATACATGTCATTATGGTGAATAGCGGAACATTCGCACTAAAAATAATTTATTTATTTTTTTAAAGGAAACCATGGAAAACCCGGGTATTTTTATAAAGAAAGAATGAAAGAAGGAAGTTAAATATAGTGTAAGAAGAAACTGTTCATTAAATAACTTTATTTAAAGTTGAAGCATTTTTCTATTTTTTAAAGCTTTTTTTGTGTTTTAAACTTCACTTCGACTTATAATCATTTGATTTTTTAAAACTTTTGGTAAGTAACTTTGTAAATTATCTACATTTGACAACATTGATTTGAACCATATCAATACCATCACCGAAACTGTGTGGCTGATTCAATTTCAATCCAAAGTACCGCTACTCTCTCAGTCACTCAAACACTGTGACGTCATGTTTCTATGTTAATATATATTTTATACTTAAGTATAATGGACTTGAAAAAGGAAAACATTAAGTTTGGAGTAAATTCACAAATGTTATTATTGTATCTCATGCTAAAAGTACAAATGAACCAAATGTATTTCAGTGTTTACTAGGGCTGCGGAAATTAACGATTAATTTCTCGATTAATCGTTAAAAATTTATAACAATTAAAAAATTTTTAACGATTAATCGACCCACCACTTATATATATACTGGAAGTCAAAAAGTAAAATATTTCGGCCGATAAATATAAATTAATTTCCGGACGATTACACGAACATTTTGGTTTTGAACTATTCCATTACGTGAATGTTCAAAATGTTGATAAAGGTGTTTGTGTGTCCATTGAGAGAAATCGTTTGCCTACCATGCAATGTTCCCTCTAAGTCTAAGCTTCGTTGGTCTGTTTGCAAAGTTAAAAAAAACTCGTGTGTCGGTCAAATATCTGCGCAGCGGCGCTGCTTAAAGGGAACATTGCTACCATGTTTCTAACACTTTGCTTACATATCACCTGCAAACCAAACATCCACTGCAGTATCAGAATCTTCAGTTGAGACAATCTAAAGCTATGCGAACGATAGCTCAGTTCGGCTGGCTATATTGCTCATCACTTGAACCAAATAAATTAAATAATGTCAATACACTTGTCTGTTTGCGTTGTTGGTTAAAAGATGTCATATAAAGAAGACATTCCAGTGTTATTTCGATTTTCGACAAGTACGTTAAATAAATGTTACTTATGACACCATAGATTTCAATTTTTGGCTTTAATCGAAATTAACGATTAATTAATCGTTAATTTTTCAAAAGTTAACAATAAATTTTAAATCAATCGTTAACAGCCCTAGTGTTTACTCATAGGCAGCCTTGTTACTGAATTGTTCCGTTTCATTTTATGGTTTTGTTGTGGTTCTTTTTTCAGATTTCGCAAATCCCTTGACACTCTGAGATCTAAAAATGAAGACTCATTTTGTCTTAGTTCTTATAATGTCCGCGATTGACATCATCACATCTGAATTCGTCTGCCAAAGAGGACAGTATCTTCAACGAGACAACAAAGGGACATCATCCTGTGCCCCGTGTCCAGAAGGAACATTTATGTCCCTTGACAACCACCAGAACGTCAACTGCAGGCCGTGCTCCTCGCCTGAACCCTACCAGCACGAACGTCTGGTCAAAGCCTGCACGCCGTTCCACGACACAATCATCGGCTGTGATGACAGCCACTACAGACAGGAGCTGACTTACTCTGACTTCGATGACAGCGAGTGTCTCAAGTGCACCGACTGTCACGTGTTGAAGATGTATGAGGCAAGACCCTGTGACGAGGACACAGACGCCGTGTGTTGTCCGAGGCCTGGGATGAGGATCATCCATGGCAAAGACGGACGGGATCTTTGTGAACAATGAAATAGACGTAACCAACGTTTTAGTCGAAATCTAATAGAAAAACAGTTTTTCTAACCAAAATTTTGATAAAATTATTCTTATACAGTCGGACCTCGCTAAGTCGAACTCAAAGGGACCGAAAAAAAAATCGAATTACAGAGTTTTCGAGTTAGGTAAAATGGCGTAATAGGCGCAGACTTTGGCCGGGACCTAACAATTAATTCGATATAGGGAGGTTTTCGACTTAGGGTAGTTCGACTTAGCGAGGTCCGACTGTATATCTTATGAAATATCCATTATCTTATTTCCCGTTTTTCTTTCATCATTTTAAAAAAAAAGCAACAAATTAACAGATACTTGATATCCTGAATCCATATTGTACCGTATGTCTCTCCGCTAAAAAGAATATTTTTAATTTATTAAATGTTTTAATTTAAACGTATTTACAAAGTCTTTGGAATTTGTAAACAATGTTTTATTACATACAACAGTTTATAACTATTTCAGAAGACGCATTTTTCATCAATAGCTTATTATAAAATATGTGTACTTAAAGGTCTTATTAGAATATCTAAAGAATAAAAATGAGTTGACGTGTTAAAATTATCGGTATAAAATGTGTTTGTGCAATCCACGTAGAGGATACAAAAATAATCTATAATCCTTCTAGGAGCGTCTGGAACAGATAAGATAAGATCAGATGAAATGAGATAAGAAATTGGAGGTTTTTTAAATTTTCAATTAACCAAATGCAAATTATGAAGAAATAGTTCTTCTTTTAATTTAAACTATACCTTACTACTTACTTAAGTAGATTGTTTTTTAAATAATTTTTACATAAATGCTTGTTTTATATTAAAAAAATCAATTCTGAAGTTTAATACAGATCTTATATTGAATATATATATATATTACTCCAGACCAAAATCATTTTACTTTTATATTACAGACGCTCTTCCTCAACAGAAGATATTGCTTTCAGTCACAAAATTGTAAAATAATATAATTTTAATGAAATAAAAAATGATTTAAATGTTATTACTGAATTGGAAATTTATTCATTAATTATAAATGTATAATTATGTTTACCGACATGATTTTGAGTATGTTACTTATCTTCTTGGTTTTTGATATAAGACAACCAATAGCGTCATCTTCATCATCCTCTACCTCGTTAGTCGTGAATGTCTGTTTTTAACAGAGCGTTGTGGCGTAGATTGCATTGAAGACGTGTTGGGAAGATTGCGCCGAAGACGTTTTGGGAAGTTTGCACTGAAGACGTTTTGGAAAGATTGCACTGAAGACGTGTTAGGGAGATTGCACTGAGGACGTTTTGGGAAGATTGCATTAAAGACGCTTTGGAAGGTTGCACTGAAGGCGTATTGGGAATATTGCACTCAAGACGTATTGGGAAGGTTGCATTGAAGATGTGTTGGGAAGATAGCATTAAAGACACTTGGGAAGATTGCACTGAAGACGTATCGGGAAGATTGCGTTGAAGACGTATTGGGAAGATTGCACTAAAGACGTACTAGGAAGGTCGCACTGAAGGCATTTTGGGAAGATTGCAGAGGGGAGGGTTGTTTATGTTGTTTACTACTTCTGATGAGCTGTGAAAGGTCGTCGATAAGATAAGGCATTTCTTTCTATAATGCGATAAATGGGATGTTACTACATTACAGAGATAATCTAATACAACTCTCAGATAGACGAAAGGGTGCAATTTCGTATTCCGTATGCAACAACAAACACATACGAATTCTCGTTCTTCCTGTAGGGAATTCGAGCGTGGATTGGGGTGTCTGATGAAATCAGAGAAACCAACACACTTTTAAGCTCTAATAAATATGCTAATGTAATAGATAAGACCTAATATACATGCAAACATACATTTAGATAGATGGGTGAATAGAGAGAAGAATTGGTGGATGAATGGATGGTTGAGTTGATTGATGGATATAGATAGAAATGGTGACCCGACAAAAAAGCGCTGACATAAGAGTGCAGACGAAGATTGTATGCAATTGTTCCAATCTATGCTAATGTTTCAAGACGAACTACCTACGAGGTATAACCCACAACGTAGAAATATGAATGCAACTACATGCCACTCATTTTGAGACATTTCATTTCAGTTCATAAAAGCCATTTTTCTATTTGAAAATGAGCATGTTTCAAATCACTTTTGTCATTTAAGTATGTATTTAGTGTTAGGCTGCACTCTAATATCGTAACACGCGTGAAGCCCATGTGGAACGTCATTAAATAAATTTTAAGCAATCAAATATTTAAGTGGAACTTTTATTTAAAGTAGCGTGTTTTGACGTGACGTCGCAATTCTTACCCCCCCCCCTTTTCCCCTCGTCACACATCGTGATAAATGTGTGACCCCCTCCACCCCCAGGTGCGTGACGTCATTTATGGACGGCCCCTATGGTAGCCAAGTGCTGTTTAAAGCAGCTACCTATTGACTATATAGGAGAATTCGGTCTTAGCGACTGTTTCACAGAAGAAGAAAAAATTCCATTTGAGACGCAATGCTTGATGTATACCATATCTGTAATGTTCCCTTTCTGTATTTAATGTATATGAACTAATTTGCCGTTTCCTGGAGATGCACTTCCTTTGACACATCATAATTAAACTACATTGTTCTAAGACTTAACTGACATGGCACGACAATGATGAATGATTGAATGAGGCAGTAATGAGGCTACGTGACAAGACTCAGATAAATTCAGACACTCACAACTAACGTGAGAGAAGATGATGAAAATGACGCTACTGTATTTATAAATATAAGTAACATCCTCAAATCATGTTGGTGAACATAAATATATATGAATGATTTATGTGTTATATAAGTTATATATATATATATATTATATATATGTAGATTTCCAATCTAAAGCAATCAAACAAGCTCTGGAGTGGAGAATTATGTCAATATTTTATTTTATTTCATTAAAAAAAAATATTGCAGTAAATAAAACAAAGATATAATAAGATTGATTAATATAAAACTTAACTTAAGGGTTAAATAAGTACTGCATTTTAAGAATGAGGTCACAACAGTTTGCATAAATAAAAGCAACCAATCATAATAAACTCTATGTGAATGTCTAAAAATTAATAATTAAAGGTCACATTTTTTTTAAAAACACACTTAAAATACTTTAAGTGTTCTGACAACCTATGACTTTGGGAATTGATGTGCCTGGAACTGGACGACTTTGGGAATTGATGTGCCTGGAACTGGACGACTTTGGGAATTGATGTGCCTGGAACTGGACAGGGGGACAGCTGATAAGCCTACATTTACCTGGAGCCCTGCGTAACGAGGCGTGGAGTAAAGATCAGATCAGATCATTTTTGCTAGAGTTTTGAGTAATTCTTTCCCTTAAATTTCCAACACAATGGATTTAACAAAAACCCATTTAGTTTATTTTTAAGTTTAAGCCCGGGGTCTCAATCTCAGATTGAAGGCATATGTTATTTTATCATTTAAAGATTGTTTCAAGAGCTGCCCCCCTCCCTTCATACATCTTGACTCATTTTACAACTTATCACTAATTATACGACTATTTACAATTAAGACACAAAGAATTATACCAATATGAACTACATTTGTTATAATTACTAATATAGTATCAAACAGGGAGCACATTTGATGTGTATCAATATCAATTTAAACTGTCTGAATTTCACAGTACATGTAGTTCTTTTTTTTTAAGCTGACCACAAAAAACCACTTAGTGGGCAATGTTCCCTCTAAGGTTCGTTGGTTCATGTGCAAAGTATAAAACTCATGTGGCAAGTTTCAAAGTACATGTATCCCTTTTGTGTGCAATATTTTACACAGCGCAGCTTAAACATTGTTGGTGGGCCACGTGCAGCCCGTGGGCCGCGTATTTGAACCCCTGGCTAAAGCAATATTCAGATCACTGCCTAATACAGTATTTTTTATGTATTATTTATTTTAAAATATTGAAAAAACCCTTTAACTGTTGAAAATTGATTTTTGTTTTAAATGGTGTGTTTTTTTAACCATAGTTTGGATAGGCATATATAACAAAAAGGATGATATAATGGGTTAAAGAAAGATCGAAAAGCCAAATAGACAAATAAATTATATTATCGATTCATGGTGTAGCAATGGCAAAATGTGAGTCTAAGATTTAGCCTGGGGCCGGGAAGATTTCTAAAAATCAAACATTTTGTCTTTGGTCTAAACAAGGCAATAGGGAATATAATGCATATATGTATTTAGAACATTCTTTTGATGACATAACATAATAAATATAGAGAAACATAGACATTATTACATTCATATTTTAAAATAGCACATCATGACATGGGTGGTATATATGAAACACTAATCATTCAAAGAAATGTCAGGTTTATGATGAGGTTTATGAAGCTGAGGTTTATGAAGCTGGAGTCATGAAAAGACACTGGGATTTTTTTAATGTAAATAACAACAATTGGAAATGTTTTAACTGTCAAATATCATGAGAAACATTTGAAGTGAAGTTCATTGTACTAGTATTAAATTGCTAAAATGTACACCTTTGAGCATTTGAACAGATGGTGGATTCTTTAAACATTGTGGAGATAGAGAATATATTTTTTATTTTTCAAAGTCTGTAAGATACTGGTTCAAGTCAAAGGTTAAAAATGTAATTACAAATTAAAAGTTTATATCTAATTTACAGCAGTAACTTGATGAAAATGTAGAGAGTAAATTGTCATGACAAATGCTTGCATAGCCATAGACTGAGTCTCAAGAAATAGCCAGTAGGACTCTTTTGTTTAAGTAAAGTATCTAGGCCTATATTTTCTTGAAAAGTAAAGATATGTATAAAGCATTTTATTTTTTAAAAACTGCATTTGACACAGACATAATGAGGAATGTAAGAGTCATATTCTCAGTTTTTTTTTCATTCCTTTATAAAAGTAGCAGCCAAATGTAAAAAAATTAATTTTTGAATATATAAGAACATTAAAACTTCATAATATGTATATTTCTAAAAAATAAAACATTAAAAAATTTTAGAAAGACAATGTTAATTTTTTTTCAAATATAAAAATAAAAAGAGTATTGCAGGAAAATATCAGAGAGAAATATTTTTACAAATGTTGCATTAATTTTGTAAGTACAACAAATATTTTAAAATGCAAGAGATCTAAAATAGTAACCGTATATTCTGGCATATAAGACGACTTTTTTAACCCCTAAAAATCTTCTCAAAAGTCTGGGCTCGTCTTATACGCCGGGTATCATCTTGTCGTAATTGTACCTGTTCATTCATTACAGCAGCAGTACTGTAATACAGTACATTATACAAATTGCTAACAGTCAAGACCCTGTCATGTCTCCACCACCAAGAAGAAAGAATGATGAAGCTTAAAGTGTGTTGGAAGAGGGTGGGTCTTATAAGGCAAAAATAGCATAAAAGCTATATTGTAAGAGAAAAAGTAGGGGTTGGGGGGGTTATCTTATACGCCCAGTCGTCTTATAACCAAAATCTACGGTATTAAGTTGAGGTAAAAATTACTTACTCCTGTTTTTTTCTGACCAAACAAAAATATAAACACAACCATTAAAATCTCAAAATCTTTCCTGGTAAAAGTCTTAATGACAAAACGTGCACTTTAATACTGTAATGCAAATCTATTTAAACAAATCTTTGTGATTAAGTTTTTGAAAATACATGACAAGCTAAGTGCAAATGCATTTGCACGTAATATTTTGTATAATGACATTAACAAATTTTAAAAGGCACTAACATCAGACAGATCTAAAATGGATGCCATTAATTTGGATAAATATAAAATATAAATAAATAAATAAAAGGAATATTAATAGTATCATAAAAACTTTTTAATACAATTTACAATCACTAACAGTTTGGTCACAGAGATACTTTATAAAAATACTTTATAAAAGACATAGCTAATGAATGCTGGAATGCTGGAAGTAAGTTGACATATTATATACTTCAACACCATTTAAATTTTTAAATAATTAATTGTATAATTATAATTGAAACATTGACTAGATTAGATTAGAAGGAAGCAATTAACTAACTGAACAAACTAGCAGGCTGATTTCAGACAGACAAATTTGTGTTAAATTCAGATCAAAGATAAATATTTGACTAGACCATTTTAAGAGGAAAGTGGTTTTAGGGTGGATGAGAATTTTTTTAAAACTATTATCATTTGAGCAACACTGCTGAGTTCAATCCCAAAGAAAAGAGGTTCAAGTTCAAGCAAAACAAACCTTAAGAAAAATATTATTTTTTGTATTAACATCTATTGTCACAGAAGATCTGTGTGTCTGAAAACTTTCTAGCTAGCTGAACTTTTATCTTGCTGAATCACAACGTAATTCGTCCTCACAAAAAAATCAATTTTTTAAATAATATTTTTTGGAACAGGTGGCAGGGGGGAAAGGTTAATAAAAATAGCATAACTAATGTAGTTTATAATAAAACATTGAACAATATAATAAAATTAAGAGACTTACAAAATTTTAATACCTTATAGTAAACCTTATACTATTAAGTTTTGTGCACTGTAATTTAATGTTATAATTGGCTGCATTTTCACTGGTGCACTTTAGTAAGAAAGAGAGTGGGGTGGAACTGATGGAAAGAAAATTATTATGCATTCATTTTCATAAGGCTATGATAAGTCTACATCCATATGTTTATTCAATTATATTAAATCTGTAAAGATAATTTAAATCTGCTATTTGTGATAAGAGTAACAAGAGAGATTTTAAGATTAAACTGACAGCATTTAGTTTGTATTTTTTTTTCTTAGAGCTGTTAATAATTAAACATTACATTCTTGCTATCCCTAAAATACACCTGCTTCACAGAGGCAATTAAGCCTGTCACTGTTGTTTGAGATAAAAAGTAAAAACCTCTACATAACATAAGATTTTATCAGGTCTATTTCTATTTGTGTACTGTAAAACAATAACATTTGATTAAATTAATAAATAATACTTAACAAATTTTAAATTTCACTATGAATTTCGTTTTAGCTATTATTATGCATTTAATGGGATTAATTGATAAAGAACAGGTTTCTTTTCTTTGTGGAAATATGAAAAAATCACTAACACAACAAAAAAAGCAATAATTCAAATGATGGTAGCCACAAATGTGTTTCCAGTTTCCATGCATATTTCAAAAAAATGTATTGTTACCTCAGTGTTATTATCTACATTTCTTTATAGAATTATTTAAAATTATGTTGAATTTGTTGGGACCCTATTATAGTGAAAGCATTGCTTTCCTTTCCAGAAACAAAGCAAAATAAAAAATGCTGCTGCACATACACCTAAACCAAAGCTTGTTACCAAAATTGTGTAGAAATAATATTTCTCATAGAAGCCATTGTTTGCCTCGGTGTCATTATAAGATAGAGAAATAGACACACAAGATGTTTCAGAATGATTGGTTTTGTTCATGTGTGTACCAATTGGACATGGGTGGCAGTAGACACCACCAATGGCCTCTTTGTTTTGGGTGCAGTTAACATTCAAAAATTCATTATTGGAGCAATTGTCAGGTCTGTGGACACAAGATTCATCTCCTTTGAATGTGGAATTAGTTGGAGTTATTGTAGAATTAGGTGTAACGGGCGATGAAGCCAATGGATTAACAGTTGTGATGACATCAAGCAAAGAACTGGGACAGCCTGGAGTTTCATGTTCAAGAGAACAAGGCTTACAACCATACAAATGCGGCGAATCTTCCAGACGAAAACCATCAGCACATTTCAGGATTTTGGTTCTAGATATTTTAGTGCACAGCTGTACTTCCTTGACATGATAAATATCTGCAACATAACTCTCACAACGTTTGCACGTCTTCATTGTATGATTAACATCTTCAATATAAGAGTTGCTGGGGCATTCTTGACAGAAAGAATTGATCCCATCAGTTTTATTCAAGAACTCACCTGCTCCACAGAGCAAGCCCATTCCACTACATTCTTTTATAGTGTATACCAGACAGATGATCCATACAAAATGAAACCAGCCACCAGTGACTTGTATTTCCATCATCACAAACTGAAAAAGATAACAGAAAATATTTTTTTACAGGTTATAATTGAGTTAGAGTTTTAAATGTTGAGTGTGTTGGTTTTCCTGGTTTGATTGGGCAATCAATTCCACGTCCAGATTCCAGATGGAAACAACGAGAATTTGTGTGTGTTTTTTCTTGAATACGGAAAAAGAAAAGTGTATTATCCCTATGTCTATCTGAGGGTTGTATTATATATTATCTTTGAGTTTATCCTTGCAGTTGTCAGTTGTTTTACCAAGTTAACAATTTTCCTGAAATGACATGACATGTGGTACCTCGATACTCATTGGCGCATTGTTCTGCATGTGACTAATATTTACAGAAAATTTTTCAAAAAAATGAAAGGTTCACTGTACGCTTTCCTATGAATTTTGTGTTTTAGACAGTTTTCTCACTTGTTTCTTTCAATAATGTATGACACTAGGTACTTTGAGAAGAAATTTAAATAGTCTAAAAACACCAATTTCATCTTTCTATCTTGAACGGAAGTCAAGTTATCATTTTTTTGTGAATTTCTTTAAGCCCCTTAGATAAATTATATTTTATATAAAATGATAATGAAATTACATGTAATTATAAATATTATGAGATTTATTTAAAGACCTTTTATGGGCTTATTTACATTTAGCAAAGTTATATAGATATATATTATACAAATTTTAGTAATAAATTATTATTGTTAATAAATAGTAGAGTGTAAAAATAATTAAATTTGATTTGGTATTGCTTTAGAATTACAATTACTATTACATGTACTAATACTAAATTCGAAATTGTAAATGCTTTCTCATTTTTAACATTACATAACATATTACTGGGGCGACACAAACTCGCTCTTTTCTGTTGTCCGTTAAAGTTTTCTTTTCAATTAAAAATTAAAAGGCAACAAACAATAACTAAATACGAACATAAAAATAAGGCAATAAAAATTGACCTTGAATAGGTATTCATTTATATTTTTTTATTAAGGAGGTCATGGGTCTTTCCAGTTCATTCCTTGATACACTAAAACAATTGGGAAATGGGATTGGTCTAATAGTTCAAAGAAAAATTTTGGTATGAGTGAACAATATGTTACTACATGTACCATCTTTATCTATCTATTACATCTCTATATATATAAGACGCATTTGTTGTCTGTCTGGTTGTCTGTCTGTTCCCTAATAACTCAAGATCCAGACAACCAAATAACGTGAAATTTGGTACACGTACACAAAATTATACCGGAAAGGTTATTAAACAGGTTTCGTTCCATATATATAAGATACTGGGGCCCGGGGGCCCAAAATGTAGTTTTTCCCTATATGAGCTATATAAAATAAAAATTATTGAAAATTAAGACGTAAAATAATGACGCAAATTAATAAACATTTTGGTGTCGAGATTAACAAGAAGGCGATTATCGCCATAAAATAATTTTTTTTGTTGTTGTTGCTTTTGTTGTAGTTGTTGTTTTGTTGTTGTTGCTTTGTTGTAGTTGTTGTTTTGTTGTTGTTTTGTTGTTGATGTTTTTGTTGTTGTCCACATCCCTTGCCCTGCGACGACAATGTCCTTCATGTTGTTGTTGCTTTGTTGTTGCTGTTGTATTTGTTGTTTTGTTGTTGTTGCTTTGTTGTTGTTGCTGTTGTTGTTGTAGTTGTTGTTTTGTTGTTGTTTTGTTGTTGATGTTTTTGTTGTTGTCCACATCCCTTGCCCTGCGACGACAATGTCCTTCATGTTGTTGTTGCTTTGTTGTTGCTGTTGTATTTGTTGTTTTGTTGTTGTTGCTTTGTTGTTGCTGTTGTAGTTGTTGTTTTGTTGTTGTTGTAGTTGTTGTTGTTGTAGTTGTTGTTTTGTTGTTGTTGTTGTAGTTGTTGTTTTGTTGTTGTTTTGTTTTTGTTTTGTTGTTGTTTTTGTTGTTGTTTTGTTTTTGTTGTTTTGTTATTGTTTTTGTTGTTGTTTTGTTTTTGTTGTTTTGTTGTTTTTGTTGTTTTTGTTGTTGTTTTGTTTTTGTTGTTTTGTTGTTGTTTTTGTTGTTTTTGTTTTGTTGCTGTTGTTGTTAAACCCGGGCGGGAGCCGGGTACTTGCCCCTAGTATACATATTAGACGCATTTGTTGTCTGTCTGTCGTCTGTCTGTTCCCTATTAACTCAAGATCCAGACAACCAAATAACGTGAAATTTGGTACACGTACACAAAATTATACCGGAAAGGTTATTAAACAGGATTCGTTCCATATATATAAGATACTGGGGGCTGGGGGCCCAAAATGTAGTTTTTCCTTATATGAGCTCTATACTATAAAAAATAAAAATAAAAAATTATCCTATTTCCCGTGTAGGTAGAAGCATAAAACTTTCGGTAGTTGTTAAGTATCATTCGGCAATGGTAACAGGTAAAAGAAATTATATAAATTATCACTTACTGGGGGCCAGGGGCCCTATTGTAGTTTTTTTTCTTATTTTTAAAACTGACTCACACTAATTCTTCAATTTCCCGTGAAGGTAGAAACATGAAACTATGGGAACTTGCTGAATACAGTCTTATGACGATAATTGTCGAAAAATAATTTTAAAATTTTCACTCACGGGTGGCCGGGGACCCAAACCGTTTTTTTCTTATATGGGCTATATAAAACTGAATCAACACTAATTCCTCATCTTTCTTTGTAGAAAGAAACATAAACTTTGGAAAGTTGTTGAGTACCCTCGCACGATCGTAGCAGTCGAAAAAATAATTATCACTAACTGGGGGGGGCCCGGAGCCCAAATTTTATTCATATAAGACGCATTTTTTGTGTATTAGTCTGTTCTCTAATAACTCAAGATCCAGACAACCAAATAATGTGAAATTTGGTACACACACACAATGACATGAGAAAGGTTGTTAAACAGGTTTTGTTCCATATATATAAGATGCTGGGGGCCAGGGGCCAAATATGTACTTTTTTTCCTTATATGAGCTCTATAAAACGTATCGACGATATGAGCGTTGATCCATTAAATTCAATTTTGTTTCGTTTCTTTTGTGAATTATAGATTTTAAATGGTTTTTATGTAATTTAGAATGATTTCCCTTGAATAAAAAAGTAAGATTTCCTTCTTTCAACGTGTTTACACCGCGAACCGAGCGTTTCAAGCCCTTGTTATTTTTTCTTGTTAACGTTTGATTATAAACATGGATACTCAGCCCAGATCATCTGGTGATCAATCAAAAAAATGTGTTAATGATGACCAAGTGAGAAATATTGTTTATGATGATGAATCAGATAGTGACTTTAGACTTTCTACTTTCTGATGCAAAAAGTGATTCCGATACTATCACTAGTATTAGTATTAGTAGCGAAGCCGAAAGTGATGTTGACAATTCATCAGCTGATGAACCAGCCCCACCCCCAGCTCAAGTGCCATGTAGAAGAGTTGGGAGGCCTAAAGTTGCTTCTACAGATACAAATGTAGCTTGAAATTGGACAGAAGCTGAACTTGGCACTAAGACAGAGTGCGGCTTTAGATTTTACCAAAGAGAAACACAGGGTTAAATTTGAACCTTGTGACAGGCCAATCAAGTGAAATGGACTGCTTTCGTACACTTCTGGATGCAGAAGTTATTGATAAACTTGTAGTGTCAATAAATGAGTATGATGCTTATAGGATACAATTAAACACTCCAGCACAAAAACGGACTATTTTTCAAGACTGGAAGCCAGTAACGTCATTTGAAATTTATAAATTTCTTGCAGTGGCAACAGTGATGGGGATGAAAACTTGTCCATTTATTCGTGATTATTGGTCCTCACATCAGGGACTGTATACACCCTGGTATTCATTGGTCCTCACATCAGGGACTGTATACACCCTGGTATTCAAAAATGTTTCAAAGGGAACGTTTTGAAGCATTGTACCACTCATTCCTTCATGCCTCTGAGATTGGTGCAGAAAATAAATGTAAAATTGAACCATTTAAACAAATTTCACTAAAGCCTTCACACCAGACCAGCAGCCGTCCATCGATGAGATGATAGTAGGTTTTAAGGGAAGGTGTGCTTACAAACAGTTTAACCAGACCAGCAGCGGTCCATCGATGAGATGATAGTAGGTTTTAAGGGAAGGTGTGCTTACAAACAGTTTAACCAGACCAGCAGCCGTCCATCGATGAGATTATAGTAGGTTTTAAGGGAAGGTGTGCTTACAAACAGTTTAACCAGACCAGCAGCCGTCCATCGATGAGATGATAGTAGGTTTTAAGGGAAGGTGTGCTTACAAACAGTTTAACCAGAATAAGCCACACAAATATCACATCAAGAACTTTGGGCTTGTTGACAGCACAACGGGATATGTTTGTGATATCCTTACATATTATGGCTCCAACACCTCATACCATCCGTCCTTGGATAAAGACGGTGGCATGGCCATAAAAATTTTGGAACCCTACTCGGAGGAATAAGCCGTGGATCGCATATATTCGCCAATAGGGGGTATACAACTAAAGCATTGTTGGACTACCTTCAGAAGGAACAGTTTTACTACATAGGAACAGTGCAATCCAACCAAGTAGGGTTTCCAAAAGAAATTAAAAATATAAAAATTGCACATATGGAGACAAAATATTGGGTAAACAACGTCAGGTCATTGTTGTGTTTGGCCTTTAAAGACAAAAAAGCCAAAAAACCTCTCATTGTTGTTTCCAGTAAAACAGTCGCAGAGGATGTGCCGGTTAAACGTGTCAATGAATACAACTAGTTCATGAATGGTTGCGACTGAGCTTATCAACTTCAGGATAACTATGGCCAGCACAACCGGAAATAAAAAAAAGGTGGTGGAAAAGGCTTTTTTTCTGGACCAAAGAGATATGCGCTGTTAATGCTTTCATCTTACACAAGCTGACAAGGCCGGAAGATCAAAGAATTCTCGACCTGGCCGAGGATGTCCCTGTGACATTGAAAGACACATTGGAGCGAAACATGTGCCTGTCAACTCCAAAAAGGACAGAGTTTGCAAATCAGCATACTCACATGGACTGTTTCCAGGCATACCACAGCTGAACCATGCACATACATTTCACAATAATTGTGATTGTGATATATTTTACATTTGATATGAAAAATAATATATAAATTAGGGCTGTTATCGATTAATTTAAATTTAATCGTTAACTTTGAAAAATTATAGATTAATTAATCGATAATTTCGATTAAAACCAAAAATAGAAATTTATGACGTCATTAAACTGAACATTTCTCACGGACATTGAAAATTAAGAATATTTTGAACTAAATTTCATGACAATGTGTTGATACTTGCTTGATTTGTGCTGAAGGTGGTACGTCAGCGATGTATTTGATCCTTTAAAAGAGAATTGTTTATGGCAGTGGACACAGAAAATGTTTTCACCATCTTCGACTTTGCCATCAGCAGTTAGCTTAAAAACAACATATTTGCTCAACTTTCTAGTTATATGTTTAAATTTAACTGCGCTGATGCTGTCAGCAGGGCCGTCTTAACGCATAGGCCCGTTGGGCATTTGCATATGGGCCCCATGGGAATATGTTTATTTATAATTTATATATATTATGTATATTCATTTTTTATTCCTGCGGGGGAAGGGCCCAACAATATATTTGTGCCCGGGGGCCCAAAATGGTGTAAAGACGGCTCTGGCTGTCAGACATTTTATAATTGACGTCTGCCGGTCAACATAAATTAATAAAATAAATTTTAATATTACGCGGGAGATGATTGTACGTAAAAAAATATATATAAATTATTATTAATTATTAATAATTTATTATTTATTACTAAAATTTGTAAAAAATATTATAAATATTTTCTTAAATTTTAATCGAATTTTTATCCATTAAAATTATTTTAATCGATATTAAAACAATTTCTGATTGAAACATACAATTTCCTCTTTCCATGTGAAAAAAGTTCATAATGGATATAGAGCCCTGGTGTTTTATTTTTATTAATTTTTAATGTGTAGTTATTTCTATGTGATAAACATATGGATGTAGTTTGGAAAAATACTTTTTTTTATTCATTTTGGATTAAAAATGTGCCTTTTATGTGACTTTGAATGACCTTTTGCAACAAATTTGGTGAGTTTTTTTATTTTCAATTTTCATCTTCCCTAATACAAAACAATAATATTTTACAAAACTTAAAACAAGAAATTATGTTAACATTAAAGGGCATTCTTTTCCCTTTAATTTCATACCAAAAATAACATAATCTGATTATAAATAAAAAAGTTATTTATAAGGGTTGCAAGACAGCATGGTAGGGTGTGACAAAATTTTAAGAAAGATAATTCCGTCAGAATGAGGAAAATAATTCTGGAGAAAAAGAGTTAATAGATGAACTATGAAAAGGCTTAGACAATAATGATCAAATAGACACAATATTACTAGTACTAGACTTCTCAAATGTCAAAAGCATTTGACAAAGTTCACCACATTAGTTTACTTAAAAAACTTAACTACTTTGGACCTTGGAATCTCAGGTCCCTTACATCACTGGATCCAAGACTTCCTTTTGGGTAGGGAGCAAACTGTAATAATTAATGGATCTAAATCTGCACCAATAAAGGTTAACTCAGGTCACTCAGGAGTTCCACAAGGAACTGTGCTAGGTCTAGGTCCCTTACTCTTTTTAATTTATATTTTATTTATATAAATGATTTACCCAACAACATCTCAACAGGAACAAAAGTTAGGTTATTTGCTAATGATTGTATAATCTATAGAACAATTAAATCAGAACAAGATAGCAAAATTTTACAAAAGACTTAGATGAATTGATAAAATGGGAAACTAACTGGAGTATGTCTTTCCACCCAGAAAAGTGACAACTGTTTAGAATAACAAAGAACAAGAAACAAATAAATTCAAAATGTTTCATTCGTGGAAAAGAACTGACACAAACTAAAGACGCAAAATACTTACTCACTTACAGGCACAGTTCAGAGTGGTTATTAACCTATGCACAGTCCAAACAAACCCTCTGTCTCAAGAGGGTTTAAACATTTCCATTTAATTTTGATGATAAGAATCGTTTTCACGTATGTTCTTACTAAATCAGGAAAAGCAGCTCAACTCAGTGCTGCCAGTGTCAATTTTGAAAAAAACCTAGTCAACGCGTCAAAAAACCCTAGATCAAATAGAAAAAACCTAGACACGCACAAAATAGCTACCTCCCCACTTTAAAGCCGTATTTCCTATTCGAAAATGTTTTTAATCACTGTATTGTCATTTAAGTATGTATTTAGTTTAAGGCTACACTCTAATATTAATATGGTTATACGCGTGTAACCGTTAAAAACGTCATTAAATAAATTGTAAGCAATCAAATATTCAAGTGGAACTTTAATTAAAAGTTGCGTGTTTTTGATGTGACATCACAGTTCTTTAACATCCCCTCCCACTAGTCAGACATCGTCACAAAAGTGCAACCCCCTTCCCCCCTACGTGCGTGACGTCATTTATGGACTACTAAGCCATTAGCATGTTCTACATAACTATTTATAAAATATACTCACATCCAGGGCCGGACTTAGGTCACTTCAACCTTTGCGGCAGCGGTGGGTCCCGCACTTTCATAGGCCCCGCCTATCTTAATTTTCACTTATTTTCTTTATCTCTACCCAGACTTGGGCCCCGCGCAATCCGTTTCGAAAAAAATAAGCCGTTTAGGGCCCCGCAATTGATAAGGCTGGGTCTGCTTATATCTGCATTTATTCATCACTCATGTCATTTCCCTTATAATTATAAATGGCAATCTTAACAGCACTCTTGCCATCGTTCTTATCTATTACAGACGTCGTTTTGACCGGGGCCGTTTTGTCGGTTAGCCTGCTTTGTGTGGTGGAGGTTTATTATTATTGATATATCACTCTGATTTTAAGGATTTGTATTGGTTGATATTAATGCCCGTAATAGTATCGTGGTTTTCACTAAGACTAAGATTCTTATCTGTTACAGACGCTCCTTCTACACAGAAGATTATTGCGTCCTACGCTTATCTATGGTTTGTGTTTAGTCCTGCATTTTTATTAGAGATTTAAATGTTGATAAAGTTTTGGTTTTCCTGGTTTCTTCAGGCATCTCATTCCACGCCCGAATTCCGGACGGGAAGAACGAAAAATTTTATGTGTTTGTTCTTATCTGAGGGTTGTATTAAGTTGTCTTTGTGTTGTATTTCCAATTTAGAATTAATTGCTTTATGTATGATTACTACTTTACTCTTGGTCCTTCTATCCTTTAGTGTTTCAAGGTTTAATGATTTAACTAATGGTGTTATTCTTGTCAGTTTTGAATATTCTCCAGGTTTTGTTTGATTTTTTAATTACTTTATTGAAATGGGGATTCCATGATAGTTTCTCATTTATTATGACTCTTAAGTATTTTGCATCTTTAGTTTGTGTCAGTTCTTTTCCATGAATGAAATAGTTTGAATTTATTTGTTTCTTTTTCTTTGTTACTCTTAACTCTTAACAGTTGACACTTTTCTGGGTGGAAAGGCATACTGACATACTCCAGTTAGTTTCCCATTTTCTCAATTCATCTTTTTGTTAAATTTTGCTATCTTGTTCTTATTTAATTGTTCTATAGATTATACAATCATTAGCAAATAACCTAACTTTTGTTCCTGTTGAGATGTTGTTGGGTAAATCATTTATATAAATTAAAAAGAGTAAGGGACCTAGCACAGTTCCTTGTGGAACTCCTGAGTGACCTGAGTTAACCTTTATTGGTGCAGATTTAGATCCATTAATTATTACACTTTGCTCCCTACCCAAAAGGAAGTCTTGGATCCAGTGATGTTAGGGACCTGAGATTCCAAAGTAGTTAAGTTTTTTAAGTAAACTAAGGCTAGGTTTAAGGCTTATTTAAATTTAATGCTATAAATTATGTTAAAATTTGTTAATTTGTTCTAATTTGTCCAATTAAATTTAGTTATTAAAAGTTAAATTTCAATTTTGTTTAAATTTATTTATTTAATTTTTAATTTGGTTCTGTTAAAATTAATTATTTTTTAAATTAAATAGGCTTAACAGAAAGTATTATTTAATATAAAAAATAATATTGGGTAATGAATAACTTTGTTACAGCTACTTACTGCTGATTTTTAATTTTTAATATTTTAGAATATCATTTAATTCATTGCGGCCATTGCGTATTTCTAACGACTAAGCTCAATGTATTATTTATTTTTACAACTACCAATCTTTTTTATTTTATTATTTTTTAAAATATGAATTGTCTAAAATATTTTAATTTATAATAATTATCTAATTTTTGCTTTAAATTACTAATTAATGAGTTGTACACCTCGTAATTCGAAGTGAGATAAGGCTAAGGTATTTATCATAATGTAACATGATAGAGCCGCTAAAAACTCTGTTGCCACCTTCTGCTTATTTATATATTTCAATCGAATTTATCTAGGATAATAATTGCACATATTTATTTATTTTCGTACTTTTACGTGGTATATCAAGTAAAAAAAACATTTTTAAAAAAATTTTAAAAAACTAGATAATGGCTATTTTTTAAATAAAAAACATAGAAACCTAAACAGGGTTGAAAAATCATACATCTAGGTTTAAAAACCTAGCGCTGGCATCACTGGTTCGTCCCCGTTTCTACTTTTAACACCGGCAGATTTGGACTTTGGAATCAAGAATCATAATAATAATAATATTAATAGAAATATTGGGGCTATATTTATCTTGTTTAAGGACAGATTTCATAAAAATTTAATAAAAGATACGAGTCAATATGTAAATGTAGTTATATTGAGAAGGCTGTATTTTGTCAGCTATTTGTTAATTCTTCGTTAATTTAAGACAGCAAATTGGACTTAAAAAAGGAAAAAAGTTTCGTAATTTTACTATGCTAACAATTTTGAGAACATAGTGATTCGACTGTATTTATGCTTCAAAACATTGTTCCGCTAAAATGTAATCTGAAATAATAGATAAGCGTAGGACGCAATGAGCGTCTGTAAACAGATAAGATAAAAATAGAACATTACTCGTTGAGCTATGACGTTTTTCGGCTTTAGAAATGACCAACCCTGCAGTAGCAGTACTGGAATTAAAATGTTTTTAAATTCATCAGTTTTTCTCCTTTAAAACAAAATTTGCACTCTATTTAATTTTTTACTATGAGTGTTTATTTTTTTTTATTTATGGAGAAGGGGGAAGGTCCATTTTCGTATTTGTAGAGTAGAATTTTTTTCTTATTCAAAGTACTTTTGATAAGTTAAAAGCACAAATCTTCATGACATAGAATGATGGCTTTAATTTTAAGGAAGAATATTATAGTAACATTCAATAAATTGATTAAACTAGAGATTACTTTATAACTTTAACTTATTGTTTGGATTAATTAGATGCGGGTATTCTTTTTTTTATAATCTTTATGGTTATTAAATGTAGATAAAACATAGCAAAATAGATAAATAAAAGCGCAGATTATCAAAGCAGATATATTTAATTTTTAGATTAAGACTTAAGGGGATGTCCATAAATTACGTCAACAAAATAGGGGGGGGGTGTCTGAAAATTTTTGACAATTGTTGACAAGGGGGAGGGGGAGGTCAAGAAAAGTTGGTGTCAAATGTGTTACTTTAAAAAAAATTAGTTAATTATTTAACAGAGGAAAATTGGGCAGCGTTGGTAGCCCTGTGTTACACACTCGCCCAAACTTCGGTATTTTAATTGAACTAACTATATTACTACTTTTTAAAAACCGTGCTGTGCTTTAAAGAAACAACACTTAGATCTAATTATGCACACACGAGATGTTTACTTGTAACACTATTATTTTTTCAAAGTTGTTTGTTGGTCTGCATTGAAAATAAAGACTTATGTAATACAGTGCGCTGTCAATATTATATTATTTAAATGTCTATACATTATAAAATGCATATTGGTTATACTAGACTCTATTAGAAATAATTGGCTTTCACTGTGGAATGGGATTAGGTCTAAAGTTAAAGGTTAAAGTATTAAAGGGTAATTCTGCAGTTTTGTCACGTCTATTATTTCGCTGCGAATTCTAATTTTCTCGTGAGAATTTTCGTTTTTATTTATTAAAATGCATTAATATATGTTATATTTTAGCTATACAGCGCTAATTTCTATGTTTTTTTTAAATTTCTAAGGCATATTTTCGGCTCTTGACGATACATAATCCCGAGTAAAATACATTCATTTTGTTTATCTAGCACCTTGCTAGCCAGATTTTTTACCCATGCTAAAATAAATTTACTTACTGGAGAAGTTTTTTTTTAAATTATCCAGAAATCATTCATCTATTTTATTTTTATCGCGAGAAAATTATAATTCGCAGTGAAATAATAAACATGCCAAAACTGCAGGATTTCCCCTGCCCTTATTTGAAATTTTACAAATAAATTACATGTCTAGAATCTTCAGAATCTCTCTATATATTTCGCCTAAACGAGCATGTGCAAATGAGCATGACGAATGAACCTCGCTGGGGTCAACCGTTCACTGTTGGCAAGCGTAGTGGGATGAAAAGAAGGAGGAAAAAAAGGGGGTGGGGGCAACAACTTTTCTTGCGGTAACTTGCGTTGTTCCTTCACAGAATAACATGTAATTCGTAGTATAGTGTTTATCACGTCCACATTGCACGCGGAAAGTCCTGGGTTCAAGCCACAGCGGGAACATTTTTTTTTAAATGTGTGTGTTTATGCCCGCTCTTTTCCCCCTTTCTTAGCGAACATAACACCGCTTCGAATATATTTCACGGGAAACAAACTTCGTTCAACGTTATACCAATTCCTTCATCAGGCAACTGTTTGTTTCTATTGGTCGCATATTTCTGGGAAAAGATCATAGACGAAGTTGTTACTCTCCAACTTGGCAATGTGGCTCTAATATATTTTTTCAACATTGGGATAACTTCGGTGACGTGCTCTCCGTTGTTCTCAGTGACGGAAACGTAGTCATACACTCTCGTCAACAATACGCTCAGTACATGAATACTTCAAGAGTATAAGGTGGCGAGGCAGAAATTGTGGCGATGTCCGAAATACTTCCCAAAAATGCTTCGGTGGTCCCTCCAACGTAAACTCGCGTTGTTCCCATTTGTTCGTGCTACTGTTTGTGTCCGTTCTACCCCCACCCCCACCCCATTTTCTTTGCACTATCTATGAGTAAGTCTGCGGCGTATGCTACGCAGCGGGTCGTATCTAGTTATGAAATATTGTTAAGTAGGCCTAGGCCTAATTTTTTTCTTGTGTTTTAAATAACACATTTATTAACAATTGTATTAAAACAATTTTGAAAACTTTTTTTTTAGATTTACAATGGAGAAACCAAGCTTTCACAAGTTGTTGTATGAAGCATATGTAAAGGTATATCCCAACAATTGTAAGCAATACTGTTAAAGAGATGTAACTAAGCAAGACTGTCAAAGAGAGGTAAATATAATTTGGAATAACTTGAAAAAGTGGACGATTTTCCAACAAAAGTAGATTCGTTATTGAATGGTTATGCCACCTTAGCACAAAATAAAACAAACCCGTAAAAACAAAGTTTTTGACTATAAATCCCTTATATATGAGACATAACTAACAGTATTGATTATTTTCAAACATTTACAGACTGACACCGAGTGATGTCCCTTGTCTTTAATAAATGGGGGTGGGATGTGAGGGGGTGTCGGCACGACGGTCGGCGTCAACACGACGGTCGGAGTCAACTCAAACTCACGTGGAAGTGGGAGAAAAAAACAATAACAAAACAGTGAATTTGAATTACATACCTCATATAAGGATAAAATAAAAATGCATTAATTTAATTACGGTACGATCGATCGATCTGAAATTTTGATACGATGCATTGTTAGGTGAGTCGGGTCCGTGTGCCAAATTTCAGCTCGATCCGATCACGGGAAGTGGGTCATTTTCGAATTTTGTTTTTCCGCCCGTCCGCCCAGCCCAAGACAGAGACGGCCGCGAAGTTAATATAAGGGATTTAATAAAAACAAACCCGTAAAAACAAAGTTTTTGACTATAAATCCCTTATATATGAGACAGAACTTAAAGTATTTACAAATATCTACAGACTGAATCTGTCTTTACTCCCCTTTGCTTTTAACCCAAAAAGGGTGGGGTGGGGGTGGAAGAGGGGAAAGGTCTTGTCACCGATCGCTGGGGAAAGTTCACCGTGAAACGCCAAATGTAAACAAAAGCACACCGCTTTACCTGGTTTAAGCACGAGACGTGTTCACACCGGTGGCTGGCCTGAAGTCAAGTGACCCGTAAAAGGTAAACGATAGTGACCTCTACATATAGTTTATATAGATAAACTAAAAATGCATTAATTTAATTACGGTACGTTCGATCGATCTGAAATTTTGATACGATGCATTGTTAGGTCAGACGGGTCAGTGTGCCAAATTTCAGCTCGATCGAATCACGGGAAGTGGGTCATTTTCGACTTTTCTTTTTCCGCCCGCCCAGCCCAAGACAGAGATGATGAGATGATGAGACGGCCGGGAAGTTAATATAAGGGATTTAATATAAAAAAACAAACCCGTAAAAACAAAGTTTTTGACTATAAATCCCTTATATATGAGTCATAACTAACAGTATTGATTATTTTCAAACATTTACAGACTGAATCTGTCTTAACTCAACTTTGCATCATAACCCTAGGGGGGGAGGGGTGGGTGGGGGGGAGAGGGGAAAAGTCTGGTCACCGATTCGCTTGACCGAGCTCAGAGTGACACGTAAAATGTAAACAAAAGCGCCCGTCGCTTCGTTGGGTCGCCTCAATGCGTCAGCTCAAAATTTCACGTGGGAAAAAAACAATAACAGACCGTGAATTTAAATTACATACCTCATATAAGGATAAACTAAACAATGCATTAATTTAATTACGGTACGTTCGATCGATCTGAAATTTTGATACGATGCATTGTTAAGTTAGACGGGTCCGTGTGCCAAATTTCAGTTCGATCGGATCACGGGAAGTGGGTCATTTTCGACTTTTGTTTTTCCGCCCGCCGAGCCCATGAGAGAGATGATGAGAGAGAGACAGACAGAGACGGCCGCGAAGTTAATATAAGGGATTTAATAAAACAAACCCGTAAAAACAAAATTTTTGACTATAAATCCCTTATATATGAGACATAACTAAAAGTATTGATTATTTTCAAACATTTACAGACTGAATCTGTCTTAACTCAACTTTGCATCATAACCCTAGTGGGGGGGGGAGGGGTGGGGGGGGAGAGGGGAAAATTCTGGTCACCGATTCGCTTGACCGAGCTCAGAGTGACACGTAAAATGTAAACAAAAGCGCCCGTCGCTTCGTTGCGTCGCCTCAATGCGTCAGCTCAAAATTTCACGTGGGAAAAAAAACAATAACAAACCGTGAATTTAAATTACATACCTCATATAAGGATAAACTAAAAATGCATTAATTTAATTACGGTACATTCGATCGATCTGAAATTTTGATACGATGCATTGTTAGGTTAGACGGGTCCGTGTGCCAAATTTCAGTTCGATCGGATCATGGGAAGTGGGTCATTTTTTACTTCTGTTTTTCCGCCCGCCCGCCGAGCCCAAGACAGAGAGAGAGAGACGGCCGCGAAGTTAATATAAGGGATTTAAAAAACAAACCCGTAAAAACAAAGTTTTTGACTATAAATCCCTTATATATGAGACATAACTAACAGTAGTGATTATTTTTAAACATTTACAGACTGACACTGAGTGATGTCCCTTGTCTTTAATAAATGGGGGTGGGATGTGAGGGGGTGTCGGCACGACGGTCGTCGTCAACACGACGGTCGGCGTCAACTCAAACTCACGTGGAACTGGAATTTAAAAAAAAATAACAAACAGTGAATTTTGAATTACATACCTCATATAAGGATAAACTAAAAATGCATTAATTTAATTATGGTACGTTCGATCGATCTGAAATTTTGATACGATGCATTGTTAGGTTCGACGGGTCCGTGTGCCAAATTTCAGTTTGATCGGATCATGGGAAGTGGGTCATTTTTGACTTCTGTTTTTCCGCCCGCCGAGCCCAAGACAGACAGACAGAGAGAGAGAGAGAGAGACGCCGGTGAAGTTAATATAAGGGATTTAAAAATAAGGCAACATTAATGAGCTTCTGGGCAGACCAGTCGATGAAGAGTGTAGATGTCTTTTATAAAAAAGCAGCTACAAATGTAAAAATTGAAATTAATTAAATTACAGTACATGCGATCGATCTGAAATTTTGAAACATCGTTTTTATCATAGGCACAAAACTGCCTGAAAAATTTCAGCTCGCTAGCTTACGATGAAGTGGGTTAAACATTGATCCAAAGTTTTGGCGACAAGCAAGCAAGGGCGCAAGCAGACACCACGAGTTAATAGAAAGGATTTAATAATGTAGGTCTGATGGGGTTTTTAACAAATGATCCAAAATATCCGGATATCCCTCCTGTACACTGCATCATTCACAGAGAAATCTTGCTGCCACATATTTTAAATTCGAAAGTGTAATGACTACGGTTCTACAAATTGTGAATTTCATTTTTTCAAGTGCAAAGAATCACCGGCAGTTCAAAAACTTCATTGGTGAGCTAGATCTCGAAGACAAACCAGCTTACCTTTCATTTCACTGTGTTGTTATAGATGGTTATCTACCAGCAATGTTTTAAACAGATTTGTAGACTTGCTTGAACCCAATACTGCTTTCCTTTCAGAAAAAGACAAGTCTTATCCACAGCTGGTGGACGAAGCTTGGATGGACAATTTGATGTTTCTAACTGACATTATGCAGCATGTACAGACTCTGAACCTTTCGTTGCAAGGAAAGGATACGCTTATTTCCGATCTTATACGGGCGTTTCTTTAGATTTTAGAACAACATAAAGATTCTTCAAAGAGATATCCTGTCAAGGGAGTTTAAGCACCTTCCTCGTCTTCATACTAGAGTTAGCTCATACTCTGAGGGTGGAATTCAACTATAAAGCTTGGTTCATATAGAGATAGGTTACAAGGAATACTGGAAGATTTCCAAGCCAGATTTATTGATTTGTGGCAACTAAAATCCTGTTCCGCTTTTCTCATAAATCCATTCATGTTAGACGTTATCAAAGATTGTTTCCAGTTTCCTATGAACATTTTTATGGAAACTTCTGCTGCTGACATGGAGCTGTCAGAGTGACAGGAAGATCAGGGTTTGGCGATGATACACAAATAACAATCTGTGATGGATTTCTGGAAGCTCGTGCCAGAAGTAAAATATCCTCAACTTAAGAAAGCTAGTTGGCGACTTATATCCATTTTTGGTACAAACTACTGGTGTGAATCTTTGTACTCCACAATGAAGTTCATAAAATCAAAGCATCGAGCAGTAACCAGCAATCAGCCCCTTACAGAACTTCTTCGCACCACTACTACTATCTACCAACTAGATTTAAAGAAACTTGCTAGTTCAAAGGCTTCTTACCATAATCATAACAAGTAATGTTCATAGTGAGTCTTATGCAACATGTTTCTGTTCATAAATTTTCATGTTTAAATGTTTGTTAATTGAGTAACTGTAACGCATATAGGTTTCTTCATTATCCGGTTATGATTAAATTTTTGAAGTTTTCAAGTCATTAAATTCTAATAAAAAATAATTTTGAAAAATGAATCACGAATGAATTCATTGCGAGTGGGGACCAAAGTTCC